>CAMGYJ010000002.1:21657218-22038243 GCA_946122785.1 Linum tenue | reverse complement strand
CATGCCATGTTTGGAGCCTGTTTCAAAACCATATAATGATTTGTCTAACTTACAGACTTTCGAGGCATGTTCGGGGATAACAAACCCTTCTGGTTGTTCCATATAGATTTCTTCATCTATATCACCGTTCAAAAAAGCAGTCTTAACATCCATTTGGTGTACCACGAGATTGTTCAAGGCAGCAAGAGCAATCATGACACGAATGGATGTTATTCTAGATACTGGTGAATAGGTATCGAAGAAATCTATATTCTCTCTCTGCCTGTAGCCCTTAACTACTAGGCGAGCTCGGAACCTTTCGATTGCACCATCAGGTTTCCGTTTCGTTTTTAGAACCCATTTATTACCTAAGACTTTGCAGCCAGGAGGTAAGTCTGTTAGATGCCAAGTCTTATTAGCTTCTAACGATTCCATTTCATCTATAACGGCCTCATTCCAAAAGTCTGCATCTATGGAAGTTAATGCTTCCTGCAAACTTTTTGGATCTTCGAGGGTGTATACTGTAGTAAAGTCATCACCAAAATCTTTAGAGATTCTAGCTCTTTTACTTCTTCTGAGTTCATCCTCAGATCCAACACCCCCACTAGTTCCGTTATCTCTATAGGGTAGTACATTACCCCCACTATTTCTCGTTTTAAATGGAAATCGTGTCTCAAAGAAATCAGCATCAATGGATTCTATTATAGTACGAGCATTCAAATCATAGAATCTATATGCCTTACTATTGGCCGCATAGCCAACGAAGACACATTCATATGCTCGACTAGCCAACTTAATCCTCTTAGGATCCGGAATTCTTACGTAGGCCAAACAGCCCCACGTTCTTAAATAGGACAATTAGGTGGCTTATTCTTCAAGATCTCATAGGGTGATTCTTTTCTATTTGTTTTTAGACGATTTAGCACATAGCAAACCGTCAACAAAATATCACCCCACCAAGAAGAAGCAGCTCCAGAATTGAGCATAATAGCCACAACTAATTCTGTAAACGTCCTATTTTTCCGCTCAGCTTTACCATTCATTTCTGGTGAATATGGTGCCGTGGTTTCATGAATGATACCATGTGAGCTATAGAATTCCTTGAAGGGATTAGAGTCATACTCTGATCCTCTATCGCTCCTAAGTCTTTTTATCTTTCGATTGCACTGATTTTCAAATTCAACCACAAATACCTTGAACATGTCAAGGGCTTCACTTTTGTTTTTCATCAAATAAACAAAGCAATAATCAGAGCAATCATCTATGAAAGTGATAAAGTATCTCTTGCCAGACCTAGTTAACGTCCCATCTAGTTCACAAATATCAGAATGAATCAGATCTAAGGGTTCTGATTCTCTACTCACAGATTTATGGGGCGTTTTCGTTATTTTAGCTTGGCTACAGAAATCACATTTATCAAATTCATTCATTGAGAGTTTAGGGATATGTCCTAGCTTGCTTAAATTCTTCACAATTCGTGTGTTCACATGACAAAGACGAGCATGCCAAACATTCAAATCACACACCATGTAAACTGAAGAATTCATCTTATTAATTTCGACATTCAACTTGAACATCCCATTACATGCATATCCCTTTCCCACAAAACTCCTATTCTTAGTAAGGGTATTGATAGACCGTTAGTTACACATGTTTTTACCCCTGCTATTACTCCGTTTGAGGTATTGATTCTCGTGTTTTAGGCCGATTTCACGCTAGGTTGTGCTTGTTTATGATATTTCAGGTCCTAGTACGTGAATGGAGGCTTGGGAGCGAGTTTGAGGTCGATTGGACAAGGATCGGACGCATGGCGAGGTTCTGAGGAAGTCGCACGGGCACACCCACAGCCCGCACGACCGTGCTGGATTGTGCGTGGGCACGCACGGCCGTGCAAGTAACCAGTTTGGCCATGCAGGATTGTGCGTGGGCACGCACGGGCAACCCATCACTATGCATGGTCGTGCAACATACAATCCTGGCCGTGCGGGATTGTGCGTGGCCACGCACGGGCAAAAGTGAAATCCGCACGGCCGTGCAAAGTGCAATCCTGGCCGTGCGAGATGGCTGAAGTTCGACTAATTGATACGCCGCGTTTTGGAGTGCACGGCCAGAATGGTGATGTGCACGGCCGTGCACCCTGGCCGTGCGAGTCGGGAAAGTCTGGTTTTTAAGCGGATTCCGAGCCAAACAGAAGGGTATTCGAGTTTTTGAGAGACAGAGCGGTTCCTAGAGAGAGAAAGCGACGAACAAGAGCCTTCAAGTGCCCTAGATCGATCTTCAACACCATTGGAGCTTGGTTTGAGCTTGGAGAAGTGCCGATTCAACGTCCAGGAGTAGAAATCCATCTTCACAGTATGATTTCCGCGTCTGATTCTGCTTTTGCTTCTCTCTCCATGGAGTAGTTCTCCCATTCATCTGGGTATGGGAAACCCTAGTTATGTATGTTAGGTTTGATTGTATGAACCCAAGTATTGATTCTATGATTTTGATTATATTCGATTGAGGTTTGAATGATTGAATGACTTGAATCCTGATCAAATTCCTGTTGTTTCTGCTTTAACCTAGAATGATAATATCTGCCTAGGTTGATAGAGTATCCTTAATCGAAGGTAGTGAATTGGTGACTTTAGTCGAGGAGCCAATTCACTATTCTGTACCGAATTCAATTCGGTAGTGGAGGTTTCGTTCATAGGGCCTCAATCTGTTTACTCCGGTGTAGGTTAGTCGCCAGCTAGAGACTCAGATTGAGAGGGTCTGAAGACCTTTAGTCGAGACTTCAGACTGATTAAGAACCTTCCGCAGTATAACTTTCATAGAAATCGAACTTGGTAATTACAATCCGGCTTAACTGCAGTCTAGGGGGAACCATATCCGAGTGATCTCTCTTAACATGAATACAACCGTTTAGTTGCTTTGTTTGCTTGTTAGTTTAGAACTTCACTAAAGTTTCATTGCTAGATAATACGAATTCACTGAGTAGTCATCACATCTAGGACCCGGGTTGACATTAAAACCCAAACCCGCTATACTACGCTTTAGGAAGTGGTTACACTTGGCCATTTTCTAGAGTGACAGTAGGAGTGAGTCAAGTTTTTGGCGCCGTTGCCGGGGACGGCTAGGTTGTTGAAGAAAAGTGATTTCTGTTACTTTAGCATTTTCATTTTTTGCATTGAGTTTTTGTTTTTCCCACTTGTGCCTTCACGGGGTTTGCATTGCTTGATTGTGTGCAGATAGTGCATGACCCGTAGCCAGTCGGGAGGTTTATTGCCGTTGAACCCTGAGATTGAGCGCACCTGCAAACAACTTCGGAGACAACAGCAAGCTAGACTGTAGGGATGTCAATCCAACCCGTAATCATGGGTATTCTACCCGACCGTAACCGGTCAACGAGGGTAATTACCCGCTTTGACGGGTTAAGGGGCGGGTACGGGTAATACCCGGTTTCAAAATAAAGGGTAGGGTACGGGTATGGTAATCGATAATACCCGCCCCGTTATACCCGTCCCGCTAACCAAAGGGTCAATTTCCCTTGAGAAATTTAGATTAGCTTGAGAAATTGAGTTTAGCTACCATTATTGATGATGAAGATGTAGACGATTATTATGTTTGTTATTTTTATTTGTGTGGATTGTTGAAACTAGAACAGTTACACGTATTGAGAATTTTTAATGGACAACAGTATGTACGTGCATATATGTGTATAAGTTCATAGTTTAGGATTCGTACCCATGGTTACCCGAATGCCCGTGGTTACCCGGTGGGTAGGGTATGGTTATATAATTTTCATACCCGATGGTTATTTGGTCGGGTATTTTAGAAGGCTCTACTCGACGGGTTAGGAGTTGGTATAGGGTAAACCCGCACCCGACCCTATCCATTGCCATCCCTACTAGACTGGCTACGGTGGAGCGCCGAGACGGCCAATTGACCAGCGACTCCGAGGACGAGCACGAGATGGAAGGCGATCAGAACCCGCCTCCTCAGAACCGGATCCTGGGGAACGACCCAAACCCCCAGGGAGCTGGCCATCATCATCCACCACCACCGGGTCCCACCTTGGAGTACTACTATACTCCACGGATTGCTGACATCCGCCCGGTCATCCTCTATCCGCCCATTCCTGCAAACAACTTCGAGATCAAGCCATGCTGGATTCAGCTCATCACATCATCTATCCAGTTCCATGGTTTGAAGGATGAGGAGGCCCGGGCACACCTTTCCCGTTTTCTGCAGCTGACGAACGGGTTCAAGCTGAATGGTGTTCCGGATGACGCAATCCGCCTTCACCTCTTCCCCCATTCTTTGGCGGGGAATGCTAAGAGGTGGTTGGAGACCCAGCCCCCACTGTCCATCACTTCTTGGGACGATCTGGCGGATAAGTTCGTGCACAGATATTATCCGGCATCGAAGACTACTGAGATTCAGCGGGAGATCACTCACTTCCGCCAAGAGCCAGATGAGTCCCTTCACGATGCATGGGAGCGGTACATGGGATACTTCTGGCAGTGTCCCCATCATGGCTTCAGCGATGCTTTCACAGTGGGGAACTTCTACAGTGCCCTCACCCCAGACAGCCAGAGGGTGATCGAGTCTCTATGCCCAGGAGGGGATATCCTTACTAAGACTCCACCCGAGCTGAACCAGATGATCAGTACCTTGGCTGCCCGAGACCATTCCTGGGGGCAGAACCACAGAGGCAGGAATTCCCGGGACCAAGGTGTGCATGCTATGGAGGCCAGATCCGGGTTAGAGCAGCAGGTGGCTGAGTTGGTGCAGACATTGAAGCAGCCTAACAGTCTCCTTCCGGGCCGAGGTGTAGCTACGCCTCCAGTAGCTCAGTGTCAGTGGTGTGAGAGCCCAAATCACCTGGTGGAGGATTGTCAATCTATGAGGGAGTCCTCCACTCCCCAAGAGCAGGTGGCCTTCATCGCCAATGCTCGGCGCCTCGACCCATACAGCAGTACCTACAATGAGGGATGGCGCCAGCATCCCAACTTTGCCTGGAGCAGCAACACCAACAAACCACCTGGTTTCCCAGTACCAGCAGGTGGTTTTCAGCAGAGGCAGCCCTTCCAGGATAGGCAGGGGCCACCACCACAGCAGCAGCCTTACCAGCCTAGGCAAGGGCAGCCATTCCAGCAGCCTCAGCGTCAGTATGCCGAGCCAGCAGCAGCGCCAGCTCCCGATAATCAGATGACCGAGCTGAAGAACATTTTGGCAGCATTCATGACCACCAGCCAGGCAAGTATCACGAGGATGGATCAGACCATAGCCTCACTGGAGGCAGGTCAGAGGAACCTGGAGGCAGGCCAGAGAAACCAAGGTGCCATTCTGCAAGATCTACAGCACCAAGTCGGTGCCCTAGCGCGCCAACTTACTGCCCGAGCCCCGGGGACTCTACCTGCCACCACCATCCCCAATCCACGGGACCCGCATGAGACCGCACATGCCATTTTCACCCTGAGCGGCAGGCCTACATCAGCTGATCCTGCCCCGACCAGGCAGGAGGAACCATTACCTGCTTCAGCACTTCCAGCCGGTGATGCAGAAGTGCGGGTGGAGAAGGAAGCTCCTGCTCCCAAGCCACAACCAGTGGTGAAGGAGCACGTACCCCAGCTTCCCTTCCCCACTCGCCTTCACAAAGACAAGCTGGAGACTGAGTTTGCCAATTTTATGGCAATGTTGAAGCAGCTCAACATCAGCGTACCATTTGTGGAGGCACTGTCGAAGATGCCCAAGTACGCTAAGTTCATGAAAGATCTCTGCACCAACAAGAAGAAACTTGGGGATCTCTCGACAGTGCTGCTGAGCGAGGAATGTTCTGCCATCCTGCAGAACAAGCTGCCCGAAAAGCGCAAGGATCCAGGGAGTTTACTATCCCTCCTACTAGGATGAGCATTCAGCTAGCTGATCGTTCCGTGGTGCATCCTAGGGGTATCATAGAAGATTTGCTTGTTAATGTGGGTGCATTCACATATCCTGTTGATTTTGTTATTCTGGATATAAACGATGATGTGGATGTGCCTTTGATTCTAGGTAGACCATTTCTTGCCACCGCCAAGGCACTGATCGATGTGCATGATGGTAAACTGATCCTGCGTGCTGGAAATGAACAGGCTATTTTTCCTGTGACTGAGTTTGATCATTGTGCTATGATTTCTGTCACCCCTGTGCATGCTCTTTCTGACCAGATACACGAGCCTGTCGTGTCTCCTTCTGCACCTCTCATTTTGCAGGACCCGCCTGTCATTCCTTCGCCGCCACTCCATCCAGTTTCGCCTCCGAACAAACAGCTCAAGGAGGAGTGGCGACCGAAGCCGCAGGTGGCTAAGCCTGCACGGAAGAAGAGTGGAGACCACTATGAGCTGGTCCCACCCCCTGCACCACGACCACCCTGGCCATCCGAGTACTCACTCGCCTGCATCTTGCCGGATGGCCAGGTCGAGCTGACCGATGCTGGTGGCTGCAACCGTCGGGTGCATGGTCACCACCTGAAGCTGTACCTCAAGAGCGATGTGGTTCCGCTCTTGGAGGCACCTGTTCCTGCACCTCCTTGAGTATCCACCATGAGCGTCCAGCTAAAAGACGGTAAAGAAGCGCTTGTGGGGAGGCAACCCCACCACGGTTTGACTTTCTTTTTATGTTTCCAGTCGGATTGCGATTTGGTTTGGTTTTGGTTTGTTTCCTTTGTTCTGGATGATGTCTATTGGGATGACATCGGACCTAACATATTCTGGTTGAGCTCTTCTGTTCCCCTTGAGCTGTGCTGAGTTCCCGACTGGTCCATCTCCAGTCTCCTGCAGTCCATGCATACCGGTACCATCGTTCCCCTTTCCTTCCCTCTTCTCCATTGAGGACAATGTCGATCTTAAGTGTGGGGGGATGTTTATCTTTTGACTGCATTAGATCTGTTTGTGTGCTTGGAGCCTAGTCCACTGTCCAAATTTTGAAATTTGAGGGCTCCAAGTACGTGTTCCTTGCAATTACCTGCTCAGTATGCTTTGAATTGACAGTCTCTGTAGTGATTTGCAACCTAGGGAGGTAGTGTAGCGCTATGGAGGATGTTGATGCATTTAAGACGTCTCATTTCTTCTTCATATTGTGTTGGTTGATTGAGGGAATTAGTGATCTTAGGACCCTTGAATTGTGTGGTGTTGTGGACTCTCTGCCTGTCATGGACTCTTGTATCATTTTTTTGAAAATAACAGGTGCTCGAAATGTGCTTTAAAATGACGTCTCCCGTGCGAATAGGGCGGAAAGTTGTGTAAGGGGAGACGGGAATCCGTTCCCAATTTCCACCTACTACCTCCAGCCCCCTTACAGGTCTTTCCCCCGCACGAGGCTCGAGACAACTGCTCCTGGCATGGCCGGGTAAGAGCCGGGCTCCCGCCAAACCTTTGCTAGGTGGGAGCCCCCGTTTTCTGCAAAATCAGGTTGGAACCCTTGAGAGAAAAAGAGGAAAAACAGAAAAACAAGCAAAAGAAGAAATAAAAGGGGTTCCCAACCATCTCCAAAAAGAAAATCGAGCACCTTGAAAAATGTGAGTCCATTGATCTTTTGTTTTTGAGAGTCTCCTCATCCACGACTCATTTGTCCTCTGTTCACTATTTGCCATGATGCTGACTCGAGACTAGTGCTCTCGCCGAAGAAGCTATGAGATGACTTGTGGGACGGTTGACCTCGTAAGTTGCTAAATGATCTAGGAAGTCCTCTACCTACGATCGAGGTTGTTTGTTGCTACAGAGGTCTGGAGAGAGTTGCATTGGTTTGAGATAGGTTTGCTTGGGGACAAGCAAACGGTTAGGTATACAAGTCTGCCCAATAGATTGATTAAACCCAGCCCTTATTAAGAAGATATCCCGAAACAAGATTCTTCCTTATCTTTGGAGTGTGCAACACATCCTTGAGCACAATCTTCTTCCCAGAGGTGAAGTTCAGCTCCACTTCACCAGAACCATCAACCATAGTGGTGTGAGTAGTCCCCAACAACACTCTTTCTTGTCAGCAGGTGCTTCTGTGTATGTTTTAAACATAGCACGATTTTTGCATACATGCTTCGATGCACCTGTATCCAGCTACCATCCTTCTGAGTCACCGGTGAGGTTAACTTCAGCGATCATTTCTGTGATCATGGCTATCAAATCCTCTTCTGTCAAGTTAACCCTGGCCACAGCGGCGAGGTTTTGCTTGTTCCTGCACTTTTTTGCTATATGACCCTGTTTTTCCGCAGTTATAGCAGATAAACGGTGGGTCATTCTTAGAGGTTTGGGCCATGACCCTTTGGTTACCTCAAGAGGCACCATTCTGGTGGGGGAGGACCTGCTGGTTCTTACTCTTAAACCCTTTCTGGTTAGGTTTAAGAGCTCTAGGGGTGGGTCGTTTAGCAGTGACGACCATCACCTCTTCTTTCATATCCTGCTTGTGGGACTCTTCCTCAATCCTTAGGCGAGTATCAAACTTTTCAGTGAAAATTCTTTGGTTTTATGTCTAAGCATATTCTTAAATCTTTCCACGAAGGGGGGAACTTATCAATAATGCAAGCAACTTGAAATTGATCGTCCAGAGGCATACCTTCAGAGACGATCTCATGATCTATTTTATGAAGTTTGTGGGACTGAACTTCGACAGACTTGTCATCCACCATCTGGTAGCGCAGGTAGCGGCTGACAGCATACTTCTTAGCTCCAGCCTCCTCCGTGTCGTACTTCTTTTGGAGCGCATCCCAGATCATCATTGCAGTGTTCTTGCTGTCCGCATTGTAGTCGTAGAGATCGTCTGCCAGGCCATTGAGGATGTAATTCTTGCATAGGAAGTCATGCTCCCTTTCCTTAGCAGAAGCAACCCTCTCCTCATCGGTCACTTCTTCCGGCAGCTCGAGGGCATGCTGGTGAGGCAGTGTGCCAACTTCTTGGTCGTCAGGTAGAACTCCATCTTTTGTCTCCAGCGACGGAAGTTGACTCCAACAAAGCGAAATGGTCGATTGATATCGACAGCACCAGATCCGGCCATGTTGTTCTGTTCAGTCGACATAGCAGCAACCGAACGTCTTAAAATTGTTAGGAACGGAACAACAACAAGAAGTAGGTTACCGAATCTGGAGCTGAGTCGCGGACTAGGTCGCTCTCTTTAAGACGTTCGCGACACTGCCCTCGATGCGCACGGCAGACTATCAACCGGTCGTCTCCAGGATAAAACAACTCCTCTGTGTACTCGCGGTTTTGTGCGAAAACTGGAGCTCTCTGAACACTCTCTCTATTGTGTTTATGCTCGTTGTGGTGTCTTTAGAGGGGCTGGGGAGACGGCTATTTATAGGAGCCGAACCCCTAGGAATATACCCTCTTGCTTGGGGAATAAGTCGGATTAATTAAGGAAGATAATTACTTCCTTAATTAAAACCGTCGGTTAAGATGAATCATGCGGGATTATCCTTAGAATATTCCTTTTTAATCGATTATCCTTAGAATATTCCTTAGAATAACCGATTAATAATTAATTTCGTTCGGAATTTCTCCAAAAAATATGTATATAGTCTCAAGTGAACCAACCAACCAACCGACCGGTCGGTCGGACGGATGGACGGCGCGCGTGTATGTGGTGGTCCGTTAGATCCTCTCTCTCCCACAAAAGTGGGTCACCCCGTCACCCCAAGGGGCATGCCCTTAGAAGAGAGGCTCCTATCTTTATACACATTTCACCAAGTAAAACTACCAATGTGGTAGTTTTTCCACTTGAGACTCTATAGCTTTCAAAGCTATTCATACACATTTCCAACAATTGTGCTCTTCAAAATGATATCCACTTTGATATCTTTATCGAACAAAAAAATTGAGCCATTTTTTTACTAGTCTATATACCATATGGTATTGATTGGTGTTGAAATAAGACCATGGTGGTATGAACAAACCAAGACTGTAGGATGGTTGAATACATGATAGTAGAAATATATTAACTGTCATTTACGACTTTTAACATTGTGTACCATAAGATACCACCTCATACCAGGGTGGTATTGTGTGGCATTTTTTATTCCTGTAATTTGCTGACCCAGAAATTTGTAGATCCAATAGATCATGATGAACTCGTCCCTTCTGTGCAAACGTTTTCAAAAACGAATTATAAACGAAGAAAGTACCATATGGTATGCAGTTGGTACGGAGATGCCAGAACTTTTTGTTCTAAAAAAATATTGAAAATTGATCTCATTTTGTAGAGCACGATGAACTCGTTCCACCTGTGCAAAAAAAAATTAAAATCCAAATTAAAACAAAAAGGATATGAGCCGATTAAGAAAGCTAAGCAAAATAAAAATGGTCTTTAATTCTCCTTCTTTAGATCTGGATTTTCTAAATGAAGGGTCCAGATTTGATTATTGATGGATGCATAACCCATGGTTATGCACCCCATCTTGAGCCCTCTTTTGGTATTGGATTTCCTTTTGTGATATAAATGGAAAACAAACATCTCTAATCCTAACCAACCGCCACCTTCCCTCATCCCACTCTAGTTATCCCTTTTTTTTTAACAATAGGACTCTGCAATAACTGAGAGTCATCAACAAATTACAGAAGAGGAGGAATAACATTAAGGATAGTAAACCAATCTGATGGGAGCTGGTGGCGGGCACACGAACGAGCTACCCAGTTGGATTTCACATTGCTTGCGCGTCAAACAAAGGAAACTCTAATCTCAGGGAAGCGGTCTCGAATAATGACAACAACATTGAGGCGTGCTGCCACAGACCAAGACCATCCTTTCCTCGTGCCTTTGGTAGCATCAACCAGCACCTTACAGTCAGACCGGATCATGCATGGGTTGTTCAGACCCGACACAAGCAGGCATCCTTCATGTAATGCTTTTGCTTCAGCTTCCAAAGCTGACTTGCAAAGTAGGGAGTCCGCCTTCAAGTCACACACCTCTTCATGGTTGTTAGATTAGATTACGCCAAATGCCGACTATTGGGAATCGTGAAATAATGATCCATCACTGTGAATCTCAAACATGATATTACTTGGAAAGAATTCCCAGAATATAGTAAAAATTAAACATAATTCCCAAAATACATAAGATTTATAAAATTTTCCCAAACTACCCAAGTTTCAAAGGGTTCGAGTCCCATAAACTCAAACAACAAGCAAGTTCGATGATGAAGAACTCGAACTAGAACCACTTCGAGTTCCTAAAACTCGATCAACAATAGTTTGATTTTGGATAAATCGATCAAGGTAGATCGATGACAAAGGACTCGATTATAGTAGATCGACTTTGGACAACTCGATCCAGTAAGATCGATGCCAAAAACCTCAATCTAGTAGAACGACTTTAGAAGCCTCGATCCATATCTGCACAAGATCGATGCCTTAAAACTCGAACAATATAAATCGATTCCTATGGCCTCGAACCACTGGTCAACCGACATGCTTCAGGATAGGGTTGCAGGGATAAGATTCTTTGTTGTCATAGATCGAGTTCTAGGGACTCGAACTAGTGTAGTTCGATTACACTAAACTCGAACCACTGCTCAATCATTCTTTCCAGTCGCTTTCGGTCCGACATGCTCCAGAATAGGGTGCATGGTAAAATTATTGGTTGCCCTTGATCGAGTTTAATGGACTCGAACTACTGTAGTTTGAGTTTTTTAAACTCGAACCACTGCATCAGTTTACGAGGATAAAAAGCCATCACTTAGCAGATTCTAGCAGCTCTTTTACTTTCTATCTTCTTTCTTCCAAACACAAATTACAGCAGCTGGAGCACCATAGCTGAGCAAAGAAGAAATTTTTTGGAGGTAAGTTCTGCTTACGTTGTTTGAATGAGCATATTAGAATTTTGGATTAATTTAGTATTGTTTGTACTGTATGTAACGAGTTGCTTCTATAAACTGCAGAAATTGGTAGAAAATTTCGAAAATTCGACTTATTGATCGGTGGAATGGTCGAATTACACATTTTCATGATAGTATTGACTACGAAGATGGTGAATCAAGTACTGTCCGGATTGAGAGCATATTTATTTGGCAAGAACTCAGTCATATTTATGCGGAACGATGTTGCATAGGAGGGCGAAGAGTATCCAAGATGACTTACCGTATGCCGGTTTACAAGGATTATGCACTTGTATATGAAGGATCAGTTTTGTCTGACGATGATGACATTAATATGATGGTGAGATTTATTACACAGAACAGATTTCCAACTGCTGAGGTGTATGTCGAGACAGAACTTGTTGGCCAATATGGTGGCGGCGGTTATACCGAACAAGGTGAAGGATCGGGAGGGTTTTCCGGTTCAGGAGATTTCAGAGTTCTGCATGATGCACCATGGCCAACATACAAGGATCGAACTGCAATTGGTCCATTGGTGGAACATGACGGGCAGGAGTGGCCAGTATGGGGTGAAGAATGGGATTACATAAGGGCACCCAGACAATCACCCAAACAAGCATCTACACCAGCATTTGGCATCAAGAATGATCCGTATGTGGATAAACCAAGTCCGTCGTACACTAGCGAGGCAAGCGACGTGGAAGATGAAGAGTTAGAATCAATGAGTAGTTTAGATGGTGAAGATCTGGAAGTTGATGAGGGGGGATTTGAGCCCCCCACACCTCACTACACGATGGTGCCACAACATCCTCTCTATGCTCACAACGATGATCCTGACCTCCCTCCTATACCTATATGGACTCCTGATTCTGGATTCGTGGTTGGCCAAACATTTGGAGGAAAGCCTCAGGTGGTCGATGCATTGAAAGAAACTGCTATGCGAAGAAGCTTTCAATATCGTGTCATCACTTCTAACACTAAACAAATTCATGTTCGTTGCGAGAACCATGGCGGCGGATGCATGTGGCATGTTCGGGCGGCATATGTTAAAAGAAATGGGGCTTGGCTCATTCGTAAGACAGACAACAACAACACTTGTAGGTCGTCACTGATTTCTCTAGATCACCGACGATTGAGTGCAAAGAAGGTTGCAAAAACAATCAAACATCTGATTGAGGCACAACCTGGGATCACCGTGAAGAGTGTCATCGCTGAAGTGAAGAATCGACATGGCTATACCATCAGTTACAAGAAAGCATGGCATGGGAAGCAAAAAGCTATGGCAGAGGTGTATGGAGATTCGGAAGAGTCATTTTCTAACATGCCTCGTTTGATTCTTGCAATGGTGGACAAGAATCTTGGGTATGTTTTTGTGCCTAGTTACGAAGATTTCTATGGGGGTGCTAAACGCGTGTTTAAGCGACTATTTTGGGCATTCAAACCATGCATTGATGGTTTCACCCATTGTCTGCCAATAATCCAAGTTGATGGCACCTTTCTGACCGGCAAATACAAGGGCACTCTACTCGTTGCCACTAGTGTTGATGGCAGTATGCAACTTTTCCCGCTTGCTTTTGCTATAGTCGAATCGGAGAACAACTTAAGTTGGGCATGGTTTTTTCCCCAACTATACACTCGTGTCACTCAACGGAAGGACATTGCCATACTTTCTGATCGACACCATGGAATTGCACATGCTTTCTACGACCTGCCCGAGGAGCTAGGGTGGAAGTGGCGCTGGTGCATACGACATTTCAAAAGCAATTACGGGAAGCACTTTGGTAGAACTTATGGACAACGTGCAGTTTGGCACGCTGGTAAGAACAAATAAGATGTTGTGATTAACTCAATTGGTTGAATGCGTATACTCCTTTACTAACCTTATTTTGCTTTATTGTAGCTATTGCTTTTCATACTCAAAAGTTTGTAGACAAAATGAAGAGCATAAGGGAGGTCCACTCTGAAGGTGCAGATTGGCTAGAAACTCATCCTTTTGAGAGGTGGACGTTACATCAAGACGAAGGGTATAAGTATGGAATAACAACAACGAACATGGGTGAGTGCCTCAATGGTTTGTATGTTGGTCTTCGTGCAATGCCTATCTCATCTATAGTCTTGCATACCTTCTTTCGTACCATGACATGGTTCGTTGAACGCTACCAAGCAGCATATCAGATGCTGAATGCTGGAATCTACATCCCAAAGAAGATTACGGATGACATGAAACCATGGTCGGAAAGGGAAAAATGGCATAAGGTGACTTTATCTAGTCGAAGAGATTCCCGCTTCGCAGTAGTAACAGGAAGTGGACCAGATAGTTCAAAGGGTGGTAATGCTCAAACAGTTATACTGGATGCAAGGAATGTAATAGGAGAGTGTACTTGTGGGAAGTTTCAAGGGAGACACATGCCTTGCTCTCATGCATATGCAGCTGCGAGAAGCGTTAATTTGGACCCTTTGATATTTGTTAGTCCATACTACAAGACTCCATACGTGGTCAGAGTTTGGGAAGGGTCGTTCTTTCCCTTAGCTCATGAAGCATATTGGCCCCAGTATGATGGACCTGTAGTGTACCCTCCCGAGCACATGAAGCGTACCAAAGGTCGACCTAGAGTTAACCGAATTGCAAATGAAATGGATAGATCAAGGACACAGCGATGCCGCCCGAAGAAGTGCTCTGCATGTTGAGTTGAAGGGCATGATAGGCGCCAGTGTCCAGGGCCATCGACTGACAATTGAAAGTTTATGTTGTAATTTGAATTTTATGTTGTGATTTAAGAACTTTATGTTGTAATTTGAATTTTATGTTGTGATTCAAGAACTTTATGTTATAATTTGAATTTTATGTTGTAATATGAATTTTATGTTGTGAAATAGAACAACTTAACAACTCTAGAGAAATAGAACAACTTAACAACGTCATTAGAAATAGAACACCTTAACAACGTCATTAGAAATAAAACACCTTAACAACTCTAAAAACAGAACAACTTAACAACGTCATTAGAAATAGAGCAACTTAACAACTCTAAAGAAATAGAACAACTTAACAACTCTAAAGAACACCTCACTCTTGTGCACCACGTCCGCGTCCCTCTCTTCGACGTCTATTCCTTGAACGAACTCCATATCCAATTCCAATATTTCGTGGCAATGGAGGTGGGGTTGCAGTGGCTGGAGGACCATAATAAACATTTGTCATCGGAGGCTGGAAGCTTTACTGCGGGGTTTGGAATTGAGGACCATATGATGAAGCATAGTTGGCTCCTCCTCCCCCTCCTTGAGCAGGACCTGATGATCCCTCTCCGAATTCCCTTCTGACGGGAGGGAATCCATACTCGTATGGGTCAGGAAGTGCCACATCTTCTCGTACTTGCACATGGACTATAACTGGCTCTTGCCGACGTTTACTCCTCCTTGGTGGTGATGGCGGGAGGGATTCAACTTCAATGGCGTGGGAGGAATGACGTGGCGGTGCAGGTGTAGGAGGATATGCAATGACATCCCTTCGGATTTCCCGCGAACATGACAAGAGATTCTTGAAGAGCTTCTTCAAGAATGAAATTTTCTCAGGTGACACATTTTGTTCTGGTTCACTCTCCAACGTCATTGATGCAAGTTCCAACCCATCAACCTAAATAATAAACATGTTAGTCAAACACTCTTTGTGTAGCTAAAATGATTATAGTAAATAGATATTGTGCTTACCAACGAACCGATCACGGCGCCACGTTTGGTTAACCATCTTTTTGTGAACTTGCGGTACCAAACCATGTATTCATCTTGGTACCCCATTGGCCTCGTCATTGGGATCCCATCAATTGCATATGTCTGACGAGACTCCCACATTTCAATCCATCTATGGTGCTTGGTTGGCCAATCACTGATTGTACCCCGCAAATCCTTGCTGTACTTGTGGAGTGACTTATGTACGTCCGGTGGTGGGAGAGGAATCGGTTGCACCCAATTATATTGTCGGACATATCTATCCGGGAGGTGCCACTCGACAATGTTGTGGCAAATCACAGGCAACTTGCATAACCAGAGTCGACGATCCTCAGGGTATCGCAACTCGTACAAATCCTTTGCTCCGTTCGGAAATGGATCCCACTCCACCTAAGTTTCAACACAACATATAAATTAAAATCGAAGCAAATAATTTCAACAAATAAATTAGGATTCATAATTATAGAAATAAATCATGGGCTAAGAAAAATAATTTCAACAAATAAAATAAAATTAGTAATCATAAAAATAAATCATGGGCTAAGACAAATAATTGCAACAAATAAAATAGAATTCGTAATCATAAAAATAAATCATAGGCTAAGACTAAGACAAATAATTTCAACAAATAAATTAGCATTCATAATCATAAAAATAAATCATGGGCTAAAACAAATAATTTCAACAAATAAAATAGGATTCATAATCATAAAAATAAATCATGGGCTAAGACAAATAATTTCAACAAATAAATTAGCATTCATAATCATAAGCTAGAATGTTACCTCGTTGAATTCTATACCGTCAAGATGTTGGCGGTACCCGTCTAGAGAGGTGAGTCTCATGATAGCTCCAATCCATCTAGCACCATAAGCCCATTGTCGTAGTGGCTCATCGAGACCCCAACTGTTGACAGGGCAGATCGGAGCGAAAGTAGGAAGGTGCTCCCAAACTCATAGTTGGAGGATGAACATGGGACCACCCGCTTGCTTTGTTTTCGGATCCGTACACTTGCACAACTCCGAATATATCATCGCCAAACAAGCAGATTCCCAACTTTTTCTCCCAATCTCGTCCCAATCTTCCAAAAGAACTCGAAGCCACATACAGATACAATGCATATTTCCACCAGACTTGTTCGGAAACAAAAATCCTCCAACCAAACAAATCAGGTAGATGCGAGCATACCTCTCTATCTGATCATCCGTGGCATCCTCCGGTAATTCTCCAACGGTCCTCATTAGCCAAGGTATCAATAACATAGAATTGTGTAGAGCTGGTACACGACGACCTTCTGCTGCTTCCTCGGGGATGTTGATACCTAAACGCTCGCTTATAAATTGGCCCCAACCATTCAATGGTTTTTGTGAACTTTCTATTATTGCATCACCATCGATTGGAAGCTCTGTCAGCATGGCTACGTCCTTCAAGGTAATCGTCATCTCTCCCTCTAGAAGGTGGAATGTGTGCGTTTCTTTTCTCCATCTTTCCACCATTACCGTAAGAAGGTTGTTGTCCATCTCTATCCCCACAAACTTTCGCACCCTCAACAATCACGCTCTTTCAATGAAGGGCTCGATACGATCATCCCATTTAGGCAAGCGAGATAGCGACCGATGGGTGATTACGTCAAGTTGTTCCTGTAGAAAAAAACATTAATTATTGTACAAAAAAAAAAAAATTAGAAGAATACTATCACATTTCAAAAAGAAAAGTACATGAGGAAGTGCTTACCGGATCTGCCGCCCAAACACTTTCAGACCGATGGTAAGGTTGCTCATCCAATAAATCGGTTTCTCGCCTTGAATGTATAATCTAGGATCGTAAATACTCGGATCCATCTCGGCAATTTTGAGTGATAGAAGTACCAAACTAAAGAAAAAAATATGATGCGGAAGATCGGGCTTAGCCGCAACCACAAAGCATATTTTTTTCTTCAAGAGTGGTGGGAGGAAGAGAGGAAGAAGAATGGATTGGTGTGAGATTTGGTGGAATGGAAGGGGGTATTTATAGGTGCAGTGGGAGGAGGTGGATCGAGTTTAGGAGACTCGAACCACGGCATCGATTTTGTAGCCTTCGATCCGCGTCAAAAAGAGCTCGAGTGATGGTAGATCGAACGACCCAGATCGAGTTTTGAGAAATCGATCTACGGCAGAGCGAGTCTGACGTCATCGATCCACGTCAAGTAGATAGATTCCCAAGCGCTCGGTCAACATGCATCGAGTTCCCCCCACTCGATCCGCGTCACCACTTCATCGCGGATGTGGCCATCAAACGGTGGAGATCGATCCTCTGTACATCGATATAGGGTGGAGCGCTGCCTATGCCATCGATCCATGTCACCTAGTTCGAGTCCTCTGTACTCGATCCATGTAAATCAAGTTTAATAAACTCGATCCGCGTCGTCTTGTGCCAGCCAATCGTGGCTGTTTCGCTCGATGCACATGGATCGATCCCTTGGCAATCGATCTGGAACTAGTTCGAGTTTATTAAAATCGAACCGGTTCAAACTTTGGTAGTTTGGGAAATATTTATAAAAGTGATGTATTATGGGAATTACTTTTAATTTTTACTGTATTTAGGGAAATCATCCTATTACTTGGCGGTGGTGGGGGATGATCCAGGGGTGGAATAGACTGACTTGAGACATGAGAACAATCATTCCTCTTCTTCTGCCAATTTTGCCACAACTGACAATCTTGGATTGACTTGGAGCAAGTACGTGGGGTTCTCGTTCCGTGCTTTCGAAGTATTCTAGAGGTGGTAGGACAACTTTTGGATAAGCTCTTGATGGCACGCCTTTCCCCTCCTTCTCTGGGCGCTACTGCCTACAACTTTAACCACCAACTATAGCGGAAGGCAATACCCCACCGGTGGAGAAGAAACGTTCTATATTTGAAACACTTACAGGGTTCGTGTGAGAGTGAGAGCCACGAACCCAGTCCCGTAACTTCTCGCCCGATTAGACCATCAAGTAGGGATACGAATTTTGTCCAATCGGCAACATAAGTATGTTTACTAAGAAGAATGTTGTAAGGAACCACATAGATGGAAGCATTGTAACTTTCAGACCCTGGACGTGCCCACGCGACGACAAGAAAAGTTGAATAGTGGTAGGTATTCATAGCCCAAACGCGACCAGAAACCTACTCGATTTTCATTTTTCTCAAACATCCTTGAACGAAGAGGAGCCTTAGCATCGATGAATACCTTTGTCGTAATGAAGACCTCACTCTGGTCAGAGGGATCAACAATAAATCGATTTCACGGACATCAGCTCCCCCATATAAGTGGGCCGTCGACCCAGATTCAAATAGCAGAGCTATGGATGACGAACCCAGGATTTTGGGATATGTGTGTCGGCCCAAAAAATAACTTAAAAATAAAAATGAAATAATTAAGTAATTAAATATAAAAATAAATATTTTATTCATAAAGTTCACCAATTTCATTATGTTTGCAGTGATCCAAGATGAATTTTCATATTCTACATTTTTTTAATTATATTTTGTACATTAGGTAGCAAATCAATTTTTTTTATATAAATAACTAAAAAAAATATTCATAAATTGGTCACTCAACTGATACTAAATATCATTCTTGATTAAACACATATATGAACAATTCTCTCCCTAACATGATCATCAATCACAATGAATGAAGTGGCATAAGCCACAGACAGCCTCGTGAACAAGTACCCCACCAAAACTGATTTGCTCTTGCACCTGACCTATATCAACATCCTCATCTGCAAATGATCAACATTCATAGGATCCATACTCAACACCAACTGTCGAATTGACTTTCTTGAAAACCAGTTGAAGAACCACATTAGAGTGAGGGAAAGACAAAAAATAAAGACAGAACAAGAGTAATCCACAAATGTATCATCGGCGGTAGAATATGTCAAAGAAATCCAATAATCCATCCATCTCACCAAAATTATTCGTAAATTATTATGCATGATGGACGACGGACCGTAATTGATGGGCCGTGGGCCCGTTACAAGACGAGCCACAGTCAAGACAGAAGAAGAACGAGACTCCACTCTGGCACTCTCTAAACACAAACAAAACGGGGGCAAAATTGGAAACCCATCCTCTCCCCCTTCTCAGTCCTACCCAAAAACAAAACAGTGACAGTGTCACGTTCGTAAATAGCCCTTAAACCCCAGGGCATTTTCCCGGTCACCAAGATTTCTCTCTCTTTCTCTCACGTAGACAAACAAAAGATTTGTAGATATGTGAAGTGGTCCCCACGCAACCCATCCCCAATCTTTTCTTTCTCTCTCTTTTTTTCCCCCCTTCTTCTCACAGCAGCATTTGTCCTTTTCCCTTTTGTTTAGCATTTGCTGCTGCCTGCTTGGTCGCTTCTTCTATTATTAATTCTCAGCTGTACCCTCTACTCCCACCTTTTCCCCTGCTGCTTCACGAACATTGAGACTGTAGAGAGAGATAGAGACTGTGTTTGAGTGTGACCAAAAAAGGAAGACGAGGAAGGTGGAGAAGAAGAAGAAGGAAAGAAGCGGAGTGTGAGCTTTAGATCTGAAGCGTAACCACCTTCCCCCACTGTAACCCTACCACAGAGGACGATCCGGGTAAGCAACGACTGCTGCTGCTTCTTCTTTCCAGACTTTCTTGCTTGTGGTACCCAATGTGGGTTTGCTTTGTTCATTTTCTTGGGGTTTGGAGCTCGGGGGAGATCTGGGTTGGGCTCTGGAGCTCTGGGTCGAGGTTGACTTGGTGAAATGCAGTGGTTGTTATTGCTGTGGATGAAGAATTTCTGTGCATTTCAGTTTTGTGGGTTGTGGGTTGCTTGCTTGCTTGCTTTGATGGTACTCCACTGCGGGGAAAGTGAATTGTGGCTTGTTTGTGATCTTGGGTGACTTGATCCCTCTGGTTTAGCTTGTACGATGGGTTCCGTTTTTTAATCAGACGTTGAGCACTTTTATGGTGTTTTGGGAATGGGATGACTTATGGTGTAGTTCTTGTTGCGGTTCATTGATTTAAAGATATGGGGTTAGTTGCTGATGAACTAAGGCCATGAGTTTGTTAATGCTATTCCGGATGGAGGCAATTTAGTGAAGTGAATTAGTAGTATTAGTACTTTCCTTTGTAGTGTAGTTGTCTTCATTAGGCTCTTGACAACCCGTTTTTGGAATTTTCCTGTTGGTTGCTTGCTTGATTTCATTTAACTTGCCACTGTTTCACAAGCATTTCATCTCATATAGAATCTGTCTGCTATTCGATTACACTCGTCTCTGGGGCATAATTTTAGGATATGGTGCTATGTTATGAATCATGGTGATGCATACATTGGTTTGCTTATTGCAATAACTTAATGCTGAAAGTGACATCATTAGCAGCTTTTGTCAATAGTGATGATCAGATTCTCCTTATAACGTAGCTTGTAGCCATAGGTTTTCCCAAGATTAGTACATGTTGCAATTCTAAGGCTTGGTTGTAACTGGATGATCAGATTCTTCTTATAACGATTAATTATCTGCAAATGCTCCTTAACCTAGTTTGATTAACTGTTTTGATTTTCTTGGCTTCCATGTATCTTCCTTGGTTTGTCTTTCACTTCCTGTTTACGGCTTTGCTTTATCACACTGAGATTTTAGTATGATATGTACTGAAGACGTTTGGCAATGCTTTGTAGGTTCTTGGACTTGAGGTGAATGGCAGTCACAGACACCCAGAATCCTTTAGTTGCAGAAATGACCTGCAGTACTTTGCTGCAGAAGCTTCAGGTTTATGAATTAAAAAAACTGTGTTTTGAGCTCTTATGTTTGGTAATTTCATTTGACTTCATATGCTGTGTACCGTAGCTTAACCCTGCAAGCTTTGATGTGCTGTAGGAAATTTGGGATGAAGTTGGTGAAAGCGATGAGGAGAGGGATAAGATGCTTCTCCAAATAGAACAAGAGTGCTTGGATGTTTACAAGAAGAAAGTTGAACTGGCAGCAATGTCAAGGGCTCAGCTTCTACAAGCTCTGTCAGATGCCAAAATAGAGCTTTCAACTCTCTTATCTGCCCTTGGGGATAAAAGTTCTGTTGGAACTGTGAGTACACATTACATTACACAGTACCTAGTTTTTTTCTTATGTCTGTACATATTTTAATAGAACGGGGCATCTTCTGCTGGGTACTCTGAAATCTGGGGTTCTCATAATTGTCTTTTGCATGATAATACTACTATCAGCCTGAGAAGACTTCTGGAACAATCAAGGAGCAACTTGAAGCTATAGCACCAGCTCTTGAACAGTTGTGGAAACAGAAAGAAGAGAGAGTGAGGGAATTCTCCGATGTGCAATCACAGATACAAAAGATTTGTGGTGAAATTTCTGGGAGCTTGAGCACTAATGAGACTCCTGTGGTTGATGAATCTGATCTTTCCTTGAAGAAGTTGGATGAGTACAATGCTCACCTTCAGGAACTTCAGAAGGAGAAGGTACGGTACAACTTTTCATCCTGATGTCAACATCAGATTGTTCTTATTTCCAACTGTGTAAGTGCATTTTGGGGTAAGTTCTAATCGCCTCTTTTAAATGATAGAGTGAGAGACTGCACAAGGTGCTTGAATTTGTGAGCAGTGTACATGATCTATGTGCTGTCCTTGGTTTGGACTTCTTTAGCACTGTAACTGATGTTCATCCCAGCTTGAACGAATCTACTGGTGTTCAATCCAAAAGCATTAGCAATGATACATTGGCAAGGTTGGCTAGAACAGTCCTGGAGCTGAAGGAAGATAAGAAACAGAGGCTCCACAAGGTAAATAGTTGTCCATCTTGCTTTCTAATTCTTGATCTTTTGATCCATATTCATTTGAGTCCAGCCATTGTCTATGCTTCAAGAACTATAAGTGGCACTATCATGGTGAATATGCTTCAATAATGCTCTCTTTCCTGCTATCCTCGAAATCTATCTAATTCAAGTCTTTTGCTCATCATAGCTTCAAGAGCTAGCGACTCAATTGATTGATCTGTGGAACCTGATGGACACTCCGGATGATGAAAGGAAATTGTTTGACCATGTTACGTGCAACATATCGTCTTCAGTTGATGAAGTTTATGTGCCTGGTTCTCTTGCCCTAGATCTCATTGAGCAGGTATGGTGTTTTCCTCATCTTAAAAGGGGGTAAAGGAAAACATTGAACATGCAATCCTTATTTTTTTGGGACTAACTCATTTTCCTTACGCTTTTGAAGGCTGAAGTTGAAGTTGAAAGGCTTGATCAGCTAAAATCCAGCAGGATGAAAGAAATAGCCTTCAAAAAGCAATCAGAACTTGAAGAGATATTTGCCCATGCTCATGTAGAGATTGATCCAGAGTCCGCTCGGGAAAAAATCATGGCATTGATAGATTCTGGGAATGTAGAGCCTGCTGAGTTACTAGCCGACATGGATAGTCAAATATCAAAGGCCAAAGATGAAGCTCTTAGCAGAAAGGACATTCTGGACAAGGTGGAGAAATGGATGTCTGCATGTGAAGAAGAAAGCTGGCTGGAAGACTACAATCGGGTGGGTACTCACTGCATCTCTCCATATAGAACTAACAATTTTATTCCTGATCATTGCTACAAGGAAGACATCACTATCTGCTTCTCTTTTTCTAAGCCAATACGATCTCGTTCCTGAATTCATTTACTTGTAAGTTCTGTACTAACCGTTGCAATCTCAATGCCACAGGATGATAACAGGTATAATGCAAGTAGAGGTGCACATTTGAATCTCAAGCGAGCAGAAAAAGCCAGAATTCTGGTCAACAAAATTCCAGGTATCTTTGGAGTGGGTAAACCGTTACATAGTTATCTTATGTCAAGAATAGCTGCAGATGGTTCACCTTTTGTAAGATGGCATGTGAATGAAGTGCATTTTTGGCTTTAATCTTGTTTCTCAATCATGTAGCCCTAGTTGATACCTTGGTTGCCAAAACTCGGGCATGGGAAGAGGAACGGGGCTTGCAATTTACATATGATGGCGTTCCTCTACTTGCCATGCTTGATGAATACGCCATGCTTAGGCAGGAAAGGGAAGAGGAGAAGCGGAGGATGAGAGTGAGTTCCCTTCCTACCTATCCTCACTGCCTGATCAAGTGCCTGACACATCTATTCCTCTTCCAGAAGGACAATATGTATATAACCTTTTTGCGTGACAGGATCAGAAGAAGCATCATGAGCTGCAAAACACAGAGCAAGAAGCCATCTTCGGTTCGAGGCCTAGTCCAGCCCGACCGGCTGGTCCCAAGAAGGTGGTTGGACCGAGAGCAAATGGAGGAGGCTCGAATAATGGAACTCCGAACAGGCGTCTGTCTTTGAACACTCCTCAGAATGGCAGCAGATCGGCAAGTAAAGAGAGAAGGGAGGCGAGGCTTTCTGCTCCTACTAATTACGTTGCTATATCGAAGGAGGATGCTGCCTCCCAGGTCTCTGGTACTGAACCGGTTCCCGCTTCACCATAGTGGAGCTGAAGATTGAAACGAAGAACGAGAGCGAAAGATGTAGGCTTTATACCATTTGCACAACATTAATGTTGTTATTAGTACTAGTTGTAGTTCGTTGTTGTAGTGGTATAGATGTGAAGGAGACATGAGAAACCGGAGTGTTTAAGAATGTAGTAGCTGTCTGCCCCCCTGGTCTTGTGTATTTTTGCCGGTTTGGAGTTTTTCTTTTAGTCTGCTGCAAATCATATGTTGAGGATCTCTTCTGCCTGAATCCCTTTGCACTGTTACTTTCCTAGCAACTAATGTTCTCTCCAACTTGCCCATTGAATCAAAATTCAAGGTAAGTTTTAAACAACAAAATTTCCAGGTACCATATTGTAATTAGCTATTTTGGTTTGATCCGAGTAATGCAGGACCAAAAGGTGAACCATCTCGCCACTCGCCAGTCTCGTTTCAGTTCTGTGCCATCTCTCTGTTTCTTCGAAATTTTGAAGTAGCGAGAAGCGGCAAATTGATCGAAGCAAATCCAGGCGATGGCGGCGAGCGATTACGAACCAGCCAAGCTTCTGCTGCCGTACCTGCAACGAGCCGATGAGTTGCAAAAGCACGAACCCCTCGTCGCTTACTACTGTAAGCGGACCGTTCTGTTTCTACTTTGCTTTAACCCTAAGTTTGTAAGTTCCTTTCCTGTTAATAGACCCTGTTCTAGTGATTAGGCCGATTATATGCTATCGAGAGGGGGCTGAGGATTCCTCAGAAGGATCGCACTAAGACCACCAATGCTCTCCTCGTTTCCCTCATGAATCAGCTCGAGAAGGTTGCTTTGTCTAGCTCCTTATCTTTAAACTAGTCCTTGTCTCCTTGATGATTGATTCCTGTTATTTTTTCTTCGTGGGTTGGATTTAGAACTTTCTATGCAGTGGTTCAGTTGCCTGATCTTCATGTGTGAAGTTGAAGATCCGCTTTCAAGCATCAACTAGGCTAGTTTTGTAGGCTGCATGTATCATCCCCACAATTTTCATGGTTTCCTATACAATTTTTGTGTATCACGTATCTAGACCATGTTATACAATTGTTGAAACTTATGCTCGTATCTTAATTCTGAAGTAGTTTGAAAGGCTTGTGGTAGATTTGGCTTTGATGTTACACCATTGTTGGAGCTTATGCTCAAATCTTGGAATTTTGAAGTAATGTGAAAGTCTTACTGGAGATTTGCTTCCACCATTCTGCATTATTGAGTCTCGAATATCCTTTCCTGCTATTGATGCTATGATGATTTGCTTGATAAAGGGTTAAATACAACTCTCCTCATGTGCGGCATTTGACAGGACAAGAAGGCGGTGAAGTTAGGACCTGAAGATAACTATTTTTTGGAGGGATTCGCCCAAAATTTATTTTCTAAGGCTGATAAACAAGATCGTGCTGGACGAGCTGACTTGTATGGCAAATGTTTTACTTCCTATTGACTTCTTTTTTTGGATGGGACACATGGATGATGCTTTTGCTTGATTTTTAACTGTATTTCTGGTCTGATAGAATGACGGGGATGCGCTTACTTGGCTCTTAACTCCTTAGAATATGAAGGATGACAAGAGGTCTTTACAAGCCTGAGATTCTTAGCTGTGTAACTTATATGTAGTCAGGTAAATAGAGTTATCGTATATGTACATGAAACCGCCTAGCTTAGCATGCAATGCTCATGTCCTTTGATGCGCTGAGTGCTAAGTCTTGACAGCTTTCTTGAAGATGCATGCTTTAGAATTAGAATTTCACAATATCAATTGCTTTAAGAATATAACAAGTCATGTGCAAGTCTTTGCTTTTTGGTTCTATGGTTTTCTTATAGTTTAGGGATTAGTTCTGCCGGCGGATAAGCTTCTCTCTATCTCTGTATCCTTGGTCATTGTTCAGCACAGAGCTAATCCATGTTATGTTTTGTTTTGTTGCTATTTGTATTCACTTTACTATGCTGCTTAAGAATCGAAATGTAATTCTGAAACCCTTCACTGCTCAATGAATGATTGACTGAGATAGATTGAGGTTCAATTGAATTAAGTTCTCTATTGGTATAACCCTACAGTTGAATGGTCCTTGATATATCTGAAATTCTTGTCTTTATATAGGAACACAGCCAAGACATTTTATGCAGCGAGCATTTTCTCTGAGATTATTAATCAGTTTGGGCCTCTGCAAGCTGAAGTGAGTTTTTGCAATTCAAAGTTCCCTACAATCCTTATGTTACTTCTTTTAGTTTATTTTATTATTACAGGAAACCTCTGCTAGATCCTTATGCTTCTTTCTCACTTTGCAGCTTGAACAGAAGCAGAAGTATGCAGTTTGGAAGGCTGCAGACATAAGGAAGGCATTGAAAGAGGGAAGGACGCCCAAGCCAGGCCCTCCTGTAGATGATGAAGATCTAGCGGTTCCATCTAGTGGATTTACCAATGGGCATGTAAGTTACAGTTCAATCCAGCTTCTTCTCCACTCTGATTTCAAAGTTCTGAAAGAAGAGGGGGAAAAAATGGAAAGGTGTAGGTCTGGCCTCCACCTAGTCGTGGAAATGACATAACATCTGATTCTGTTGCGCCCTAATGTTGAATTTTCAGGATGTTGGACAAGTGGAAACTTCGGCCACCACAATGCAATCATCAGAGTCCGATCCATCGTCCCAATTCCACGATCAAGGTGGCAGTTGCCATTCAGCAGACGTCCCGCAATCATCTCTGTTCCATGATCAGGCTAACCACCAACAGCATCCTTCACACTTAATGCCACAATCACCACCTCAGTCATATGGTTCAGTGGGCAGGGAGCATTCCGCACGGGCTCAATCTCATCCTCACCAGTCATATGACTCGTTCGACAGCCAACATTCTGGCGGAAACATCTTGCCTTCGCCTCCACCTCCACCTCCACCTTATACTGGTGCTGCTGGGTATTCACAAGAATTCTATCCATCAGAGAAACCCACCTATTCCCAGCCACACCACCATATGCAGCAGAATTACCCATCATCGCATGATAATTTCCTACTCTTACACAAACTTCCAGTCATATCCAAGTTTCGCAGACACCAGCCTCCCTTCCGTGCCATCCCATCATCCATCTTATTACCAACAACAAGGGTCTGATTCCACCACGTACAGTTCTCAGTCTGCTCCGACACCTGCTGCAGGCTATCATCCTCCACCAGCGCTGCGTAGTTCAAGCGACAGCAGCAGGATGAGCTCGGCGGATGCATCCATCCCAACTTCTGCCGCTGCAGCAGCAACGTACCAGCAGGACAGTAGCTACCAGCCTCCACCTGAGAAAATTGCAGAGGCAAGAAAAGCGGCGAGATATGCAGTCGATGCATCTGATGTGCCTGTGGTCGTGGAACACCTGAAGAAGGCCCTTGAGCTGTTAACTAACCCATCTGCTGATCCGTAAGAGTTAGTGAGGCTTCTGTCTGATCGGATTTGCTTTCTCCTTTCATGTGTTTAACCATTCATGAGATTCGCCCAGGCTTATGAACTCGTTTTGAATCCATACTAGTTCCAATAGCAAACTTAGGCATTTTCTTACCATTCCAGCAGAGGGTAGAACCACTTCCAGACACGAGAACAGCTGCTTCAGCTCGACCCTTCAGCACCTTCTTTGATATCCAGGAACCGGTAAGGCGGTAACTGTGATAGGGAGAGTCCAACCCCTTACCCTGATTGTGATTCTGTCCATCAAAACGCGGCAATCTTTAGAGTAGAACTAACTCGAAATAGGAGGCACTCCAAAATAGCGGACATGAAGCACGCGAAAGGAAAACCAGAATACTGAAAGATACACACTTTTGTTTCATATGAATATGATATACCTCAGCTAGCACTGTTGAGGGATTAAATTGAGGCATAACAACTTGGAAAACTATGCTAACACTCTATTAATGCTTGCCGTAGCTCTAACATATGTATCCATCAGAGAATATCACAAAATCGCTGAGTAAAGCACATATTGGGATTTGAGATAATTTTATCACACAGGAGAGCATATACAAGAAAGTCTGTTTGCATGCAACTTAGAAATACCTTCATAAAGAACGTTGTAACATGATATAGGATAAAATCCTAGGAATAGGATCATAATAAGCCGGCACTTGCACGTAAATTTTGTTGTTATAGACTTGTAGTCATTAACTTGTAATTGTAAAATATATTACGGCTATAACTATAATGATATGATACTACAAGTTATTGTTATCAATTTTTTATGGCGTTATTATTATTTTTTAATTACCATCATGCTACCACTATAATGTAATTTATGTGCTGCTATAGATTGTCTTACCTAGCATAATGAAAAGGAAAAGCACGTGACGTGAAAGGACATTGAGGAATTTTACTATGCTTTACAGTAGGGTGGAGTTTTGGTTAGTTCGGTTATAATTGGTAACCGATCAGTTGGTTATCGGCTAATCGAACTGCCGGCCCCCTTACCGACAACCGACCGAAATAGGGATTTAGACTTTGGTTATCTCGGTTTTCGGTTAACCAAACCACCTCCAAGACCAAAACCATCTCGGCCAGCCTCCGAACACCGACTAAATTTATGTTATCTCGGCTATCAATTAACCGGTTAACCAATAACCAAACCTCCACCCCTACTTTAAAATATTGGTGTTTTAGTTTTTGCCTTTAACGTTATGATACAACTTTATATTGTACCTACACCTTTTTGTAAAATTCATTTATAGTACAAACTAAAGTTGTACTTTATGTTATGGTACAACTTGAATTGTAAAATTCTCTTATGGTACAAGTTCAATTTGTACCTTTAATATTATAGTAAAACTTGAAGTTATACTTTAAAGCATAGTAAAATTGGTCTAATTTATTTTGTTCCAATATATATTGAGTTGAATATTATCTTTATTAGTCGTAATAATAAATCTAGTGCGGAAGTAGAACAAGATACACGATTTTAAGGACTTTTTCCATAATAGCACTGCTTAATTTTTTTTTTTCAAAAATAGCACCCAATCCCGAAAAATTCCAAAAATGGCACCCTTTTTCGAAAAGTTACGCGAAATAAAAAAAATCGCGACGATCGGAAACCAAAACACAAAGATACTTTCGTTTGAAATTTCCACCTAGGTTAGGATTTTTCGGGAAAAAAAAATTGAACCAAACCGTAGGGCTGGGCAGCAGTTTTGGACCAAACCGCCCCTACCCTGAGCATTTTTCAAAATCGCCTCGTAACCATGCGGGTTTCATCGAAAACCGCGCCCCTACCTAGCGGTTTTCGTGTAAACCACGGGGTGGTGTGGCCGTTTTCGAGAAAGGATGTTATTTTTGGAATTTTTCGGGACTGGGTGCTATTTTTGTTAAATTTTTTTAAACAATGTTATTTCTGAAAAAAACCCCGATTTTATGTGGTATCCCCAACTTGATTCATTGAGACTAATCCACGGGAGAGACGGGTCTCTCCGGCTTTCACTTTTATTGATTAACTTGTGATAACACCTTGCGGCAGCAAACTCCACTAGGACTAGGTTTTCTTTTCCACCAAGGAGAGGCCGAGAGCTGCTGCTGGTACGTGTGCATGGCCATGTGGGCTTGTGGATGGGACTCTTCTCGGCCTACGACATCAGCTCCATCCAATACGCCCCCGCAAACTGAACCGTGAAGATCGCGAACGTTCAGCTTGGACAGAAGAAAGCGAGAATGATCTGCACCCAATCCTTTGGTGAACAAGTCTGCAACCTGAAGGTGAGAGTTGACCTTGAGAGAAAGAATATCTCGAGAAACAACACGTTCCTGAATGAAGTAACAATCCATCTCGACGTGCTTCGTACGCTCATGGAAAACAGGATTAACAGCAATATGGAGGGCAACTTGATTGTCACAGTAGAGGGGAGTGGGACGCCATTGCGGAACACACAACTCAGTTAACAACCAGCGAAGCCAAATGAGTTCACTGACAGTACTCGGCTTCAGCGGACGAACGGGCTACTACCTTCTACTGTTTAGTGCGCCAAGAGACAGGAGAAGACCCCAAATAAATGAAGAACCAGAGATAGACCGACGGGTCGTCTAACACCCGCCCCAATCGGCATCACAATAAGCAACCAATTCAAGTGAGTTGTCAGTAGGGAAGTAGAGGCCCTGTTCAGGAGACATCTTCAGGTAACGAAGAATACGAGTGGCTGCATCCATGTGAGCCTAGGTAGGAGCATGGACAAAGCGATTGAGAATGTTGACACCATAGGTTATATCCGGTCGGGAGACAGTTAGGTAGAGTAGACGCCCTACCAGACGACGATAGGAAGAACCATCAATCAGAGGACTGGAGTCAGGCTTAGCGAGTTGATGATTCTGCTCCACAGGAAAAGTGTTGGGACGAGCACCGAGGACGCCTGCTTCATTCAAAATATCAAACACATACTTACGGTGACTAAGGACAATACCGCGAGGAGATCTAGCAACTTCGAGACCCAGAAAATACTTCAACGAACCCAGATCCTTGATGTTGAACCGCTGATCGAGGAATTTCTTGACATGAATAATGAAGTTAAGATCTGTACCCGCAACAATGACAACGTCAACATAGATAAGAGCCACGACAAACAGTGCACCTTGACGATAGATGAAGAGAGAATGGTCGGAAGGGGAGGCGCGAAAACTAATCTCACACAGGGATGCCGTAAACTTCTGGTACCAGTTCCGAGAAGCTTGCTTCAGGCCATAGATGGACTTGTGGAGGCGACATACTCGACGATCACCTGGAGCAGAAATACCAGGAGGGATGCTCATATAGACTTCTTCCTGGAGACCACCGTGAAGAAATGCGTTATTGACGTCGAGTTGATGGAGATGCCACCCACGGTTGGCTGCAACAACAATGAGACAGCGAACAGTGACAAGTTTGGCGACAGGAGCAAATGTGTCATGATAGTCAACTCCCTCAATCTGCATGAAACCTTAAGCGACCACCCGAGCTTTTTAACGCTCAATGCTCCCATCCGGACGATACTTGATCTTAAAGACCCATTTTGCATCAATAATATGAGCACCGGGAGGGGGTTCAACCAAACTCCAAGTGTGATTATCAATAAGAGTTTCGATCTCTTTGGTCATCGCGACGCACCAATGGGCGTGACGAACTGCTTGAGCAAAGGTACGAGGCTCTACCTCAACAGTAATCTTGGCCAGAAACGCCCGATGGTTAGGACTGAGATGAGCATATGAGACGTAGTGAGAAATGGAATACTGTACTTGGGCTGCAAACTCCAGGTCAGTCTCATAAATATCAAGATCCTTGGGAGGTCGACGCTCGCGGAGACTGCGGTGAAGGACAGGGGGTTCCGCTGCTGCGAGAGAAGATTCCGGAGTGGGGAGGACGGACTTGCGGAGGACAGAGAGTCGGACTGGGACGAGTCCAGCAAAGAGAGACCAGGGGACGACGGAGAGTCAGACTGGGAGGAGTCTGGCGTAGTGTGATACAATGTAGGCTCCTGTGGCTTAGGAGGAGAGGTTGACTGCGGGGAAGACAGAGAAGGATAACCCGCAGCAGGCGAAGAGGCCAACTCATCAGACTGAAGGGGATGCGAGATAGGACTAGTATCAGCAACTTCACGTGCGTCTTCAAGGAGTGACAGAGGAACCCAATGAAATTCCTGGGGATCTTGAGATCGGAATGGGAAGTGTGTTTCATGGAAGAGGACGTCGCGAGACACCTGAAATTTGCGACTTAATAAGTCATACACCTTATACCCCTTTTGCAAAGATGCATACCCCAAGAAGACGCCTACACGCCCCCGGTCGGCGAACTTGTGCAAACTCCCATGATTGTCCTTGCAATAAACGAGGCACCCGAATACTCAAAGATGGGAATAGAGAGCGGGTTTATTGAACAACACTTCATAGGGAGTTTTCTCGGTTGCATCAATACGTAATCGGTTGAACAAATAGACGGCAGTCAGAATGCATTCTCTCCAAAAATGGACAGGGAGGCCTACGTGAAAACGAAGTGCCCAAGCTGTATCCAAAAAATGCTGATGTTTATTCTCTACTACTCCGTTCTGTTGTCGAGTATCAGTACAACTGGTTTGTAGAACGATGCCCGAGTGTTCATAGTAGTCACGCGGAGAAGAGGTACGAAATTTCAAACCATTGTCTCCTGAATACGTTGGACTTTCTTACCAAACTATGTAGCAGCCATTTCACAAAACATGGTGAGATAGCGAGAAATATCAGACTTGAACTTCAAAAGATACACCCAAACACCATGACTGAAATCATCGATAATTGTCAGAAAATAATGTGCTCCACTAAGCGAAGCAGTGTGATAACCACCCCAAATGTCGACATGGATTAGTTCAAAACAACTCGATGTGCGAATAGTACTAAGAGGAAAAGGTAACCGACTCAGTTTCGCACGAAGACAAGAATGATACGGTCCTTGTTTCTTCGAATCCGGAAAAGTTACAAAAGACAACAACTGAGAGAGCTTGGCAGGAGACGGATGTCCCAGACAAGAATGCGAAACCTCTTAAGGGACTGAACTATTGCCACACTACAAGAAACTTCACTTTTTGCGACGGAGAAATTCGTCGCAGAAAAGCATAAAATTCGTCGCGGAAACCTTTTGCGACGAATTCTTCCGTCGCAAAAAGGAAAACCACTTCGTCGCCCATACAGCGTCGCAGAAAGTTCTGCGACGAAAAAAATGGGTTCGTCGCAACAAAAACCGAAGTCGTCGCTGAAAGTTAACGAGTAGCGACGATAGTTTCGTTGCAAAATCATCATTTTGCGACGACATTTTCATCGTTGCACAAAATTCGGGTATTCTGCGACGAAAACTCCGTTGCAGAAAGATTAATTTGCGACGGAGAAATCGTCGCAGAAGGTTACAAAAGATTAGCAACGGTGACGTATTTTAGAATTTATTTTTGGGTTAATTTCAGTATAGGTCCAATTTATTTTCGGGTTAATTTCAGTATTGGTCACAATTTTTTTTGGGTTTGTTTTCTGGTTCCTTATTTCGTAAACCATCAAAGATGCACCTAATCAACGCCAATATTCCAGATTTGCTCAAAATTCAGATTTGCAAGTCAAAATACCAAACCTGAAAAATTAGAAACAAAGTCATATTTGTAAAAACAATAACAATCTAAGGATAGATTTTGGAAAAACAAGATTAGAGAAAGAACAAATCTGGTATCATTCTTTCATTTTTCTCGTCTGAAGAGTAGGTCCTCTTCGTCATCACCCGGCAATAGCCGATTCGCGCGGGCAGAGACAATCGGCGACCCATCGAACTTCCTTCATCGCGGCTGGAGCAGATCTGGAACCAGTCCAGCTTTCTTCACCGCCGTCTTCTTATTCCCTCGTTCGAAGACAAATCCGACAAAGAAAAATGTCACAATCCCACTCTTGAACCAGAAACCCTCAAGAAAAGCACCCGTACAAGTCAAATCTTACCCGGATCTCTGCTTTTCCGATCGAGAGGAGCCGATTCGCCGCTGTTAGAGGCCAACACCCACGCCGCTGGTCGATCTTCCACCACCGCCATTGAAATCGAAGCTATTGGCCATCCCTTTTCTTCTCCCCTGCCGTCGATCTTTCATTCACCGCTGCCGAGATGAGCCGATTCGTGTTGTCGATATGGGTGAGAAGATGAGAGGAAAAAGAGAGAGGAAAAAGAGAGTTAAGGGCGGCGCGGCTAGGGTTTTCTACATCTCCGCCCTTCTTATATATACGAACCCCTAATTATTGATTACTAAAATACCCCTCCTGCAATTATGTCTTTCCCTTTACGAAAAATTAATGTCTGGTTGAAGTTTCGAACAGCTGACCTCCAGCTCCCAGAAACTTCCACTGTCAACATTTAAACCAATCGTGCTACAGCTGAATATTTGTTATTCTATATTATTCTATTGTTGTTATTGCTTAGAGATTTGTAACAATTAAGTTGGAATAATTAAGTTCCAAAGAAATGAAAGAAGCTTATGTTTGAATAATTAAGTTCCATTAGCTTGTATTTTACTTCGTTTCTAGATTAATGTTACGTTCAATAGTACGTCAATAAATAAATATATAAATATTAGTTAAGTTAGCAATTTAATTCATTAAATACGGATATTAAACGTGTTATACGAGTTTTGTATGTTTTTAGTGCGGGAGCCATCAAATGAACAGCGGGAAATGAAATGCCTTGACAATAATACGAATATGAAAGTTTCAAACGAATAATATTCATATGGATACATATAAGTGTATTAAACGGAGTATTTACTAACTATGGTTCCAATTATATAAAATTTCTTGAAACATAATACGACAATTGAAAAACATCACACAAAGTCTACAAACATTCTGCGACGACAGAAATCATTGCAGAAGTCCTTAGACATTTTGCGATGAAAGGCCATCGTCGCAGAATTGATGGAGACTTTCAGCGACGATTGTGTGTCGTCGCAGAATGTTAAAGACTTTCTGCGATGATTGTGTGTCGTTGCAGAAAGTCTCCATCACCTCTCCGACGATGGCCTTTCGTCGCAGAAAGTCTTGAACATTCTGCAACGACACTCAATTGTCGCAGAAAGTCTTGAACATTCTGCAACGACACACAATCGTCGCAGAAAGTCTCCATCATTTTTGCGACGATAGAAAATCGTCGCAGATAGTCTCCATACATTCTGCGACGACAGACAATCGTCGCAGAAAGTCTCCATATATTCTGCGACGGAAAATAATCGTTGCCAAAACACTTCACACATTCTGCGACGAAAAAGTGAAATTCGTTGCAGATTGTACACTTTCTGCGACGAATTTCTTATCGTCGCGATAGAATTCGTCGCAGAAAGTGCAGTTTCTTGTAGTGCCACTACCAGTGAAAAATAAATGTTCCTTGCTACTGAATAACCTCAGATAATAAAGAGCATCACGGGGAATCCCCTTCCCAATCATTGTCTTGGAGCGTAAATCCTGTAGAATGCACAAGTCACGTAGAAAGATCAAGGCAACATCATTATCTTTTGTCAGCTTACTAACCGACAAAATATTACACTGAAAACCTGGAACATGAAGTACGCGATCAAGTTGCAACCTAGAACTGAACGTAACAGACCCAAATTGCTTAACGGGTAAACTTTGACCATTCGGAATTCTCACAGGATGACTATCTTCATTAACCAAAGTAGCACTAAATAGATTTGCATCATGGGTGATATGCTCGTTACAACCCAAGTCTATCAACCATTCAGGATTAGTGAGGAAAGTACCTGCCATGTGGGTGGATGGATCATCTGCGGTAGACGACTGTGAGAAGAACTTCTTAAGGTTCTCGAGCTGGGATAATGAGAAGTCGGGGACAGGACTGGCTTCGACCTCAGCCTGCACAGCTCGTGGAGGACGATCGACAGAGTGATCAGCAGGGCCACACCGCCTCTTCTCACCTCTGTCTGCCTTCTTGTTGTTAGAACGACCGGGCCAACCAACGAGATCATAACATGTATCCTTGAAATGTCCCACCTTCCCGCAATGCACACACTTGGGCCTTCCGTATGGAGTACGAGGATGCTCATCATCAGATATGGCCGCAAAAGCTACACCTTCAAAGGTGGGGTGACGACGTTGTGCAAGGAGACGTTGTTGTTTGTCAGTGGAGACTATATTGAAGGCTTCAACAAGAGTCGGTGTGGGCTTTATAGGTAGAATTTGACTACGAACTGTTCCGAAATTTTCGTCAAGACCCATCAAGAAATCGAATTAACGGAAGCATTCTTCCTTGGCTCGAATGCGAGTTTCAAGACCGCATTTGCATTGACCACAAGTACATATTTCAGCTGGCGAAAAAGATTGGGCTTTTTCCCATAATGTACGAAGTTGAGTATAGAAAGATGATACCGAGAGTTTTTCTTGCCATAGGGCACTAATGAGGCGCCGAAGCTCATAGCCTTGGGTCAAGCTCCCATGACTGAAACGTTCCTTGAGGTTGACCCAGACCTCTCTCCACTACAAGAAACTGCACTTTCTGCGACGAATTCTATCGCGACGATAAGAAATTCGTCGCAGAAAGTGTACAATCTGCAACGAATTTCACTTTTTCGTCGCAGAATGTGTGAAGTGTTTTGGCAACGATTATTTTCCGTCGCAGAATATATGGAGACTTTCTGCGACGATTGTCTGTCGTCGCAGAATGTATGGAGACTATCTGCGACGATTTTCTATCGTCGCAAAAATGATGGAGACTTTCTGCGACGATTGTGTGTCGTTGCAGAATGTTCAAGACTTTCTGCGACAATTGAGTGTCGTTGCAGAATGTTCAAGACTTTCTGCGACGAAAGGCCATCGTCGGAGAGGTGATGGAGACTTTCTGCAACGACACACAATCATCGCAGAAAGTCTTTAACATTCTGCGACGACACACAATCGTCGCTGAAAGTCTCCATCAATTCTGCGACGATGGCCTTTCATCGCAAAATGTCTAAGGACTTCTGCAATGATTTCTGTCGTCGCAGAATGTTTGTAGACTTTGTGTGATGTTTTTCAATTGTCGTATTATGTTTCAAGAAATTTTATATAATTGGAACCATAGTTAGTAAATACTCCGTTTAATACACTTATATGTATCCATATGAATATTATTCGTTTGAAACTTTCATATTCGTATTATTGTCAAGGCATTTCATTTCCCGCTGTTCATTTGATGGCTCCCGCACTAAAAACATACAAAACTCGTATAACACGTTTAATATCCGTATTTAATGAATTAAATTGCTAACTTAACTAATATTTATATATTTATTTATTGACGTACTATTGAACGTAACATTAATCTAGAAACGAAGTAAAATACAAGCTAATGGAACTTAATTATTCAAACATAAGCTTCTTTCATTTCTTTGGAACTTAATTATTCCAACTTAATTGTTACAAATCTCTAAGCAATAACAACAATAGAATAATATAGAATAACAAATATTCAGCTGTAGCACGATTGGTTTAAATGTTGACAGTGGAAGTTTCTGGGAGCTGGAGGTCAGCTGTTCGAAACTTCAACCAGACATTAATTTTTCGTAAAGGGAAAGACATAATTGCAGGAGGGGTATTTTAGTAATCAATAATTAGGGGTTCGTATATATAAGAAGGGCGGAGATGTAGAAAACCCTAGCCGCGCCGCCCTTAACTCTCTTTTTCCTCTCTCTTTTTCCTCTCATCTTCTCACCCATATCGACAACACGAATCGGCTCATCTCGGCAGCGGTGAATGAAAGATCGACGGCAGGGGAGAAGAAAAGGGATGGCCAATAGCTTCGATTTCAATGGCGGTGGTGGAAGATCGACCAGCGGCGTGGGTGTTGGCCTCTAACAGCGGCGAATCGGCTCCTCTCGATCGGAAAAGCAGAGATCCGGGTAAGATTTGACTTGTACGGGTGCTTTTCTTGAGGGTTTCTGGTTCAAGAGTGGGATTGTGACATTTTTCTTTGTCGGATTTGTCTTCGAACGAGGGAATAAGAAGACGGCGGTGAAGAAAGCTGGACTGGTTCCAGATCTGCTCCAGCCGCGATGAAGGAAGTTCGATGGGTCGCCGATTGTCTCTGCCCGCGCGAATCGGCTATTGCCGGGTGATGACGAAGAGGACCTACTCTTCAGACGAGAAAAATGAAAGAATGATACCAGATTTGTTCTTTCTCTAATCTTGTTTTTCCAAAATCTATCCTTAGATTGTTATTGTTTTTACAAATATGACTTTGTTTCTAATTTTTCAGGTTTGGTATTTTGACTTGCAAATCTGAATTTTGAGCAAATCTGGAATATTGGCGTTGATTAGGTGCATCTTTGATGGTTTACGAAATAAGGAACCAGAAAACAAACCCAAAAAAAATTGTGACCAATACTGAAATTAACCCGAAAATAAATTGGACCTATACTGAAATTAACCCAAAAATAAATTCTAAAATACGTCACCGTTGCTAATCTTTTGTAACCTTCTGCGACGATTTCTCCGTCGCAAATTAATCTTTCTGCAACGGAGTTTTCGTCGCAGAATACCCGAATTTTGTGCAACGATGAAAATGTCGTCGCAAAATGATGATTTTGCAACGAAACTATCGTCGCTACTCGTTAACTTTCAGCGACGACTTCGGTTTTTGTTGCGACGAACCCATTTTTTTCGTCGCAGAACTTTCTGCGACGCTGTATGGGCGACGAAGTGGTTTTCCTTTTTGCGACGGAAGAATTCGTCGCAAAAGGTTTCCGCGACGAATTTTATGCTTTTCTGCGACGAATTTCTCCGTCGCAAAAAGTGAAGTTTCTTGTAGTGCTCGCCGTCTTTGCGTACCGAACGCTGCTCCTTACTTCTTTGTTCATAGCGATTCTCAACCACCCTTTGACCACAACATCACAACGAATCCAGGCTGCTTTCTCAGGCTCTTGTGCTGGCTTCGGTTTGGTGTCGTCCACGAAACCGATCTTGTTCTTGACTATGAATGCGTCGGTGACATCGATGACCCATTCTCCATATTTGGATGACGTGAGAAGATCTACAACTTGGAGCTGACCATTAATATCCGATGGATGAAGATAGTAAGGTGAATGAGGCTCTGGAAACCCTTAGTGGAGGACGATGGTGACTCGGAGAAGGGCCCTTAATTCTTGACGTCGCCTTCCTTCTTTCCCTTGTCGTCGCTCATGATGACGATTTAGGGATGTAGTGCTCTTATACCATAATAAATCTAGTGCGGAAGTAGAACGAGACACACGATTTTACGTGGTATCCCCAAATTGATTCGTTGGGACTAATCCACGGGAGAGATGAGTCTCTCCGACTTTCACTTGTATTGATTAACTTGTCACAACACCTTGCGGTTAACATAACATCAATATATAACCCTTTGCAACTATCGACTAGGGCTAAACAAACTCCATTAAGACTAGGTTTTCTTTTCCACCAAGAAGAGGTCGAGAGCTACTGCTGGTACGTGTGCACGGCCATGTGGGCCTGCGGAGGGGACTCTTCTCGGCCCACGACATCAGCTGGATCGGTCCAATACATAATTCGTAAATATTCGGCGGCGTGAGTTTCTTAGTGGCTGCGGACGGTGGCGCACGTACAGACGCCAGGTAGTGCTAGAGTACTTGAGCTTATCCTTGGCTGAAGAAAAGGACAAGATATATACTCTTCACAATTGAATTTCGAAGCTAGTGTGGATAATACCAATGGCCGGCGCAGTAATTAACGTAGAGGAGAGGAGAGGAGAGGAGAGGAGAGGAGAGGAGAGGAGAGGAGAGGAGAGCACACTTGAACTTGATGATCATATATAATTCATAAATCCTCCCTCCCGAATACACCGAAAACCCCCACGCCACATTCTTGGAACTTCCGTTGGTAAATTTTTGACTCCATTCTAACTCCCATCTACCGAACATATTAATTAATATATAAACACCACGGTGTCATCATCCGGCAGCGGATATATATATTATAGAAAGAATAAACAACACTCACTCATATTCTACTTCAATCCCATGGGTTTTGGAGCCTGTTTCCGGCGGCCGCCGCAGCAAGATCACTACTACCTCCGCCACCACGACTCTCCTCCTCCCGCTCCGCCGCCGACCTTGCCACCCCATCCGGTACCCTCTTACGGTTTCGCCGACTGGATCAAGCTCAAGTGCTTAGGAGGAGGAAACAACAACAACAGAAAGCGGAAGGCGGCGGCCGACGGCGTCAGGAAGCTTAAGAAGAAGCAGGTTCACGCCGCCGCCGCCAGAGACGACAACATCACTCTGGAGCAGGTTCTGAGGCGGTCTCCGTCGAGGCAGCCACCACCCCACGCCGCCGCCGCCAGCAACAAAGTGTATCCTAATAGCATTGACTGTTTCTCTTTGGAGATGCTGCTGGATATTGAAGAAGAAGATCAGAGTGCTGACGTGGATGGTCGTGAGCATGACTATTATAATCACGTTGCGAACACCGACGACGTTAGGGAAGGTGGCGCCGGCAGTAGTAGTGGGAGTGGTGGTTCCGATGAGGGTGACGGGAGAAACAGCAGCAGCAGCAGGAAGAGAAGGGTGAGCTTTAGGCTGCCGGAGGAGGGTGATATTTTCACCTACGATCCCTCCGACGATGACGAGGAAGACGACAACAAGGATAATATCATGAATATCGGAGTATACTACTATTGACTTTTGTTTTCTTTTGTGGTTTTCTCCGCTACTCTATTTCCCATCTTCAAGCGTCCAATGTAACTTTGTCTTTTCTTCTCTATTTTTTTTTTTGGTGTGGTTATTCCTTCAAACATTGTTACGGAGAATTTTCAGCCGGAATTGTGATAGGGGGCGGCTACGGCTAAGAATAAGATCGAGAATCACAGTTTAATTAATAATGTCATAATGTGGGTAACACTAACAAGATGTTCAATAAACTTCGAAATGGTATTAGAATGAGACTTGAGACAAGGAAAACAAAAACAACAATACCATCCCCTAGTGGCGTTCCTTTTACTACCACTGATCAATTACTTGTTTTTTTTTGTATTAGAGAATAAATTAATTTTACAACCCACATATAAGTATATAACATATTATTTGGGTATTGGCCAATATATACTATTAGTTTTTTAAGTTTAGAATACTATTGCCATTTAAACTTCTTTACAAATTATAATGATTTAAAAGTAAACAATTTCACAACCAAACATACTTTATATTTGAAACAAGTCTTCTATAATAGTAACGACTGTTTTACTATAACATAATTACAAAGTTTTATTGAAAAGTAATTAATTGGAAAGCATGATTTGAAAAGAAAGAATCGGAAAAGTGTGAAAGAGGATGTAGTCTCTTAGCTCGATCTCTAATAGCAGCTGGTTGAGTTGTAACTCACAAATGTGGCCGTACTCCTAGCGGTAGTGTCAGTGTCACTCAAGTGGCGACTGAGGGTTTTTCTTCATAAAAGAAGGAAAGTATTGAGTTTAGTAAGATAAAATAGAGAATGATTAGTATTGATTTTATGAAAAAGGTCAATGTTAAGTTTGAAAAATAGTTGTCAAAAATAAGTTATTTGGAGGTTTTCTTGGAACCAAATAATTCGTTAAGTATTTTGTAGTAAAAAAGGTCATCTAATAACAAATGTCTCATGCAAACAATTCAAATTTTCTATGGGTACATCTATCATATGCACCCTATTTTCCAATGACTCATGCAAACGACTTTGGCGTTACGAATTGCCCTATTTTCATTTTAGAAATACCATTCCTTTAATTCTCACACTTTTCTTACTTATTTTACAGTATACGATGTTTACATATAATTTAGATGAGCACAAGTTGCCTGCAAAACCACGATAGATAGGTATACAAAGCTCCCTCATACCTATCGAAAGCAATATCTCTTTGGTCAACAAAATTTGGCCTCGTGGTTCAGTATCTTCCCATGTATACGACCTAATTTGTTGCTTTCTCTTAATTAAGGTTGTCAACCCGCGGGTCGATCCAATTTGACCCTGACCCGGTAAGAAAAACGGGCCGCACGCACCCGCCGGGCCGACCGCTATTAGGTACCGGGTTGGAGGTCAAATTGTGTCATTTTTTTCTTTAGTTTGCGAAATGCACCTATTTTCCAATTTTTCTTTTCGCCTAACTCAATCTTTGAAATACTAAGTTGAACATTTGAATATTTATGCTATATAAGTGTGTGTGAATTTTCACTATATGTTGGATCTAAGTACGATATGTTATTTTGGTGTAATATTATATGTTATAACTCATATGTTAGATAAGATTTGATATAATTTATGAGGATAAGTACAATATAATGACTATTTCTATATTTCCGGGCCAAACCGGGCTAAAACGGTTGACCCATTAACCCTTGACCCACTAGCTCGACAGGGTCCGGGTCAACCCGCGAGTTGACAACCTTGCTCTTAATAGTTGCTTCATCAACGAAATTCTAGCTACTCACACTTCACATTAGTTCCAACAACAGAATCTTTGAATCCACTTCATTTGAATCTTGTCAATAAACCTATAGCGCTAACCCACATTGTTGTCGACTATAATTTATGAATTAGTATCCATAACAAAAGCTGTTTACGAATTAGCTAGTGTCAATTGACCAAGATTATTCCAACCCGTCTGCCGTAATCTCAGGATTCCTAAATCACATAAGTGGACACTGTAAAACCAAAGTGTAGGGAGACAACTGCCTCATTACATTAGATACACAAAACCAAAGCATTAATAATCCAATCACACCACACAAGAAAACGGGTTAACCTTGGTAATTAAAAGCCTGGATTAGTAGTAATTACCAATTACCTGTACTGCTATAGAGTTTGACGTACGTGGGAACACAAGAAGGTCATCATCACCAAACCAATCACCCTCTTTTTCATTAACACATTGGACTTTCCATCACATCATAATTAATATCAGCGGAAATTAAATTACAGCCCTTAATTCTCTCTTTTTCCCCCCCGGGTAATTAACGAATTAACTAGCCAACTATTCAAGCAAGAGAAAGAGACGCGACGACATGGAAAAACTGTAGATTCTCGAGCAGCTCCTTGGCATGGCACGTGGCACGCTCCTCTACCCTCAGGAACAGCTGCTCGCTGAGCTCCTCGCCGATGTGGGCGTCGACGAGCACTCCGGCCACGCTCCGGCAGCTGATGGCCAGGGCCCGGCCCACCTCCGCTGCGTCGTCGGGCCGGCTCACCACCAGTGGGCTTCCTCCTTTGAACACCTCCAGCTTGTTTATGTGGAACGAGCCGTTTGCCTCTACTACGTCCTTGAATTCCTGTGAAGTCGGTGCGTAGATCGGGATGTTGAAGTTGTCGCGCTTCTCGCTGCTAACCAACCCCTGAAAAAAATAAAAAAATGTTCACTCGACGATGATTTCATTGGGCTAAGAAAGCCCCAATGGTATATTGGGCCGTAGTACCACTAACTAGCTCAAGGCCCATTCGGTTCAGAAAATTGGCGGTTATATGCTAATTTTTTTTAATTCTAATTTGATTAAATGCATCTATTGTCAGTTGTTGATAATATTCTGATCCAACGATGATATAAATACGTGCTTATATTACCAAGTGACACAAGCACTGTAGCCAAATTGGCTGGATGTGACAAGTCACAAGATGCAAAAGCTGCAATTTTCTCTCTTTTTTTTTTTTAATCTCCATCATTATGTTGGGGATACAGTAGTACGGTAGGGGACCTGATATTGTTGATTCAATCTAGCGTTTTGTCAACTATGTAGCAAACGGACCCAGCATGCTGACACTTCAATTATAATGTTGAGGAAGCCAATTGGGTTCGAGACGATATGACCATCTTAAATCGACTCGACATTATTATTATTACTACGTATCAAACTTTGTCTGGCATGTTGTATGATTCGATCTTTCCGTTTTTGGCATGACTCTTGATAATTGAAAGGTAATTGCTATGATTATAAGGTCATTTTCAGGCAGGATGATGAATTAATATAGGTTACAAGTTGTGGTAGAGGTATAGTAGTAGAGGTACCTGTTGGACAAGGTGATTCCAGGCGTCCTGAAAGTGGGTTCCGAAGAGGAGGCCCGCCCCGCCCTGGTCGGTCGGGTCGGGCGAGGTCCGGCCCAAGCAGACGACGAACATGGTCCCTCCGATCTTCATCTCGACGGATCTGGCCCGCAGGAAAGCGCCCAAGTCGGCCTGGAACTGCTGCTTGTACGCCGCCACGGTCGCCTCCTTGGCGCCGTGGATGAACACTCTCCCTCTGTTGTATGCACTTTGCCGCTTGTCCATCACGCGCTCCGGCACCTAATATTTATTTATTAATAAAATGCGTGTATGGCGTCAAAAATATATTATTATCCATTCTATAAACGTATTATGCTTCACGTATACTCCAACATTACCACCGCTGTTTCCATTTTTTCTGATATCATTAATTACCTGAGAGAGCCAGTGAAGGGAGAAAGCGGAGTGGAAGAAATCGATGGACCTCGCCGGAAACAACCGCTTGTAGAACGACCCCGCCACCCCCGCACTATAGTACTCAACGCCCGCCACGCCGCCGCCGTCGCTGGGGAGGAGCTGGAAGAGGGTGTTGAAGTCGTTGCTGGGGAGGTCGGAGAAGAAAGCGGCGAACTCCGGCAGGTCCAGCCCCGCCGCCCGGTATCGCTTGATCATGTGCTTGATGATCGCCTCCACCGTGTCCACCGTGTTGTTCCCCGACGAGCACCCCAGATCCACCACCTGGAATACGGCAGACTGATGATGGTGAGGTGGCGGTGGTGGTTGGAGGTGGACCAGGTCTAGGGTTTCTTCCAGGATGTGAACCACCGACCTTGCATGTAACGCCTGCCCGTGTACATAAAATGGTTGGAGTAAAAAAATCACGCTTTAAAACTAAAAAACTTACAGAATTTACTTAAAAAAACTTCTACGATAAAATTGCGGTTTTCACTTACAGCAGATCAAATTTTACTTTTTTGAAGTTTAAAAGTTTACGTTTTTACGTCGTGGTGGTACCTGTGCTTTGGAGTTGTTGGCGTAGCTGGATTCGCCCTGGCCGCCTTTCATGCAGAGAAGCTTCTCGAGCTTCATCATGTTCACGTTGACGACGACTCGGTTTTCTCCCTGCTGCAGAGCCATGGCTATCTGGTTAGGTGAGCTCAGTGAAGGGAGGTGAAGAGTTGTTAAATGAATGAATGAGGTGTGTTTGGCTGAATGATGAATTGTTGTGTTTCTATATATAGATCCATTTAGAGAGAGAGAGAGAGAGAGATGGTGGTGTGGTGTGGCCGTGATTTGTTGAATTAACTGATTTGATCCCAATGGATGTTAAAAGAACGGGTACTAACTGATTAACTGCTGCCACTAATGGGATTCCGTAGTGATCTTAAAAAAGTCACTTAAGTTGAAAAGACTACTTGTGTGTCTTAGAAAAGGTCAAAAGAAAAAAGGGTGAAAAGATTTTCTGTATCCAAGTTATTTTTTTCGTAATTTTAAAAGCAAACACTATATTCAATTTATTCATTACGTTTTTTTTTCTTTCTCACATCATCATTCTTACCCTATTTGGTGTCCATCGGTAGAACTATAAGATTAAATCGTCTGCTTTCATGAATTTGTCGGTATTATCATGAGATAGAAATAGTAATTAATGGACAGATGCATGTGATATTTTTATATTAAAGGGTGCAAACCTAACCAAATCGGGTAAAGTATTCAAAATTTAAGTCATACAAAAATAAGCATCTACCGTCTGAATTTAACACTTAAAATAACTAACATAACATGATTTTAAGTGAAACTGAATGGCTTTTATATGATAAATTAAACAATGGATCTGAATGGTTATCTCGCTGTAAATAAGCAAAATCGTAATCTCTCATTCTCTAGCCAACAATAAGGATGGAATGAAAGGATTAGGCTAGCATGTCAACGACTATTTAACGTTACACTTCTATCTTGTTGTTTACACCATAAATTTTGTCTTGTACCACATTGGTGAGTTACAAGATAATCAAGGAGTTTATAAGGCCACACCCATTATAACAATTAATATTGTTTAAATTGGGCCTTATGGATATTGATTTTAAACCCAAATCACTAGCTCATTAATGAGCATGGACATGATTCAATAAGGGACATGTGCCTCTCTTAAGAGGCCATGCTATGCCACGAGATGGCATGAAAATTTCTAAGTATGAGAAGTCCATGGCCATGAATGAAGAGGCCATGCCCGCCTCATAACCAAGACCAAACAACACAAAAACATGTCCATCTAGAATTTAGAAGCACATGCCATCTCAAGGAAGACCTCGATAAGGTCAAAAATATTCTAAGTCTCGAGAAGGGCATGCCACTTCACGAAGAGGCCATGCCGCCCCACGAGGCCATGACCAAGGCCTAATGACTGAAAAATAAACTAAGTCTGAAAGAGGTACATGCCACTTCAATGAGAAGCACGTGCTGCTTCACGAGAAGGGGCATGGACGCGAGACAAGAGGCCCTAGGTATGATTGAAAAATGCTAAGTATGAGAAAGCCATGCCACCTCAAGAGAAGAGCCATGTGCATGATTGGGAGATCCATGGCCGTGTCACGAGAGGGGACATAGACGCAAGGCCACGAATCACACTTCAAAGAAGACAAAGATATTCTAAGTGTGGAGAAGGACTTGTAGCTTTAACGAGTAGGGTCATGTCCCTCTAGAGATCGAGAAGGTCATGCCGTGTCACAAGAGGGGCCATGCCGCCTCATGAGAGGGGCCATGGACACAAATAAAAAGGGTGTGGTGATGGAGCATTATATCACTAGTGAATATGTCTCAAGAGGTCCATGACCGTTAGACAAGAAGGCCATGGACATGAGTAAGAAGTTCATGACCGTAAGACAAGAAGGCCATGGACATGAGTAAGAAGTCCATGGCCGCGAGGCAAGAAGACCACGACCCCCTTGCGAGACACCACATGCTTGTCAAAAGACTAGCATGACACGAGATTCAGAACAAGACCAGGCGAGGCAAGCTACACTCCAAAACCCACGACGGTTCCAAGAGAGGCACCTAGGCGGTTGAAAGAGTAACCACCACTTCGAAGAAGTAGGGAGCGGTTCTTTTTGGGAGTTATCCAAGAGGCGGTTTTCTACCGAAGAAGGGGGAGCGGTTCTTTGTAGCAGTTATCCAATAAGCGGTTTTCTATGGCGGTTACCTCCTCGGGGCTATAAATAAGAGGAGGGGTCGACAGAGACAGGGGTTCCAAAAACCACACAACTGACACACATGTCAAGTTTATCCTTTACCTTTTCTCTATCATGTAGCCATAGATGTAGTTCGTAGTTTGGAGCTCTCGCCAAACCTCCATAGGAGTAGAAGTAATTTAATTTAGATATCGTTCCCAAAAATCATCAATCAAACACCCTCGTTCGAACTTTGTTTGAAGAGGCTTGAGCCGTGTCTTAGAAATCGTTGTCCATAGAAGTCAAAGGTGCAATTCATCTCAATTCAACTCAAGTTTTCTCGCCGAAAAACAAATTTGGCACACCCGGTGGGACCTTGTGTTTGATCTAATGGCTCCAAGACAGGGGCAACAAGAAGGTGATCTCTCACCTGGGTTTGTGATGAAGCAAGTGGCTAAGTTTGAATTTGGCAAAGACACAAAAGTTGTTGCCGGAAACCATGGCATGGCGGAGACTTTGCCACCGGCGACACAAGGCATTCATTTAACCACCTACGTCATGCTAGTTCACGAGATAGTGGAGGAGAACCCCAAGATGGTGGTGGAGAACTGCCAAGTCATGGAGGAGGGTTTGGATGGACTTGTTAAAAGTTCGCAACAGACAAGCCTCAGACTTGTTTCTCTTAATGAATCATTCGAACGTCTTAGTTCCACTTTGGATAGACGTTTTGATCAATTGTTTGAAGCGATCCTAAAAAATCAAAATAGCTTGGATGAGTGTAAGAATTTTTTTATGGAACCAGTGGTACAAGAAATGTCTTTACCAAAAAATGGTATAGATTCACCACAAATCAATCCTACTAGGGATACAAATCTTTCTCCCTCTGGTGGTGGGAATACCCAGCCACGACTAGGGAACTTGTTATCTCCAGTGGTAACTCAACCACCCCCTCAACGTGAGAGTTGTGGTGAGAGGTCCGCCTTCACTTTGAACACCAGTGATGGGGTCTTTCATGTACAAGGTGATGTTCAACCACTCATGAGACACCTGTTAATGAACGAGATGGTGAAGATCCATTCAATGTGGACCAAGTACCACCACCTGCTTGTTAGCCCCCAATGCCACCCCTATTGAGTATGCAAGGAGGCAATTCTGATGGACTCAAAATGCATAGAGCTCGCAAGGGGGGCATGAAAATCTAACTTCCCACAAGAATAACCCGAGATGTCCGTCTGGGGGGCATGCGGTGTCTAAGAGGCTACATCAATCACAAGCAACACATGCTTGTGCTAAGCATACTAATTTGGCTAAGTATGGAAAGGGGGCATGTCACCCACCATGAATAATGGAGTAGGGGGCATGTCCAAGAATCTAAAAGAATTCCAACCTACACATGCTTGTGATAAGTACGCAAGTTTGGCTAAGTGTGGACAGGGGGCAAGTCCATGTCCATGAGTAGTAAGTACATGCCATCAATCATGAATGATGGACATAGGGGCATGCATAAGAAGGTATCATACGCACAAACCAGACATGGCCTCACAAAGAACCAAGGATGGTCGTGTGCTAAGGGAAGGAGTCAACAAGGTTTGGAAGTTGAAAGATAAAGTCAAGTGGGCCACATGGGTGGTCGCCAACTTGTCAAGACTGGACATCATCTCCAACAACATGAGGAGAGTAAGCATGTCTCAACCATGAGGAAACCAAGGCAGAGGAAAACACATGGTCGTCTTGACATGTCAAGTGATGGGGCTAAAGCATATGAGCATGAGACCCCATGCAAGGCCACCAAGGCTAGACATGCTGATCATATACCACCCACTGGTAAGCTAGAAGATTCAAAATTAATGTATGGAGAATCATGTTCCGTGGAGGAAAAGAGTCATGTGGTCCATGGATGGCTTGCCTGCTTTAATCCATGGACTTGGCAGTGGGTGTACACCTTTGGCGTATTAGTTGTTGCCAGAAGCGATGGAGAGCAGTGACGTTTGTCACTCCTTGTTATCTTAAATAAATAAATATCATATATATTAATAAATAAATAAAAGCCAATCATGGCTATATAAGAAGAAATAGAGAGAAAATAACAAAGTGGAAATTTTGAGTCGAAGTTATTAGACTTTGATGTGAAGATCTTACCATCAAGTCATAGTGATGGCTTGGCATACCGAGTCATAGATTGCGTCTTGCCATGCTACGTCGTCTTGTCCCAAGTGGCCACCAATTTGGATGTTGGCCACGACCTAAGGGCATCGTGGGTTGGAGATGAGTGATGGCCAGCTTGAACATGTAAAATAAGAAAAGTGTAGGGGCCCCACTGAATTGTTGACGAGAAGCCAACAAGGTAAGGGATTCTCGTGGCTACACATGAATGAAGAAAACATAGGTGGCATAGCTAGCCACTTGAAAGACGTAGATACCATGGTGTTGTTTTAGAGGAAAAAATTTCAAGTTTAATTGAACCTGTGATCATGGGTGAGTAGAGACAAGCCTTGTTACGAGGACCAGTTAGAGAAGGGATATAAGTGGTCAAGTTGGTCTCAACTACTTAGTCCATAATCCTTATGCACTAAGTAGTTGGGGGGGGGGGGGGCATTTGTTTACACCATAAATTTTATCTTGTACCACATTGGTGAGTTACAAGATAATCAAGGAGTTTATAAGGCCACACCCATTATAACAATTAATATTATTTAAATTGGGCCTTATGGATATTGATTTTAAACCCAAGTCACTAGCTCATTAATGAGCATGGACATGATTCAATAAGGGACATGAGCCTCTCGTAAGAGGCCATGCCATGCCACGAGATGGCATGAAAATTTCTAAGTATGAGAAGTCCATGGACATGAATGAAGAGGCCATGCCGCCTCATAACCAAGACCAAACGACACAAAAACATGTCCATCTAGAATTTAGAAGCACATGCCATCTCAAGGAAGACCTCGATACGGTCAAAAATATTCTAAGTCTCGAGAAGGGCATGCCACTTCACGAAGAGGCCATGCCGCCCCATGAGGCCATGACCAAGGCCTAATGACTGAAAAATAAACTAAGTCTGAAAGAGGTACATGCCACTTCAATGAGAAGCACGTGCCTCCTCACGAGAAGGGGCATGGACGCGAGACAAGAGGCCCTAGGTATGATTGAAAAATGCTAAGTATGAGAAAGCCATGCCACCTCAAGAGAAGAGCCATGTGCATGATTGGGAGATCCATGGTCGTGTCACGAGAGGGGCCATGGACGCAAGGCCACGAATCACACTTCAAAGAAGACAAAGATATTCTAAGTGTGGAGAAGGACTTGTAGCTTTAATGAGTAGGGTCATGTCCCTCTAGAGATCGAGAAGGTCATGCCGTGTCACAAGAGGGGCCATGTGCACGAGTGAGAGGTCCATGCCGCCTCATGAGAGGGGCCATGGACACAAATAAAAAGGGTGTGGTGATGGAGCATTATATCACTAGTGAATATGTCTCAAGAGGTCCATGACCGTTAGACAAGAAGGCCATGGACATGAGTAAGAAGTTCATGGCCGTAAGACAAGAAGGCCATGGACATGAGTAAGAAGTCCATGGCCGCGAGGCAAGAAGACCACGACCCCCTTTGCGAGACACCACATGCTCGTCAAAAGACTAGCATGGCACGAGATTCAGAACAAGACCAGGCGAGGCAAGCTACACTCCAAAACCCACGACAGTTCCAAGAGAGGCACCTAGGCGGTTGAAAGAGTAACCACCAGTTCGAAGAAGTAGGGAGCGGTTCTTTTTGGGAGTTATCCAAGAGGCGGTTTTCTACCGAAGAAGGGGGAGCGGTTCTTTGTAGCAGTTATCCAACAAGCGGTTTTCTATGGCGGTTACCTCCTCGGGGCTATGAATAAGAGGAGGGGTCGACAGAGACAGGGGTTCCAAAAACCACACAACTGACACACATGTCAAGTTTATCCTTTACCTTTTCTCTATCATGTAGCCATATATGTAGTTCGTAGTTTGGAGCTCTCGCCGAACCTCCATAGGAGTATAAGTAATTTAATTTAGATCTCGTTCCCAAAAACCATCAATCAAACACCCTCGTTCGAACTTTGTTTGAAGAGGCTTAAGCCGTGTCTTAGAAATCGTTGTCCATAGAAGTCAAAGGTGCAATCCATCTCAATTCAACGCAAATTTTCTCGCCGGAAAACACTTACCCTGTTGTAACTTCTCCTTATGATCTTCAAACTCGTCTCTCTCTAGAAGCAGAAGTTAGGATCGATACAGTCAGGCTTCTATCCCGTAATGATGTTTCATGATTGCTTCAACGTTACGAGAAAACATATATTAAATGTAACCTCATGCAAAGGTAATTAGTGATTTCAGGTATATATAGCTAGCTAGCTAGGTAAATAGCTAGGCTAGGTAGAAGTTCAACTGTAAAATTTTGTCCCCGACGGAGGCGACAAATTGTGAGATCGAGTTGAAAGAGACCCGCAAATCTCGTCCCCCATTTGCTGCTTTTCTCAGTCGTCTCCAACTCTATCGTCTTAACTCTCACATACTATCCAATACAATAGAAGAAGCAATGTTAATTCAGAAGTAGCGTGATAGTCGGCGGTTCACAAGAACCTAGAAGGCCCGGTCGACGGACCATATGGCCGGCAATGAATCCCTGCCTCCGGCATCAGCATGTACTCTCTTTCTTAATTTATTCAATTTCATTACTGAATATTGGGGTCAGAAGGGTGTACTCCTAAAATATACTATATTTCAAATATTCAGAGTGGGATATATCTCTCTAGACCATAAATTAAATCGAGGCGATATCCTATCTTTTAATGGATAAACCCTATCAGTGGCGGAGGCAGGATTCGGAACTATCCCTGTCCTTTTTTCAAAATATAAAAAATTAATAATATTCAAATAATTCATTAATAGATAAATAAATAAGCGATTAATACAATTATTGTTTGCATAAAAAACCACGACGATTTTTCATATTATGAGAGAATTTCAAAATACATTAATTGTTTACACTCTTAAGTGAGCCTCTTTCGATATATCACACTAAACAATCATTAACAAACTAATCATCAATTCCACTTCGAAATTTTTTCTTAATATATCAATCTAAAAATGCTCTTTTTACGTTCGGAGTTGCAACTGGTAGTATCAAAACTAATTCAGAAGCAAATAAACTGACCGATATAACCTATGCACTTTTGTCTTCACCATGATCTGAAATCATTTATCAATTCCTTTCAATCCAACAAATCTCTCATCAGCCATAAAATAATTATAATACCCAATAATCTGTTGTCGAATAATATTGTCATGAATGAAACCAATAAATTAATTATTTTTTGGCAATTAGTGAACAAGTAATGAATTATAGTGTAGTGCCAACATATCCTTATATTACTTGTAGGTGTTGAGTTTATGAACCCTGGGACAAGGGCAAACTGCCCTCCCTCCGCCTATGAACCCTATGCACATATTCTATAAACTCAAACCTCAAGTTTAGTTTAATAGAAAATAATAAATGACCGTGAGATTAATCGAAACTCGCCGAAGTTCATCTGGTCATACCACTTGGAGTATACTATACTCACAGAGTACACTAGTCATTATCATGAATAGAGATGATATATAAGATATATATTTAACCTTTTTCAAAGAATTCAACTGTTGAAATCAATTAATTTTCGAAATAATATTCAACTTAAGTTGATACTAAGACCCGTGAGATTATAGACAAATCACTAGAAATGGCCATGATTCGGCTTTCTTCAAACTCAAATTCAATCCAACGGATGCACCCACCAACTATTATAGTGAAACCTATATCCATATCAAATCTCGTCAACAATAAATTCATTCATAAAAATCTGTTGGCATTTCAACTTTGCTTCTCTTTTTAGAGTTTATCTAAAAGATTTTTATCGAAATTAAACGAATCGAATTAGATGAGTCTGAGTTCAATTACCATCCTTACCCACCACTCTTTTTCTTTCCACCTTTTCTCATACGGCCTCATCGATCACTTCCCAATGCCGGCCCCCCACTCCTTTTGTAATTTATCAACTTCCAACAACTAACCTATCATGCACTCATTACACCAACGCCTCTTAATTGGGGAGGGGATGGTCTTTTCCTTTTGGGACCAAATGAAAGCAATTTGATAGATGTAATCGATGGATCCATGTAGTGCAAAGTAGAAAGTTGATAGTTCACAATTCACCCTTTTCATCCGAAAGGTGGAGCTGTCTCTATAGATTAATCATGCAATTATTGAGTAATTAATTAAGCATCTCTGAGAATACATATACTCCCACGTACATAATTAAGTAATTGCTTAATCAGAACTCCAAAGCTTGCTAGCGAATATATATATATAATGCATGGTAAAATCAGGAGCCGTGGTAATACGTGGCAGGAACCCAATTCCGCATGCATGCAGTACACATGGTATGACTTGATTGGCTGTCTTTTAGTGTATAGAAACCTCTCTTAGTGAATATGTAGTTGTATTCGTTTTTCTATTATGTCATAATTTTTGGATTCTAGGTTTGGCTATCAGAAAATTCAGTGATTCAAGTTATCATTGGGCAGCATTAATTTCATGCGATCATAATTAAATACATAATTCCAACTTTCACCTTCTATCTTTAGAATATAATAGTTTTAGGTTATAAAAATATATTTACAATATTATTAGAAAATGATGTAAGCATCCATTTCTTCTACAATGCCAATCCTACCCATTTGTTTTTGTAAATGCTCTAAAATTTTGTCAAGAAATTTCACTTATTTTAATACTTTCTTCTGCCCAACAAACATCCGTTCACAATGATAAACTTTACCATTAATAGTTTTCTTTGCATATAAAAATCGCATAATTATTTAGTGGCAAGTATGTAACGGGCCGGGTCTTATACGTCTTAATTAATACACATTTATATATTATAAAAATGGTCAATTACCCTGGCATAAGATACTTGACCATCATGAATAGGTGTTAGTAAGTGGGGTTTAACCTTAGTTACTTGATCTTTTTTCAATATGCAATCCTTATGTAGAATTCCCAAAAGAAAGATGTCTATTTGATTTAACTTTTTTTAGAGGCAATTTTTTAGAAATCGATCCAGTCGTATCGAATGATCGGATCGAAAATAATAGATAAGATATCAAATTAAATTGCTAAACATATTTAATAATAGAAAAACGTCGAACTACGATTAAACCACACTTTTAGTATAAAATTTTAATATTTCAATATATACAACTTCCGATTTGATTTTAGCACAGTAATGGTCAAATTGGGAGATTAATTAAGACTCTGCCTGCCGCCTCAATTATTCAATTCAATAAAATTAAAAAGGCAAAGGAGAAATTAATGAGTAGTACTAGTGGCTGGAGATGGAGAAGAGGGAAGATGGGGAAATTGAAAGCGGTGCGGTCAAAAAAGAAAAGAGTGAAGAGAGGCATTTGGCTTTGCGCCTGACTTGGGTTCTTGTCTCCTCCCTCAATTATGCCATTTCGATCTTCTCTCTTAGTTCTGTTCTGTTCTGTTCTGCTGCTTTCTTTCTTATTTGGTCGGTTTGAAGCGCTCTCTCTGTATATATGGTGTGTTGTCGTTGCCTGTCCTGCTGCTTTAATTAGCCTTTAGGACCATTCCCTTTAATTTAGTTAAAGAGGAAGAATAGTGTAGGAGAGGAGGAAGAGGAGTAACCAATTCCCTCATGATTCTCTGCCGAGGATTCAACGGCGGATTGCCGACAGCCTCTGAAATTCAAACTCCCATTATTTTTTCCTGCTCGTCCCCTTTTATCCAAAGGAAGTATCTGTTTTTGGGTCCTTAAATTGGGATGTCTTTCGTTCTTTGTGTGTCAAAAGGGTTTTGCAAAAAAGAAGAAGGCTTAGACTTTTTTTGAATAATAGAAGAAGGCTTAGACAAACCATCTCTATTATTGTACCCTCCTTTTTCTGTGTGACAATATTTGGGTCGGCAAAAGACATGACTTCAACCAAACTAGAAACAACTTCAATTCATTTATATATAAAAAGAGAGAGGCAACTTCTTCTTTTTTACTAGCTTATAACCCGGCCCATTGACCGGAATGTTCATATTTTAATATTTATATTTTATGTTATGTTTAAGTCTATTAATTCGTTTAAGTTCATTGAAAAATCATTCAATCGAGATGCTACATAAAGAATGAATATATAGGTCGAACATGCAGAGAAATACCCTCCTCATTTAAGAATATAAAAATGTATCATTAATCCCATTTTCATAATGATAATTGGCCCCCGTTAAAAGGAGACCATCAAAACTTGAGAGCTAATGACAAAATTAGAGTTACATCCAATTTACTAATAAATTCGATCAAAGTAATGAGGCACAAAATTAGATACTCCTTATCTACAGGTTCCAGTAGTTTGAATAGTGAATCAACCTTAACTTTAGTAAATCAATCAATGATTCCTCGTTTTAACATAAACACAAGTTGTGATAGTTGCAACAACCATAACACCTAAAGATCCAATAATTTCCACTCTCCGTTGTACAACCAACTTTTTATCCCCTCCATCTTCAATCTCTCGAACGTATATGTTTTAAACCAAAATTCAATTTTTAATCCTCCTTCTGCGACTCCATTTATGCTACTTTGATGGACCTTCTCTCCATGAACCTGAATTTCTCTTTCAATTGAGTTTCTTGTCAGCTTGATCTCCAACTCCTCAATCCTCTTTCTTGTATTTGCCGAACTCATCTTCCTCGGGGCATTTTTAATAAGCTCGTAAAACCAACACTCATCTTCAATTCCATCAATATGTTCTTCTCCTCCTTCTCTGCCTTCATCTGATCCAGTTCACTTCCATGCCCTTCAATACTCTCTCCATTTTCATTAATATCCTGATCATCTACCACTTCTCTCTCTTCAACTGCTCCGATTTTGCTTCTATGTCTTTCAATACCCTCCTTGGTTCAATCACTACCTTGACCAACTGCCTCTTCACAGCCTTCACTTGTTGCAAACTACTTCCATGACTTTTTATACACCTTCCTCAAAATCACAATCAACTAACCAATATCAATCCATGGCCTTGGATCAGTTTTAAACTCTCTATGAACATCTCAATACCAGAAAGTCTAAATCTAAATATTCTTTCAGTTAATCATGAACTTGAGTATATCAAAATCTAATCCACTCCTTCTAAGTTGGAATTCCCTTTCCCAATCTCATTTTTGGTTCATTTGATCACACATAACCATGATATTATACCTCTAACTAAAACAAATCAAAACATTTTACGAAACGAAACCGAACCATGAACTTTATCTGCTACCAAATCCAAACACAATTTCTTCCTCTCACCATTTCCCTTCACAAACCCAGAATCAACTTTTACTCCAAGTTCACACCCCAAACCTAGTGAGTTGCGTGAAAGCTTAATTTTAGCAATCATTATGTTTTCAATTAGATTAGTGGACACCAGCAAGCTCAAAAATTCCACCAGAACGATGAGTTGTCTTCACTTTGATTTGTCATAAAACTGCTGGCTCGATATGTTTATCAGTTTGGAGGCCATATAATGAGAAATACCGAATCCGTAGCAGCGAAGTTACAGGTCACAGTAATGACAATGTGAAACATGTGTTAACAAACGCGAATATGAGTTACTTTTATGGATTGACATTAGAATTGGTTCATTGGTTCATTTGGTATGGAGGACATGTTAATTGGTTCATTTGGTATGGAGGACACAAACCGTTAAAATTCTAAATTATTTGGGTGAGTGTGTATTTAGTGTTTTCAAAATCGTGTTATATGAGTTAGCTGATTAAAATATCTAAACCAAACGAACCGACACACGTACACCCCTATAAAGAGTTTCAAAACTTAGTATTTAACTGGACAAAAATGTTCAGAGAACCGGTCTCCTATAGTTTGCACAAAGATATGATTGATTCACTATAGTTCTGAAAATTAATGGTATTTTAAGAATTATATATCGCTTCTACATATTCAATACTATAATTCGATATGAAATATTCGAACCAACAATATTTTGGTTGCAAATTTATGGTTATCGTCTATTTATAAGATAGATAAAATTTTAAATTAAGTATTAAACTATAATTAAAATAAATAATATCAAAATCGAAGTATCAAAACATCGAATAAGTAGTTACGGAATATTTATTGTGCTAGCTAACTGTTGAAAAGTTATGTAATTTCATATTTTAGCTTCGTGTATATTTTTAATTTAAAAAAATACAACAAATCTACATAGTCTGATTGATTTTAAACCTTTGCTTTGTTTGAAGTGACCATAGTTCAAATCTCAATATGTCTATCTTTTTCTGTAAATAAATAAAAAATACAGATAATTGTGAAGACAAAAATGTCCTTCCTAATTTCCCTCTCATTGTAGGAAATTTGAAAAGGGAGATTAAGTTTCAAATAATTAAATCATATACCCTAAATCTATAGAACTTAAACCCTAATATCACATATTCTAAGAACATAATCAATGATTCTGATTTGCCAAGATGTATACAACATACCATATGCACTATATTAGGATTTAGAGAATTATGATATAGGGTTTAGTTACTTGATTAATCTATGGTCTAGATAATGTTATTTAACTAAGAAGACGCAATAACCCTCAATCCATCGAGCGTACCATAGAATTTCCAATGTATATACACATACCATTGTTTGTTAAATTTAGCCAATGATAGTTGGCTCATTTGTCAATGATATTTAGTATTTCAATTCTATGCTTATAATTGTCAACCATTAGAGAAATTGTTAGCCAATAATTTTTGGTCATTCACTTATAGCATTGAAATGTCTCGTTTCAAAACCATAGATCACAAATGTTAAATTTTATGTTTTGAAATAAAATTTTGTATAGCACTTCTGTAAATAATTCTTGTATTCCTACAAACTACAAAGTCATGTAACCTAATAAATGAAAAGTTGTAATACATACATAAACTCAAAATGTACTATTTTATTATTGGTGAAGAATTGTGTAATTAAAGGAACTCACTTAGTTGATTCATAAAGCTAGGTATATCATGATGATTCACTTTGTAAATAATTATAATTATTAATTAATTCGATGATAGATTGTTGCGGTGGATAGTCCTATGGTTTTTAGATATTTTAGTTTTTTCTCTCTTTAATTCAAAAAATACATAAATATTGTTGTAGTCCAGTTGGTTATGGATATTCATTATCAATCTAAAGGACTTGAGTTCAAGTCTTTGTAATGACATTTTTTTCTCTTAAGAAGATATTTAAGGAGAGAGAGAGAGATTTTCGCCATTGGCGAATTTTTCGACGGTGGCCGAGAGGATTTTCCGGCGACAACGGGTGTTTTGTTAAGTTTGTCGGATGATTTTGTAATGTTTGTAAGTATGTTTTGTGATTTTGTATCAATTCGGTTTGTATCGTGTAACATTCTAGTTTGTCATTTTTATCTATTATGTTTGTAATGTTTAGATGACTAACTTGTATACATTGTAATTTGTAATGTTTGTTTGTCTTGTATACTTTATGTTGTGATTTGTATACTTTGTATTCATTGATTTGTAATACAAGTTTACTGTATTGTATTGTAAGTAGTAGCATTTTGTATTGTTAGTATGTTTTGTAATGTTTGCCGGTTTAGTTTGTATTGTTTGTATAGTTCGTATGTTTCGTATTGTTTGTAAATCTGTTTGTATGTTTTGTCGCTCTAGTTTGTATGTTCTTATGTTTGTACGGTTTGTACTGTTTTTAAGTCCGGTTTGTATACTTTGTAATTTTCCATAATACTCAAACTACCCCTGTCATTAATTAAAAAGGCCTTCTCATTTTTTAACCATCAAATTGATATGTCCATATCTAAAGGTTGTGAGGGACTTAGTCAAGTGACTAAGCAACCCTAGTCACCAGATGCTCCCTCTATAGACATGATTAGAAGTTTAGGTAATTTGCTGCCTCATTATTTTACTAGCATGATATATAACAACGGTGGCTACTTCGGTGCACTCACTTTTTTGGGTGCATTTAGTGCACCCACCTCTAAAAGTGTTCATAATACATTAAATTTTGAAATTTAATGGGTTGTATTAGTCTAATATGATGATATAACATAGAATCCCAACTAATCAACCCATTACCCTAACCTATTAACCTTCAATTTTGAATCTCAACCCAAAATCCCAAATTGTAAACCCTAACCCTAACCCTAAATTCCTAAGCCCTGAATCATTCAAATTAAAGTGAATCTTGAATGACTTTTGTACAAATTCATGTGGTTCTTGTTCATCATACCACAAGTGATGATTGACATCGTTTTCACATGAATCGCCTGCTCAGAATGACGATTATGAGGCGGGTGCATTGAACGCACCCAAAAAAGTGAGTGTACCGAAGACATAACCATATAACAACTATGTTACTATTATATAATATGTATTATTATAATGGGAGATGCTCCAATCTGATTATTCTTAAAAAAATTTGAAAGTGAGAACAAAACAAATACATGTCGTTCAATATTAATGAGGGATTGGAAAAATATCTTAATCTCAGAGCTTAAATTGATGCAAAGACTATTGTTCACGATAATGTGCATAATATATATTATGAGTTAAATTTTTTGCCCTCAATCTTATAAGAGAGGGCAGAGAATGTATTATAACTATTGTCATGTCAACTAAAAAAAATTACAATGCTTTATAGTATCGATGCTTTGGTTTAAAAAAAGAACTTTATATGGTACAAACTGAATTTGTACTTTTAATGGTATGATACAAATTCAATTTGTACAAATTCAAAAAAACTGAACTTGTACTTTTAATGGTATGATACAAATTCAATTTGTACCTATACCTTTATGGTACAAAATAAATATGTACCTTTCTGTTATGATACAAACCGAAATAGTATCATAACATAAAGATACAAATTCCTTTATAACTGATCTTGTACATTAATATTACGTTACAAGTTCAATCATTAATATTACATTACAAGTTCAATTAGTATTTCAAATACTAGTACTTTAAAGCATCTAATACATCCTAACATGTCACTATGTTACCATGTGAAACCAAAAACCACATTCTAAAATTACAATGGACTCCTTTACTCTCACCACCTAAAGAAGGTTCATATATGCCAACCCCAAGTACCCAACCTAGCTAGCGATTGATTTTGCCGCAAGCAACCGAAATTTACCTTTGAATCCCTAAACATTAAATGTCTGGTCCTCATGTGACTACGTGTTCCTCATATAGGATTTACCATTATTGTTTCAGCCACTCGAACACTTCTTCCATTTCCATAAAAATATCTCTTCAAATACAATAAAACACTATCACAGTATGGAACTCCTCAAAATTAATGTTCTTTCATGTTTAGACCAGCTTTATCCAAACCCTTGGGCCTTTTGTCGCATCCACGAGGAACAACCTCACAGTAAAATAGCCAGTAATGGTTCTGCTCTGGAATTATCAGGCAACATACCAACACAAGACGGACAAAAGCTGGATAACTTCTCCCCTAAGCAATAAACCCTCAACCCCTGTAGACTAGCAAGAGAGAACGACTGGAAGCAACATGAGTTCTGTATTAAAAAAGGAACCCTAGATGGCTAAGAATTTGTATGTAGGATATGTAGCCACTTCATTATTGGTGTTGGGAATTGCAGAGTTGCATGAAATTTAGGGTTGTGATGCGTGTTAAATCTCTTTCCTTGAGGGTGACCAGATCAACAAGTAACATGATCTTCAATTAATGCTATGGGGGGAGAGGGAGACCCTATCCCCTAGTAGTCACAACCTTTGATCATGCATTGCAGCAACAACAACAACAACAACGAAAAGCCTTGACAACACGGCAACCATTTGTTCTCAACTCTCGATTCGGTTAGAACTTAGAATCATACATTTGTGTTGCGTATATGCATAAACGCTATTACCATATTTATCTAATTATTGTTATTTACGTTATTGCCATTAGTCGATTAGGGTTAGATATCTATATAAACCCTTGTTATGTCATTCGGCGGATTATGCGAAGAATAAACCCTAAAGTTATTAGTTTTTTTCTGTAGTTTATCGTAGAAGTCTCTATCAATTGGTATCAGAGCCCGATCGATCCGCGATTCGATTACGATGGTCGATACTAGAACAACCAAGAACGCCGGTGAGAAGCAAGATTCAAATGAAGACAGTCGGAGACTGCTGCGGCTAGAGGAACAACAGGCGGCAAACGCCTCCAAGCTTGAGAGCCTTGATGGCCGATTGGTCTTCTTAAGCGATGAATTGACGAAGCTCGCTGCCGGGCAAGCCTCGGTGAACCAGCTGACGAACGAGGTCGGAGAGATCAAGGCGATGCTTCAACGCATGACCCAACCTATGGAAACGGTGACAGAGATCATGAGCACTCAAAGGATAGGGAAAGATGTGGTTGGCGGCCACTCACAGGTCGTCAATGCAACGCCCGCAGGACAGAAGGAGAAGGCAAAATCAAGTGTCGTTACCTTACCAATGGGGACGACAACACCCGGGAAGCAGAGCAATGGAGCCGCCAGCGGGTCTATCGGAAATCACAACCGCCCAATACCGGTAGAGGGACTTAGCTTCGGTAGCATGGGGCAATCGTCGACTTCAAGAGTTTGTGCTGGAAACAACGGCAATGGAGGGATACCAGCTGGGGGCGGCATCAATTTGGTCGGCGGCGACACAATTGCAGGAGAAACTCAATTGGTGGGAGGAGTTCGTGAAGAAGGGTTTGGGCCCAATAATGCATGGGGAAATAATGGTCATCCCTTGGGGCCAAATTATGTGGCGGGTGGCAATTATTTGCCGTGGGGGCCTGCTGCAATAGAAGCTGGGCCAGGCTGGCCTAGTTTGAAAGGTGTTGGTCCAGTCTGGTCAGCAAATCGGTTGGACCAAACTCTGACAGAACCACTTCAGTTTGGACAGCAGGTTATACCAGGTGGGGGTAGACCTTTGGTTGGGTTTCAAGAAGTTTTCAAGGTCAGGCCTCCGCAATTGGAATTTTCTAAATTCAACGGTCAGGAGAATGCAACAGTTTGGATCTCTCGAGCTGAAAGATTCTTTAAGTATCAAGGGATATCTGAGGATCAAAAAGTTCCATGGGCTTCATTCTACTTAGAAGGTGACGCCGGGCAGTGGTGGCAGTGGTTGGAGTATACAATGGCTGCTTCCGGGGAAGCGGTAACGTGGGAGCGTTTCAAGGAAGAGTTGTGGTCTAGATTCGAACCGACTGGCAGGGGCACGAGCGAAGAGAACCTTATGCAGCTTAGGCAGACAGGATCAGTTGATGAGCATAGGCTTGAGTTCGAGAAGCTGGCATATCGTTGCAGGGGCTGGCCTGTTAGTACTCTAATTAATGCTTATTTGGCAGGCTTAAAACCAGCAATCGCTAGTGGAGTTCGTCAGTTTCAACCTCAATCGCTGCGAGAGGCATTTCGATTAGCAAAGGGAAGGGAGGAGGAGTTGGAGGATATGCGGCTTGGGTTGGAGGCACCAGCGGCAGGGAATGTGGCTGCACCAGCGCGGGCACCACCCCAGGTTCCGTTCGGAACCATAAAGCGTACTCCAGCAGAGATCGCACGACGTCGTAGAGATGGACTATGCTTCAACTGCGACGAGCGATTCACGATTGGACATCGTTGCGCTGGTCAGGAGCTATTTTTGATGGTTGGCGATTTCCCGGATGACGGATGAGATTAACCTTGGGGACAAGGTTATGCTGAAGGGGAGGAGATTGTTGCGTATATGCATATACGCTATTACCATATTTATCTAATTATTGTTATTTACGTTATTGCCATTAGTCGATTAGGGTTAGATATCTATATAAACCCTTGTTATGTCATTCGGCGGATTATGCGAAGAATAAATCCTAAAGTTATTAGTTTTTTCTGTAGTTTATCGTAGAAGTCTCTATCAATTTGCTCTTCGCATAAGCACGAGCTTCCGCAATTGGATTAATGGGTATATTAGTGATTCATAATCATGGAGGAGGCAACAGTTTTTGGACCGCTGAACACCCAACTCAATCAACAACGTAAACTACAGGGTTACACCGAGGGACCTAGATTCATCAACACTACTCTTGCAACATCGTAAAGACTCTAGGAGTGTTCATCCCTCAATGAAACGCACCACGAGCTAGTTTAAAACCATCTAGTATCAATGGGGAAAAGCAGAAGCAAACACAACTTTAATTAGAATGTACATTTTATGTCACTACCCCTCCTATGATAATTATAAGATTTACTTGGAAGTTGCTGCTGATTCGCAGAAAAGAATTCGACTAACCGGGGCAAGGAAAAAACTACATTGCAATATGTACAAGAGACGACCACTGCCAACTATGTCTCTCAAGTCAATGGCCCTAATTGATGTAGGCTGTCTGCAAGCAAAGCATGAAACCCAGGAAAAAACAATTAGCCGGAGCGATACGATAGAAGTAGAACCATTTTCAGGAACATATCTACCTAAAACTATCCAGTAACCTACTACTGCTTGAAAGCAAGCTATCGGAATGATAGCCCATTGAACAAATCAGCACAGTTATTAGATAGGGTATTATAATCATACAAACCTGAGACTGCTGGAAGAACACTTCAAAAGCATACAAAGACCGCTCAACTGAAAACAGGTTGAAAGCTTCCTCTGAGTTTATCAAAAAACCACCTGCAACCAGATATTTCACATAAGATTATGCAAGAAGTAGCTGGATGCTCAACTCTAACGATGCAATAAGATGGTGTTCATAGGCACATAACAGTAGATGACTTTGGCGGGTCACCCAGACCTATATCACCCACAAAAATAATCAATTTAGATCCATATCCTGATTCATACTGCGACCGGAACCACAGGCCCCTGCAAGTACTAGTCAAGTTATATATTCTTGATTAGGCTCAACAAAAAACATGATACTTCAGTTTTTTTACTTCCTGTTTTGGTCACAAAATATTTGAGCTTGCATACAGGTCCAGAAAACGGTATTGAGTAGGAATCTAGAAGAAGAAGATCTCTATTATCCAGGTTAAGATTCACTCTTCCAATGGCCAACCAATATTGAGCAATGTATATAACAGAAACAGATCACAAAAGCCAAGGAGAACTTTCAGTTCCTGTGGCAGCCGGATACATTCCAATAGCTTAACTCTAAAGTGAATAAGCTGTTTAAAAATCATTTAATTACTGCACTATATATTATCTACTGTAAAATTCCACAATTCATGTAAGATTCCTTTTTGGTTTTACAGTGCAGAGTTAGAAATGTGAGTTTTATACATGCAACTCAGCACCCTGCTCCTAAACTTCTATATAGCAATATAAGATGAGTGGATATTTTCTTTAACAAAGTGGAGCTGATACACGCATTTGAATCGTTTCAAGGATCATCCGTCCATCAGTAAGGTAACTGGTCAGATTAGAAGTACATGAGAAGAAACAGAAAGTTCCAGTAACTGCAAAAGCTAACATTCAACTTAAGTAATGTCGGAAGTATGATGATGTTAAGTAAACCATCAAAGATCACACATCGGCATTTCAGCAAGTCATAACCATGCATAACATATCAACCAGCTTTTAAGCAGTTAGAAACATGAATACAGAACTAAAGTAAACAAATACACGTACTTGCATAGGAAAACTGGTTCTGATTTGTTATTTATCTCTGCTGCCAATTGGCTCCTTCTTTCACTCTCTTCTTTATAGGCCACAGGAGGCAGAACTTTACATGAGCCTTGAATCAACCCAGCCATCACACTAATCTCATGGTTGGAATCATAAACCTGGCAGAGAGAGCACATCATAATAGTAACACAAGGGTCAGGGCTTGCTGTACAGAAACAGTTTCCAGCCAAGCTAAGGGAACACCCTAACTGAATCTTGAAAATCACAAATCGGCAAGTTATCTATTGAGTGCAGCTAACCGCTAATTAGCTCCATTAACCAATGGACCAGTATGCAAAATTGAAGTTCTCAACAGCTGTCACATAATTAGTTAAGTATGTCAAACAGTTTACCTCATTACTTTCGGGAGAAAATGGCTGGCCTACACCCTCAGGTAAGTCCTCCCGCGAATAGCACGTACTGACTCTAATCCACTTCGACCCAGTCTTCATATCCTCCCACATTGACTGAAATCTCAGGTTAAATGCTTCGTGTTAGCAGCATAGCAAGGGAATAAAAAAAAATACAACAAACAGTTAATGAAATACATTCCAGAGATAGTGAACCTAGCAGCAGCGTGAGATCTGAGTCAAGAAACAAAACATTTCACCTCTATGGCTTCACATTATCTCCATTTACATATAAAAATAAAATAAGCCCCACATAAATCATGATTAACATATAGAAGGTACCATATACTTCCTTTCACAGATTCAGACGGCTAACTTACCTGAAGCTTAGAAGGCATCAATCTACCATGACTAGAATGGAAAAGGGCATGATCCAGCACTTTGTACACCACTCCTCCAATGCAACAAGACTCGTAGAATGCTTTGTCATCAAAAACATTAAGGGCAGAACCAACCCACTCCACAGTTTGAAGCACCTCAGCAGACAATTGCACGGTCATACTGGAACCATTAGTGCTATTACCGGGATGTGCATGGGCAACAGCTGGCTCACTTTGCAGCTCAAAATTGTGTTGAGAAGCAGAAGGTACATGAGCAACACCTTGCTCACTTTGGTCAACATTGTGTTCTGAACCCGAATGGGCATGAGCAACAACTTGCTCAGTTTGCTCAACATTATGTTCTGCAGAAGGGGCATGAGCAACACCTTGCTCAACATTCTGTTCTGCGGAAGGGACATGAGCAACACCTTGCTCAACATTCTGTTCCACGGAAGATGCATGAGCAACAACTTGCACAGTTTGCTCAACATTTTGTTCTGAAGTGGAAACACCTTGCTCACTTTGCTGAAAATTGTGTTTTGAAGGAGCAAGAACACCGCCTAGCTCAATTTGCTTGCCATTTTCTTCTTCTGAAGAAGGTGCTTGATCAACTCCTTGCTGACTTCGCTCGGCATTGTGTTCTGAAGCAGGCACAGGGGAAACACCTTGCTCAGTTTGCTGAATGTTGTGTTCTGAAGCAGAAGGACCATGAGCAACACCATGCCCACTTTGCTTAGAATTGTGTTCTGCACGAGCAACACCTTGCTCCCTTTGCTTGACGTTGTGTTCCAAAGCAGAAGGCACATGACCCACACCTAGCGCAGCATTTTGTTCTGAAAGAGAAGGTGCATATTCCACATCTGGCTGATTTTGCTCATTGTTGTGTTCTGAAGCAGAAGGTGCATGGCCAACATCTAGCTCACTTTGCTTCACATTTTGTTCTGAAGCAAAAGGCACAGGTTGCTCATCTTGCTTGACCTTTTGTTCTGAAGCAGAAGGTGCAAGATCAACAGCTTGCCCACTTTGCTTGACATCGTGTTTTGAACCAGGTAAGCGAGCAACATCAACCTCACTTTGTTTGTCATCATTTAGTGAATGAGAAGGTGTCTGAGAATCACCTTCCTCAATTTGTTTGACATCATATCCTGAAGCATATGTAATCTTTGTTTCTTCAGCATTAGTGCCCACTTGGCAAGTAACTAAAAGATCTTTAGCAGTGTTTACAGCTCCTGTTTCAGCTACATCTTGCACATTGTGCTGGGATTTGGCTTCATAAGTATCATGAATGTGGCTGGAAAGCAAAGCAGGAGGATCCAGCTTTAGTTCAGAAGTGGATCTCTTATCATGTATTGGTGATCCAGGTGATTGAATTTGTTGACTGCACGTTTCACCTGCCAAGGCAACTGAAGCTAAATCATGCCCCGGAGGTTTTCTTGGGTCAGCTTCATTTTGGAGAGTTCCAGCAGATGGCATCAAGCCCATATCTTTTCCTTTTGAAGTGATGCTATTTCGTGGCAGTCCCCTTTCGCTGTCAATCTTAGTACCAGAGACAAGGTTGACGCACCCAGCAGAGCCAGATTCTGTAACACTTTCTAACACAGAGCTCATTTTATCTTGAACACCCCTTTGACCCATATTCACTAGTTTCTTATCTGACAAGGACTGAGCTCCAACCTGAGTAGCACTTGCAGGCCCCTTTGGAGGGGTTATGCTTCGCATGACACGGCCATATTTAGGGGGAAACGGTTTACCATTGCTTAATGAAGTGCATTTCATGCAGTGCCACTCAGCTCTAGGAACAGCTTTCTGGAGTACAGATTCCAGACATTTTAGGTGAAATCCTTTCTCACAAGCATCACAAATAATAACATTGTCAACCTCATTGATAGTGAGGTTGCAGCTTTGGCAAGTCAAAGCCTTGTTCATGTACTCCCTTGAAGGTGGAGTCCAAGTGGGATGTTCAGGAAGCTTCGGTTGAAGCAACTTCTGAACAACTTTGGCAATCTCACTGTGATTACTGTAAACAGCCTTCACAGTTTGCATAGGCTGATGCACGCTAGGCATACTTGTTGCTGCTGTTTGAGTAAATGGCGGTCTGAATGCTTGACTAGAACCTTGAAGAGCTGCCCGTGGTACACCTGAACCAGCAATCCCATCAGCCTTCACTAGAGTATGATTTGGCACCTTGCTCCCTGCCGCCACCTTAGAGGGGAAGGAACTGGGTTGTACAGACCAAATTGGAGCATTCCCCGCAGGATGGTGTAAAGGAGCATTTGCTGCAAAAAAAGGAATTTGAAAATAGTGATTCAGTTCCAAACACCTCCAAGTCTCAAAATGCTAACACATTGCTGGAGAATTTCCATTGCAAACAGCCACCAAAAGGGTTGGAGAATTACGATTTAGCGTGTACGTGTTCGCATTTGGTCCTCCTTCAACCTTAATGAACTGCCCTCTGGGTGCTGCTACTACAGATGAGCTCCCCAAATGAGTAATAGGTAACCGCCCAGATGCTGCAGCTCCTTTTGCCTCCGCATTGGAAGCCTGCAGATAAGCTGCTGTTGCAGAAACATGAGTGAAAGGAGGATGATGAACTGGCGCAGTCCCAGAGAGTAAAGGCGCATGAGTTGGTTTCTCTAACGGAAGAGGCCGAATAGTGTGCGTCGGAACACGACCTTCAGCTATAACCGCAAAGCTAGGATGTGATGTCTGAGATGCATGTGGAGTGACCTTCTTGGGCTCTTCCATCTGGAGAGGCGTCAAGAAGTGGCACCATTAAGCTTTCATATTTCAGTAAGACAAAAGTAGCATCCATTTCAATAAGACAGGTAGTAAATTGTTTAAGCAGCAGTACGACAATATTGGCGTCCCATATACTCTTAGAACAACCACCTTGAACCTGGAAAGGGGAATAAAAGAGCCTTCTCCTTATCAACAGAGCTGCTACGGAATGCAGAAGGGACAAGCAAATATCCAACTAAGCTCACACCCAACCCAAAAATCTACACCTAAATGTAAACCACTGTTCACTGAGGATGACCATCCTATATCCATCTGAAATACCACTCTCCTGATTCCTTCATTACTAATGATAAAGAAAAGTTGAAACTCGTCCCAATTTCTTATTTCTCCAGGAAACTGAAGCTTCGTTCAATCAAACTTAGTCTACACCAACAGACCTCGATTTCCACTTATGTACATACTTCACAATCGAACTCAATGCTCACTCAGTCTACATTCTAACACACCTTAGCAAAAGAAAAATCGGAACATCCGAATAAGAACATATCACAGACAAACACCTGCCAATTTCAAAGAAAAGGCATTCGCATGAATGCAAGAACATTCAATCTGTCTTACCTTTCGCTTTGCGTGGGCAACCTTCTCCTTAATCGACATCCTGGATCCACGAAATCCTAACCGCTGGTCATTGAGCTTCCAATTGAGCCCCAAATCCTCGATAACCTTCCCAACTGCATCTCCAGCCACCAACTCCTTAGGCGCAAAACGCTGACAGATCTCCGCCAATTTATCCTTCGCTTCAACCATCAGCTTCTCCTCGGCCTCAGTAGGATCCCTCCCTCCTCTCATCTGCCCCATGGCTGACAACACCAGCAGCATCTCAGCCACCTGCCGCATCTCCCCTGCCGAATTCTTCTTCAGCCTCTTCGTATCCCTACCAACATCCTCATTCTCCACCTCAGTCGCAGTCGCAGTCGGCTGCATCTTCTCCGCAACCGAATCAGCTTCTCCGCCGGCATCTAGCTTCGGCTCCGGAAGAGCAGCAGCCTCGCCATTCCCCTCCCGATTCATTCGGCAAACCCGGCGCCGTACCGTTTCGCCAGGGGAGACCTACCTGCAAAGAGAGGACATCGTTCAGAGAACCCTAGCGGGAAGAAGGAAGGCGTGGGAGTTTTGAAAAATCGAGACGTTAGGTGTGGTGGATTGGAGAAGGACCGTTTTGGCGGGTAATAATGGTTGAGAAACAAACTATTGTTTTGTTATTTGTGCGTGCTGACTGTCAAAATTTTGGGCGAAGAGAAGAGCGGAGAGTGAGAGGGGAAGAGGAAACTGTGGGCGACGGAGGAGATAATAGGAGCGGCGGAGGAACTTAATTTAATTTAATTTAATTCGTTAATAATAAAAGGGGTTTGGGCAGGGGAGGATGAACCGAACGGTGTGACCAGACCGTCCGGTCTCGAGCTGCAGTACTCCGTTACCCAGGAAACGGAACGGCCCCCGAACCGGATGCCAAATTGGGGATATTTTGATTTTTGGTTTGGGAAATTTGGTGTGGCAGAAATAAATTTATAAAAATATGAGGCGCCAAAATTACGACAAAGGAAACTGTAGGGGCCACTCTCGGGAAAGTAAAAAGCACACCAAAAATCAGTTTTGAAGAGGGAGAGAGGGCGAGAGCGAGCTCTCGTTGAGCGGGAACTGGGCAGAGCAGGAGAGAACTGCACTGGTGCGTCGTAGCAGTCAACAAGCCGACAGTAGTCCGTTAAATCGGAAAGGGAGAGAAGCGACTGAAGGCTCCTGATTTTGTGGTAGAAGAAGTTGGGGAAGGGAGGAATTAGGGCATTCGGGGGAGATGTCAGATCTAGACAGGCAGATTGAGCAGCTGAAGAAGTGCGAACCGTTGAAGGAGTCGGAAGTCAAGGCTCTGTGCTTGAAAGCTATGGAAATCCTCGTCGAAGAGAGTAATGTTCAGCGCGTTGATGCTCCGGTGACTGTAAGCCTCCTTCTCGTTCCTGTCTTCGAGCAATTCAATTTCTTTTCCCGCAAATGATTACTTGAATCATGCCTGTTAGTGTTTAGGGTTTCAGAGTTGGGACAATTTCGCATACGTATCTGCATATTGGTGACGTGCGTCTCCACCTTCCTCCCATCCTTGGTCTCACTTAGAGAATCTAAAGCTAGTCTTAGTTTATGACTTGGATTAGGAAGTCCCTAAGTAGGCGTTAAGGGTGTTTACCTATTTGGTTTGCTCTTTGTCGTTGTCCTCTGGTGGTTGTCACAATTGAATCATTCCTGTGACTGTGTTAGGGCTTCAGACTTGGGAATTTTGCGTCTACATATGTATGTTGGTGGTATGTGCCCCCCAATCCCCACCATGGCCTCACTTTATCTAAGCTCTACTTGATGGGTTGGATTAGGAAGCTCGTAAAGTGTCAGTAAGGGCGTTTACTTAACCGGGTCATTCTTTGTCATTACACTCTTTTTTTTATCGTTAAAAATTTTGAAAATTATCTTCATTTGTGGTTCCATCATGGTAGATATGATTGTGAACAAGTCATTCAGCTGAGTCTAATGTGTAAGCTTGTATGTGAACAAATTGGTCTAAATTTTTCCTTTCTACTTGCTGTTCTATTTGGTGCTTTTAGTTTTGCTTATCTCCGAGGTTGAGAACAAATCTACTGCTTGCTATACTTTGTCATGACTAAAAATCGGACCATGAACGCAAGTTTGGCTAGAATCTCTTGCTTTAGGTTAAAATTGTTACTTGTAGAAGCAGTGGATCTGGTTTGCCAGTTTTCACTCAACTTAGGTAGGTTAAGCTTGGGAATTAAGCTAGTATGATGCTTTTATTTATAGTTTATGGGTTTCACCTGTAGGGTTTCGGTATAGGATCGTTGTTTCATCTGGCATAACATTATAGCTGTTTGAAGGACAGTTTTGTTGGGCACATGTTTCATATGAAATTAGGAGGTGAATGACCGCATGTTTCCGCCACTCTTTTGCTAATATGTGTTTGCTTACATGCTCAAATGTCTTTGGATTAATTCCTTGGAACTCCAGTTTTGCTTTGACCAAGGGTTGGCTCTAAGTCTAGCCGGTTTCTTCTCTTCTCGTTCTGCAGCAAGATTCTGAACAGAAGTTGTGACTTATGCTACAAAAATAGAACATAAGTAATGTCTATTAGTTGAAATTGCTTACTTTTTACTTTGAAACTACAATTGTTTCCTTGATTGAGAGTTTGTTGGCTACTGGGGCAAGTGTACTTACTAACTCTGTTGGCTGTTACCATGTATAGATATGCGGAGACATCCATGGCCAGTTTTATGACATGAAGGAGCTTTTCAAAGTAGGAGGAGATTGCCCAAAGACTAATTACTTATTTCTTGGAGATTTTGTTGACAGAGGATTCTACTCTGTTGAAACATTTTTGCTTCTGCTTGCCCTTAAGGTATTATTTTCCCTCAATTTCAAGATACTTCTTCTTCTCTTCTCCTCCATGTTTCTTTTGACCTCCGTATCCTTGGTCCCTGTGAGGGACTTGAGACTTCTTTACTGTTTTACTTTTGATCTTAGCCTTTCATAATTCATCCATTTAATGCAATGTTTTTCGTCAAAGTTGCATAAAAGCGAATATGAATGCTAAGTTGGAGCGGTGAATCTTCTTTCTCTGAGTTTGAATTGCTGACAGTCAAAGTCATTCAAGTCGTGTATGCAACTTTAGTCTCTTCTCCAATTTCACATGGATAGCTGCAATCAACTTCAACTTATGCATTCTGTAAATTCATAGGATCAACAAAATTACATTGGTTTTCCATCCTGCTTTTCACAATTAACGAGTTACTGTTTTGTCAGGTGCGATATCCAGATCGAATAACCCTCATCAGAGGAAATCATGAGAGCCGTCAGATAACACAGGTTAGGTTCTTATAGCCTGCCTTATTTCACTACCTTGACTGTGGGAGTTCTGAAGTTGACATTGTCCGTGCTATTTGTGCAGGTGTATGGTTTTTATGATGAGTGTCTACGGAAATACGGCTCTGTAAATGTATGGAGATACTGCACAGATATCTTTGATTACCTGAGGTATGACGATGGAAGCTACTTGATCTTATTGCTAATATCAATAGCAGATAGGTTATGAGCTGCTGTTCTTCTGTTTCAGTTAATATTATTCATTTTCACTTATTGATGTATGATCAGTAGCCCGTGATTTTGCTCTAACTGGATCTAGTGTTTAGTGCGCTCTTTTGCCTCTTTTTTATTATTCACTAAGTTTAGTTAACTACTTTTGCCTGTCATTACTAGGAAATTGGACTTCCTTTAAAGTATCATTTTAAGCTTCAGCTCGAGACAAAACCAGTGTCTGCTTTTAGGTTTTGTAATTAATCTGCGAGTAACTAAAGGCATGATCTGGTTAGGAGTGTGCATCATCTTTCGAAAAACCACCGTTCAGTACTTCCGTTGCTTGTATGAAATGTGTCAATTATTAACTGTGCTGAGTGGTCCTATTTAACGCAGTTTGTCAGCGCTCATTGAGAACAAAGTTTTCAGTGTTCACGGAGGTCTGTCTCCTGCAATATCGACCTTGGATCAGGTAAAATAGTCTGCCTTTAACCTGCTTTTGCTTATCTTTGATTGTTAGATGTACTGATCAATCCTTGAAACAGATCCGGACCATTGACAGAAAACAAGAAGTGCCTCATGATGGTGCCATGTGTGATCTCCTTTGGTCGGATCCTGAAGATATTGTGGATGGTTGGGGTTTGAGTCCGCGTGGTGCAGGTTTTTTGTTTGGTGGCAGTGTGGTTAGTTCTTTCAACCACTCAAATAATATTGATTACATTTGCCGCGCTCATCAGTTGGTAATGGAGGGATACAAATGGATGTTCAACAACCAAATAGTTACTGTTTGGTCGGCTCCAAACTACTGTTACAGGTAAAAGATTCCCCTTTGTTAAAACACACGCATACTCTCTCTACCTATATCCTTGGAATTTATTTGTTGACCGACTTTGGATGGTATTCCTCGGAATGTGTTGCAGATGTGGTAATGTAGCGGCAATACTTGAGCTGGATGAGAACCTTAACAAACAATTTCGCGTATTTGATGCCGCCCCACAGGTTTGTAGCTGAACTCAGTTCAGGAAGAAAAAAATTCCATGAAGAAATGAGGGTGATGTACTTGTTGTTATGGTGGGCATAGTACTAATTGCAAAATGTGAAAAAATGCAGGAGTCGAGAGGAGCACCAGCCAAGAAGCCAGCACCTGATTACTTTTTATGATATCAGTGAAGGTGGAACAAGGCAAGATCTCCCTCATCATCTGATTCCAAGTGAACTGGCAGATGACAAACATGATACTTTTTTCACAACAACTTTATCAGGAATTCAGCATAGAATCCCGGCAGTTTCGTCATTCGTTGATGGTACCAAAATGGCCCGATGCCACGGTACTTGCATTCATCGCCGGGGTTTGGATCTGCTAGCTGGTGCTCCATAGTTGTTTTTGCCCCCTCGTTTCCAGGGCGGGTGCTCTTTTGTATGTGTAACTGTGGATGTCTGTGTGAATTGTGATCGACTGAGGAAAATTGGAGGATGCCGATTTAAAGAAGGATTGGTCTGTAACAAATAACAGGAGATTAGCCTGTTCATTGTTTGTGCCACTCCTCAGTAGTGGTGATTGTGATGGAAGAATACGGCGCCAAGTGCGCAGAAATGTACAAGGAAAGGAATGACATCTGCCTTTTTTCTTCTTTCAATTTCTGTAGCCTGTATTCCCTCCCTCTAAATTGCAAGGTTAGTCACCAGAGTACTAAAAACGTTAATATTTGATTTACTAAAAATATTTAATTCCATTTGTGGTTACTAGATTTAGTAAACCGGTTTAAGTTTGATCACTCTCGACTTCAATAGTCTCCGACCGTCATTGATAACGATGGTATTTTTTGCAAAGAGCAACAAATTGAAAGAAAAAACTAACATATACAGTAGTTACTATAATACTTTAATTAATTATTATTAGTATGGTGCTAATACTTAGCATTCTATTCAATCTCGCTATTATTATTTAGATGATAACACCATATATATATATGGTAGCTACTTCGGTGCACTTACAAAAATGAGTGCATTCAATGCACCGAACTCTAAAAGTAGTCTTAAGACATCAATTTTTTATTTTGATTAGTAAGATTAGTGTTATATATGATGATATAACATAAGATCACAACTAATCAATGCATTACTTTAAGTCCTAAACCTTCAATCTTGAACTTTTGCTCTAAACCCCAAATCATGAACCCTAACCCTAAATCCACAAACCATAATTCCTCCAAATCAATGTAAATTTTGAATATTTTTTGTGCTAATTCACAGGTTTTTTGTCCATCGTATCATACGTGATGATTAACATTGTTTTGACATGAATAGCATGTTCGGAATGACAATTATGAAGCGAGTACATTGAATGCACCCAAAAATGTGAATGCACCGAAGACGTAACTATATATATATATATATATATGGTGGCTACTTCGGCGCACTCACTTTTTTGGGTGCACTCAGTGCACCCACTCTAAAAGTGTCCATATTACATCAAATTTTGAACTTTAATTAGTACTCTCAATCTAATATGATGATATGACATAGAATCATAACAAATCAATCAATTACCCTAACCCCTTAACCTTCAATTTTGAATCCCAATCCAAAATCCCAAATTGTAAACCTAAACCCTAACCCTAAATCCCTAAATCCTAAATCCTTCAAATTAAAGTAAATTTTGAATGAATTTTTTTCAAATTCATGTGCTTCTTGTTCATAATATCATAAGAAACAATTGATACCGTTTTGACATGAATCGCATGGTTAGAATGGCAATTATGAGGCGGGTGCACTGAGTGCACCCAAAAAAGTGGGTGCACCGAATACGCCACCATATATATATATATATATATATATATATATGTGTGTGTGTGTTTTATCAGTTATCACTGTTAAAAGGTAATTTGCAATAATGAAATTTATCTACCTACAATCACATCAAGTGGACAATTCCATATGCCATAATTTTTGGAACATGTAGTGTTTTGCTACAAGTTTGACAAGATGAAAAGAGGGCATAACCACCAATAATGGTTCTACAATCACAACTCTCCATGGACAACAAGTTGATAAGAAGTTGAAGTCGATAAATAATAATGGATGGATTAATTACATGGGCCTTGGTTGATTTATTATAGAACGTGTATATGTATAATGGTGGAAGAGACAAAGGCCATGTATATGGTTGTGTCCATTATTAGTTTGTTAAATTTCAATTATATAAATGTATGTGTGATGTACGCACGGAAGAGTAGTAGAGGAAGTGTGAGAGACATAGAAAACAAATGAAAAGAAAAGAAAGTCTCTGCGTGTGTAAGAACAAGTGCCAAAAGTAAGGCTTTGTTTGTTTGAGTGATTTCTAAATTGAGTGATTAAACACCAATTCTTTCCTTTGTCTTGATCCAAAATCACCATTACTTCCGCAAATACCCAACAATCACCCTAGATAATGTCAAAACTTAAAAAAAAAAAAGAAATAGTAAACTTGGTTCTCCACAATGCTCTCGATCATTAACCAATCATAATCACTATCCCTGTGCAATTTGTGGCTTGCTCTATCCATTAATAGATGATTAAACAAATCAAATCATTTGACTCGCTATATTTTTGGCATCTGATCTTACGACCGAAAATTACTCAGATGAACACCCTCCTGACTATATATACAACAGTATCACAACAAAACCCTCCAGCCATCAGCTGTGAAATCCAACAACACCGGCCAACAACAAATTAAAAGCATCGATCTTAGTACTCGGAGAATTATATTAACTAACGATGCGGCAACGCAACAAAATAATTTCAGCGCTGGTGTCCCTGATCCTCCTGTCGACAGTAGTAATGGCGACGACGAGTGAGATAATATGGTCTCCATGGGGCCCCAGAAAGAAGGTGATGATCACCAACGAGGTGGGCGGAGGGCGACAGCTGAGAGTGCACTGCCGCAGCAGATTCTGGGTTGGTAACGAAGATCTCGGGGTTCATGTGGTGAACCCGCACGACAGCTACCGATTCAAGTTCTGGATAAAGGCGAGGCCCGCTTGGTTCTACTGCAGCATGGATTGGGGAGCCGTCGGAGGGCCTCGCTGGTTCGATATCTACGATCCGCTAAGGGACGGAGACCGGTGCCGGTCGCCGGCGTGGTGCCAGTGGATCGTCAAGGAGAGCGGGCCGTGTACGACCATGTTTGGTGTTCAGCGCTGTTATCCGTGGAACAAGTAGATATGCTTTTTTTTTTCTTTCTTTCTTCTTTCTCTCTTCTTTTGCAATAAGAAAACTATGTCTATGTGCATCCATGGCACATGCATATTTTGGAGTTTGCGAAATAGGTTGTTGGAGAGTTATGAAGTGGTTAATTAGTTTTTTTTTTTTTTTTTTTGTGTGTGTGGAAATTGTGGTTGGTCAGAGAATTGAATGCTAGCTTCAATGTTTGATCTACTGACTAGCTCATTTTAGTGATTTAGCTCATTGTGTTTGTCAAATCGGATTTAAGTTTAAACTGTTAAGAAGAATCTCGCAAGTTCTGTGTGGTCGGAATACAATCGATTTATATATTGGTTTATATAGTTACTATCAAAACAAATGAGTAAAGGGAGAAATCACTAACACCTTCATACATATAGCTCACCCTCGATTTTTTCCCCCCCTCCCTTTTTCAAACTGACAACTGAGATTGAGGTTTGGCTAGTTTTGGAAATAAAAATTAAAAAAGAGCCCTGATCATTGTTAGTTGATATAGCCATATAGGGCGAGTAGCCCACTTGTCTAATGCTGACTGAGCGAGCCCCCTTCCGTTTCTCCAAGCCAATGTAACCTACAAGTGTTTGATGGAGTCCAATTTCTATTACGATGTATTTGGCAACAAGGTGGGTGCAAGTTCAGGGGTAAATTGTTGAGGATGCAAATTGCTCGGGGTGTAAGTGGAGGGGTAAATTGTTGTTTGGATGAAAAAGTAGGAGGGTGCAAATAGAGTGAAAAGTAAGTAATTATTATAAAATAGATTTATTATAATTATTAAATATTATCACAAAATAATAAAATAAATTTTATTACATAATAATAAATATACTTTCATAAAAATAATTATTATATAATAATGCTCAAATAATAATAATTATAACAATTGTAATAATCATTGATCGAGCGATCTCAAAACTCGAAACTCAACTCGTAACTAGTCATCCTATATAGGATTTTCATGTCTAGATTAATCTTAAATTGTCAAACTTAGTCAAACACGTTCGAATTTGTAATTTTTAACTATTTAGTCAAATAAACTGAGTTAACCAAACAATTTCTCTCTATCTTTTCCACAAACACTTCTTATCTCTAATTTTCAATGCAAATTCGAGTCAACCGAGAGATCTAGATTTGACTTGACGAACATTGATAAACTCGTTTCCGAAGTCAAATGGTCAACCCCGAATAATATCTACATTAATGATATTTATAAAAAAAGAAATTGATAATATTATTTATTATATAATTATATATAACACAATTAAAAAAAATCCATAATTTCTCCCTCCCCCTCTTTTCCTTCCTTCCCTTGCACCCCAATTTGGGGGGTAAGCCGAAACAGTAAATTTGCACTCCCGTTTTGCACTCCCCTACTGTTCCAAATTAACCAAACATGTGCAAATGTGTTGGAAACTGTGTTTACCCCTCACATTTGCACCCCCCTCTCATTTACCCCTCTTCCCAAACAGATTGTATTAATCAAGAATCAAGCAGAATAAACAGACAATCGATTTACGTGGTCTCTCTGCAATTTTAGTACTAATCCGCGAAAGAGTTGAAGCTCTTCAACTGCTGATTTTAGGGTTAATTGCACGGTTGGTCACTAAAATTACAAAAAACTTTCAAGTTTGGTCACTCAAAATATTTAAATCCATTGATGGTCCTTCAGTTTACTCAAACCGTTCACGTTTGGTCACTCTCCGTCCAACTCCGTTAACTTTGGCTGATGTGGCAGTCAACTCTCAAAGTTGACCGTTAACTTAGCGACGTGGCAACTAAAAAATTATTAAAAATTAAAAAATTAAATTTTTATATTTTTCACCTAATTACTACATTCATTAAAAAATAAAAAAAATAAAAACTGTTGGATTCAAAATAAGTTGCCATCCACATTTGGTAGATCGAAAAGCATCGATTGATGGGGTTGGTGTAAACTACGATGAGAGTCACAGTTCTGTTGCTTCACCGCGGGCCTTTGCAGGAGCTTTCACCCAGCGGCCGCCACCCACTCGCCCCACATCCGGAGTCCCAAGTCCCAGGATCGCCTTAATCCTCATCTTCCTTTCTTCCTCCACCTCAACACCCAGAACCGCCTTATCCTCCGCCAACATCCTGCCTCCGGTCACCTCCTTCCCCATCAAATTTAGGTATCAACTCCATCCTCCTTCAAATTATTTTTGGGTTCAATGAAAATGTAAAATGGCAGATCCCTTTCTGCTCCTCCTTCATTCTCTGTCTATTGCCATGATCTATCCTCGATTTGAAATTCTGGTTGGTTCTCAACAGAAACATACCCTACATAGGTCCGCCGCCGCCTCACCTTCCGACCCTCCAAAACCCTCTTCCCTTTCTGCACGCATCAGCTTCGTCTTCGATCAAATCGACGCCATTGAGCGCGACCGCGCCGAGAAGCACGAAACTCTGTAAAAGATTCGAGCTTGGCGCCAATCCAAAAATGACAACCAGCCGCTGCAGAATCAGGAACGGAGAGAAGAGCCGTCGGCGGCTAATTCCTGTAGGTCCGATTTGGAGAGGGGGATTGGGTCGGGTAGGCTATTTGGTTTTTTATTTTTTATTTTATTTTTTAATGAATGTAATAATGAGGTGGAAAATATAAAAATTTAATTTTTTAATTTTTAATAATTTTTTAGTTGCCACGTCACTAAGTTAACAGTCAACTTTGAGAGTTGACTGCCACATCAGCCAAAATTAACGGAGTTGGACGGAGAGTGACCAAACGTGAACGGTTTGAGTAAACTGAAGGACCACCAATGAATTTAAATATTTTGAGTGACCAAATTTGAACGTTTTTTGAAATTTCAGTGACCAACCGTGCAATTAACCCGCTGATTTTATTATGGTTTTTTGTGTCCATTTTACATGTAATACGACTCTTTGTTCCTATATACAAAATAAAACGAGAGGAAGAAGAAGTTGTTCCATCGAATTAGTAGGACCCTATGGTTAACACTCTACAAAATAAAAATGGACAATCCAAACGCAAATGCTCCAATGTCTCTGACTCAGCCCAACATATCATACATCAAGCATCACTATTGACTTTCATGAGCCAAAGAGTCACTGTGGTAGAGAGAATCTAACGCAAGGCCTATCAGACTAAAAACTATATATACACCCTCCATCTACATCTACATCTAACCATATGAGAAATTTAGAAATATTTCATCAATTATATTATACTCAATCGATTTGCTTAAACTTCATGCAGTGGTATAGCCAACTAAATAATCCAGTGTAATCCAAATATCAGTATAAGTAATAGCAAAATGCCAACACAATTCATTATGTAGTGTAGTGGTAAAATTGTTGACCTATATCATTGAACCCATATTCAAACCTCAACAAACTACAACTATTAAATTACTATTATGAAAATATATATGTGGATGTCAATTGACTCTACTTCCCAACTGCCATCTCCTCCTCATCATTATGATATTGGATCTCAATGCTCTCTTGCCTATAAAAGACATTCATACAGAAGAAGAAGATACACCAATTCATTTCTCTTCTCCCTCACTTCTCTATCTATTCCATATTGGTTACATATCTATGAGACTATGGAATAAAAGCGGTGTTACCCCTTCTCTTTCGTTTCGTGTTAATGGTATTGCTTATTCCCAGCATCGGAATAATTATTCATAACACGTTATCAGCACGATTGTTCTATGTGCTTGAGATCCTGACGATCTGAGCAAATTTCGGAGTATAAACTTTTTACCATTAGCACGATTGTTCTATGTACTCATGATCCTGTCGATCTGAGCCAACTCTAAAGTGAAAGTTTACCTTCTTTTATACTCAAGTTCCTGTTGATCTTAAGAAAATATGAAAGGGAAGTTGTTACCATTATCTCGATATTATATACCTAAGATCCTGTTGATCTTAAGGTAATTTGAAAGTTCCAGTTTTTACTATTATCAGGATTGTTTTATGTACTCAAAATCCAGTAGATTTGAGGAATATACCATTGACATGAAGTCATGAAGTCTGCCTAAGATCCTGTCGATCTACAACAATACCAAAACAGAAATTTTCACTAGTGAGAGATCGAGTATTAACCATCAGAATATCAAGAGATTTATTCATCCATTTATCGGAGAGAGTAACTTCATCAATAGTGATCAAGAGTTACTTTTGACGCGGTCGCATCCATTTGGTCAGTATACAACTCCCATATTATTTCCCTCTGTTGAATGATAATTCTCAAATTATGTTATAACAATTCTTGCCACATGCATGCTGATATGAAATAAATGCATTGGCTATATATACAAATTATATATATGGTGAATCCATGGCCACAATAGCATTTCAATAATATGGAATATTTAATGATCTAGGGCAAGCATAATTGAAACTTTTTGTCATAATTTCATCATACGTCGTTATAAAATTGACATAATTGATTTCATGATCTGACGCATGCATGAATCTCCACATTACATATATAATAGTTTTATAATTAAATGGTGGTAGTAAATGGAGTATGGCATAGACTGAATGCATTTATTGGTAACTTTACATAATCATGAGTAGTGTGTGTACTGTGTACACTCTAAAACCCTTTTATATATTGTTTTTAGTGTGAATATGCAAAAGGGATAAATATAACATATTAATGATAAATGTTATGAAATAACAAGAGGAACATACACAAGAGTAAGAGTAGAGACACAAGAAGAGAGGGGGAATAGAGCTTTCTTATTCATGTGTTCCTTAGTACAAGGAGATCATCTATTTATAGGCACACATCACATAACCTCTACATTCTTACAATCAATATACATGAATGTGAGAATGAATGTGAAATAGAAATGGGGTGGGGGTTACATGTAACACCCAATTGTGCAACTAATGTGTCATATGGAGAAATAAATATAAGGAGATGAGTTACATAGAACTTGTAACATACCATGGAGCATCTAATGTTGGTCATCCATAATAATAATAATATTTTCATAACACTCCCCCTTGGATGACCATTAGACATGAATATGCCTCGTTAAAACCTTACTAGGAAAAATCCTGTGGGATAAAATCCTAGTGAAGGAAAAAGAGTACATAATCATCATAATACGCTATTTGAATCTGCCTCGTTAACAACCTTACCAGGAAAACCCAGTGGGAAAAACCATGGTTAAGGAAAAAAGAGTGCAGTGCGTATATGCTCCCCCTCATGACAACATCAAAGTATAGTGTTGTGAACAAATCTTTCAAATCTTCTCATGGTAAGCTTCTTAGTGAACAAATCTTCTAGATTGTCACTTTATGCATGATCCATTAGGACCATTTTCTTCATACATGATCTTCAAGATCATTTTTTATGAAGAGAATCCACAACTACAAGTCATTTAGACGTGTTGAATGACAAATCTTAACCAAACAATTCATAACAAGTCTCATGAATTGTTGACCATTGTGCATGATCAGTTGCTATTGTGATTTCTTTGTAATCTCCATGAGATACTTGTACGACCATAGGTAAACAAATTACTGATCTATGATCCTCATCGTTACCTATAGTAACGAAGTATAACGAGTGATAGACCGATAATCATACATGTTTTCACCCCTATTCTGAAGTCGTTTGTGATGAGGAATCTCGTATTTTAAGCCGATTTTACGCTAGGTTGTGTGTTTATGTCATATTTCAGGTCCTGGCGTTGGAATCGAGGCGAAGGAACGAGTTCCGGATCGAAAGGAGCGAAGATTGGACAAAGGATGCTAATGGACCAAAATACCCGGTCAAAGGAAGAAATACCCGACCGGGTATATTCTAGCCTCGACCGGGTATTTCCTCCTTCGGGCACCCGTGAGAAACAGAAGGGGGCCCGGGCGATGGCGATAAATCCCCGGTCGGGGATTTTGGTGGTAGACCGGGGATTTTCCCCTTTAGTGGAACGACGCGTTTCGACAATACCCGGTCGAACCATAAAATACCCGACCGGGTATCGCGGGGTCAGCTGATAAAAGAGGAAGAAGGCCAATTTTCAAAGGGTTCCGAGTTTTTGAGAGAGAAATCGATTCCTAGAGAGAGAAAGCGTCGAACCAGAGTTCTCAAGCGCCATAGATCGATCTTCAACACCAATGGAGCCCGTCTTGAGCTTGGAGAAGTGCGATTAAACGTCCAGGAGCAGGAATCCAACTTCACAGTATGATTTCCGTGTCTGAATCTGCTTTTGCTTCTTTCTCTATGGAGTAGTTTCCCCATTCGTCTGGGTATGGAGAACCCTAGATTTGTATGCTAGGTCTGATTGTATGAACCCAAGTACAGAGTTTGTGAATTGATTATATTCGATTGAGGTTTGAATGATTGAATGACTTGAATCCTGATCAAATTCCTGTTGTTTCTGCTTTGACCTAGAATGAGAATATCTGCCTAGGTTGATAGAGTACCCTTAATCGAAGGTGGCAAATTGGTGACTTTAGTCGAGGAGCCAATTCGCTATTCTGTACCGAAGTCAATTCGGTAGTGGAGGTTTGGTTCATTAGGGCCTCAATCTGTTTACTCCGGTGGAGGTTAGTCGCCCGCTAGAGACTCAGATTGAGAGGGTCTGGAGACCTTTAGTCGAGACTTCAGGCTAATTGAGAACCTTCCGCAGTATAACTTTCATGAAAACTGAACTTGGTAAATTGCAATCCGACTTAACTGCAGTCTAGGGGGAACCATATCCGGGTGACCTCTCTTGACTTGACAACAAACCGTTTACTTGCTTTGTGTTTTGTTTGCTTGAGTTTCACTAAAAGTTCACCGCTAAATAACAAGACTTCACCGAGTAGTCATCACATCTAGGACCCGGGTTGACATTAAAACCCGACCCGCTATACTACGCTTTAGGAAGTGGTTATACTTGGCCATTTTCTAGAGTGACAGTAGGAGTGAGTCAAGTTTTTGGCGCCGTTGCCGGGGACGGCTAGGTTGTTGAAGAAAAGTGATTTCTGTTACTTTAGCATTTTCATTTTTTCGCATTGAGTTTTTGTTTTTCCCACTTGTGCCTTCACGGGGTTTGCATTGCTTGATTGTGTGCAGATAGTGCATGACCCGTAGCCAGTCGGGAGGTTTACTGCCGTTGAATCCTGAGATTGAGCGCACCTGCAAACAACTTCGGAGACAACAGCGAGCTAGACTGGCTACGGTGGAGCGCCGAGACGGCCAATTGACCAGCGACTCCGAGGACGAGCACGAGATGGAAGGCGATTAGAACCCGCCTCCTCAGAACCAGATCCTGGGGAACGACCAACACCCCGAGGGAGCTGGGCACCATCACCATCCACCACCACCGGGTCCCACCCTAGAGTACTACTATACTCCGCGGATTGCTGACATCCGCCCGGTCATCCTCTATCCGCCCATTCCTGCAAACAAATTCGAGATCAAGCCAGGCTGGATTCAGCTCATCACATCCTCTATCCAGTTCCATGGCTTGAAGGATGAGGAAGCCCGGGCACACCTTTCCCGTTTTCTGCAGCTGACAAACGGGTTCAAGTTGAATGGTGTTCCGGATGATGCAATCCGCCTTCACCTCTTCCCCCATTCTCTGGCGGGGAATGCTAAGAGGTGGTTGGAGACCCAGCCCCCACTGTCCATCACTTCTTGGGACGATCTGGCGGATAAGTTCATGCACAGATATTATCCGGCATCGAAGACTACTGAGATTCAGCGGGAGATCACTCACTTCCGCCAAGAGCCAGATGAGTCCCTTCGTGATGCATGGGAGCGGTACATGGGATACTTCTGGCAGTGTCCCCATCATGGCTTCAGCGATGCTTTCATAGTGGGGAACTTCTACAGTGCCATCACCCCAGACAGCCAGAGGGTGATCGAGTCTCTATGCCCAGGAGGGGATATCCTTACTAAGACTCCACCCGAGCTGAACCAGATGATCAGTACTTTGGCTGCCTGCGATCATTCCTGGGGGCAGAGCAGCAGAGGCAGGCACTCCCGGGACCGTGGTGTGCATGCTATGGAGGCCAGATCCGGGTTAGAGCAGCAGGTGGCTAAGTTGGTGCAGACACTGAAGCAGCCTAACAGTCTCCTTCCGGGCCGAGGTGTAGCTGCGCCTCCAGTAGCTCAGTGCCAGTGGTGTGAGAGCCCAAACCATCTGGTGGAGGACTGTCAGGCTATGCGGGAGTCCTCTACTCCCCAAGAACAGTTGGCCTTCATCGCCAATGCTCGGCGCCTCGATCCATACAGTAACACATACAATGAGGGATGGCGCCAGCATCCCAACTTCGCCTGGAGCAACAACACCAATAAACCACCTGGTTTCCCAGCACCAGCAGGTGGTTTTCAGCAGAGGCAGCCTTTCCAGGCTAGATAGGGGCAGCCATTCCAGCAGCCCCAGCGTCAGTATGCCGAGCCAGCAGCAGCGTCAGCTCCCGATAATCAGATGACCGAGCTGAAGAACGTTTTGGCGGCATTCATGACCACCAGCCAGGCGAATATCACGAGGATGGATCAGGCCATAGCTTCACTGGAGGCAGGGCAGAGAAACCAGGGTGCAATTCTGCAAGATTTGCAGAACCAGGTTGGCGCTATAGCTCGCCAGATTACCACTCGGGCCCCGGGGACTCTACCTGCCACCACCATCCCCAATCCACGGGACCCGCATGAGACAGCACATGCCATTTTCACCCTGAGCGGCAGGCCTACATCAGCTGATCCTGCCCCGACCAGGCAGGAGGAACCACTACCTGCTTCAGCACTTCCAGCCGGTGATGCAGAAGTGCGGGTGGAGAAGGAAGCCCCTGCCCCCAAGCCACAACCAGTGGTGAAGGAGCACGTACCCCAGCTTCCCTTCCCCACTTGCCTTCACAAAGACAAGTTGGAGACTGAGTTTGCTAATTTTATGGCAATGTTGAAGCAGCTCAACATCAGCATACCATTTGTGGAGGCACTGTCGAAGATGCCCAAGTACGCTAAGTTCATGAAAGATCTCTGCACCAACAAGAAGAAACTTGGGGATCTCTTGACAGTGCTGCTGAGCGAGGAATGTTCTGCCATCCTGCAGAACAAGCTGCCCGAAAAGCGCAAGGATCCAGGGAGTTTCACTATCCCTCTTGTTATTGGCAGCATGCATGTAGGAAAGTCCTTGGCGGACCTAGAAGCTAGCATTAATGTCATGCCATATAAATTGTTCAAAAAGCTATACCTAGGTGAACTTAGCCCTACTAGGATGAGCATTCAGCTAGCTGATCGTTCTGTGGTGCATCCTAGGGGTATCATAGAAGATTTGCTTGTTAATGTGGGTGCATTCACATATTCTGTTGATTTTGTTATTCTAGATATAAATGATGATGTGGATGTGCCTTTGATTCTAGGTAGACCGTTTCTTGCCACCGCCAAGGCACTGATTGATGTGCATGATGGTAAACTGATCTTGCGTGCTGGGAATGAACAGGCTACTTTTCCTGTGACTGAGTTTGATCATTGTGCTATGATTTTTGTATCGCCTGTGCATGCTATTTTTGATCAGGTACACGAGCCTGTCGTGTACCCTTCTGCACCTCTCATTTTGCAGGACCCGCCTATCATTCCTTCGTCGCCACTCCATCCAGTCTCGCCTCCGAACAAAAAGCTCAAGGAGGAGTGGCGGCCGAAGCCGCAGGTGGCTAAGCCTGCACGGAAGAAGAGTGGAGACCACTATGAGCTAGTCCCACCCACTACGCCACGACCACCCTGGCCATCCGAGTACTCACTCGCCTGCATCTTGCCGGATGGCCAGGTCGAGCTGACCTCTGCTGGTGGTTGCAACCGTCGGGTGCACGGTCACCACCTGAAGTTGTACCTCAAGAGCGATGTGGATCCGCTCTTGGAGGCACCTGTTCCTGCACCTCCCTGAGTATCCACCATGGGCGTCCAGCTAAAAGACGGTAAAGAAGCGCTTGTGGGGAGGCAACCCCACCACGGTTTGCATTTTCTTTTCCCTTTTTTCTGAGTTTTTGGTGTCGTGTCAAGTCAGTTGCATGTTTGTCATGAAGTTCGGTTGTCTGTGATGCCTCGGTTTGGTGTTTTCGTGCAGGAGAGGTCGCGATTTTGGGACGAATGAGATTTTTGGCCGGAAGGGTAAAATACCCGGTCATGAGCTAAAATACCCGGCCGGGTATTTTTGGCTCATGCCCGGGCCCCCTTCTGCCTTCCGGGGCGAAAAAGGAAAAAAACCCGGCCTCAGGCCAAAAATACCCGACCGGGTAATATTTTTGGCCTGAGACCGGGTATTTTCGGCTGTGGAACGCGGCGTTTTTGGCACCCCTGATCCCCCGCCAAAAATACCCGACCGGGTATTTTTGGCGAGGGACCGGGGATTTGCACCCATTGAAACGCGGCGTTTGGCAGAATTCCCCGGTCGAGGACTCGATAATACCCGACCGGGTATTTTTGAGACCCGACCGGGTATTTTTCCTATATAAAGGAAACCCCCGGTCATTTCTCTCTCTACCCTCATTTTTTCCAAAATCACTTCTCTCTCTTCCCCCATTTCCTCTCCCCTCTCTCCTCCTTGGCCGCCGCCGGCAGCCGTCACAAGCCGCCGCCCGCCGCCCGCCGCCGCCCGCCGGCTGCCTTCCGCCGCCGCCGGACGCAGCCGCCGGACGCCGCCGCCGCCGCCCTCCGCCGTCGCCGGCCGCCGCCGCCGCCATCGCCGGACATTTTCCGGCGACTTTCCGGCGACTTTCCGGCGACTCTCCGGCCCTTTTCCGGCGAGTTTCCGGGGCGATTTTTTTCGCTCTCCTCGCGCCCCTCACCCGTCTTTCGAGTCCTAGCTACGGTCCTCCTTGTGTTTCCAGGTGTGTTTCCTGTTAATTTCTAGTTTATGGAAAATCGGACTGTAGATTCTAGGACCGAGAACTGTGTTTGCATGCCTAATTTAGACTAGGGTGAGGGATGACTCGAGCTTGCATGGCTGTGTATGTGATAGATGAACTGTCCGTGTGATGATTGTGGTTTATTCTGTGATCCTGCCTTGAATTCCGGTTGAGTTGCTTGCAATTCAACTGGCTGTGCTTAATTTGTTATACTAGGTGAGCTCGAGTGTGGGGGAAGTACTGACCCCATGCCGTTAGTCCTGACCATCTATTTTCTTGGCTCCACCTATGGTATTTTGATTTTGCAGGGCCATGTCGCAGGACCATCCCTTCGTGCAGGATCTGCGCCTGCACGCGGAGTATGCGGATCAGTTCCGCAAGGTGATCCGGGGGAAGCTGGAGCGTCACCACCACCTCGAGTGGGCGGTGTTTGAGCAGCTCCACTGTTTGCAGGAGCTCAGCGTCGCTATCAGTCACCCCGACTGGCGGCGGTTGCTGACCATCGACGAGCCTACCTTCACGGAGCTGGTGTGGGAGTTCTACACCACCTATCGCTATGACCGCTCGATGGCCCGGGACGAGTATGCAGTAACGTTCCGGTTGGGTGGCGATCACAGGGAGCTGACCATCGACCGGTTGGCCCACGCTCTGGGTATCGAGTACCACCCCTTCGATGCCCATGAGATCGAGGTTGCCCACCCGACCGACTGGAACCAGACTTCTTTCTACCGCAGGATAGCCAGGCGCGCCCATGGCTACGACTACTTCGATGCTGGCTAGACCTCCGTCAGCACCCTCAAGCCGCAGTGGCACATCCTGAACCTGCTGATCACCCGGTCCGTCGTCCCCAACGCCACCGGTTCGCATAAGATCCCGAAGCGGGTGTTATATGCCATGTACTCGATGGGGGGTCCGGCTCACATGCTTCACCTGGGCTCCTTCATGGCCCTCACTTTCCACCGGATCCGTGGGCATCCTACCCACCTCTTCTGTGGTCCCCTGATCACACGGTTGGCGAGGCATTTCGACATCAGCTTTCAGGGGCTTCACAATGCGACTGTGATGGGCGGCTCCGCACCCCTCAGCCGGGACGTGCTCAACAACGCGCGCCTCCTGGCCACTGATGACATCCGCACCTGGGTGGATGGGCTCTCTATGCCCCCCGCGGGGGTGATTGATCTCGACTCGGACGAGGAGGATGCGGACTACTCGGACGATGAGGAGGTGGATGAGGATGCTGATGATGATGATGACGGCGTTATGGATGCCGATGCGCCGGAGCCCTCGCTCTCCCCCCCCGGGGGATCTTCAGCCTCGACGGAGACCAGTGAGAGGTGAGTCCTCCTCTGGTCCTTCTGGTCCGTCGGTGGACTTCTTCACGGAGCAGTTCCAGCAGATGGGCCTCCAGTTCCAGCAGCTGGGTCTTCAGAACCAGCAGCTCATGGACCATCAGGTCCAGTTTTACCAGCAGTATTCGGCCCACCAGGCCGAGTACCGGTCCCGGATGACGGGCGTGGATGAGCGCCTTGGCCGATTGGAGACCCACATGGGCCACACTACTGCTCTCATCGAGAGGGAGAGAGACCGAGGCCGCCGTCTGATGGAGTATTCCGAGCATCTACTCCAGGCTTGCCACCCTCCAGCGGAGCACCACTGGACCACTCGGTGGGAGCATTCACCACCACGGCAGCCTCCGGATGATGGCGTCGACGACCTTATGGATTAGATTGATTTCTCCGGTCTCGGAGGGCCCTAGGGGCGTGTTTTGAGAGTTTCTATCTGTGTCAGCATGCAAACTGTCTGTTTTGTGTCGGTTTTTGTTTTTCTTTTTCTTTTCATTATGGATGCTGTACTATTGGGCTGACCATTGGACCTAACGTATGTGTTTGAGCTTTTTGGTCTCTTTTAGCTCTGCCTGTGTTCCCGACTGGTCCACTGTCCAGTTCGCCCCATGCCGACTGGTCCATTTCCAGTCTCCTGCAGTCCGTGCATACCGGTAACATCGTTCCCCTTTCCTTCCCTCTTCTCCATTGAGGACAATGTCGATCTTAAGTGTGGGGGGATGTTTATCTTTTGACTGCATTAGCTCTGTTTGTGTGCTTCGAGCCTAGTCCACTATCCAAATCTTACGATTTGAGGGCTCCAAGTACTGCTATTTGATCATATTGGCACTGTGTTTTGATGGATGAATTGATTGGTTTTCGGATTAATGCATGACAACTTGTTTGCGACTAGGACAACCTATGATGAGGACTGAGAAGTGCAGTAGAACGATGTAGGGGTTCAGTTTTTCAACTGTTTGCTGGCCAACTGTGACTTGATCTGACTTGATCTGATTACTTGTCCTTGACAGTCGTTTATGCATCTAGTTCAGGGTATCAGAATGTGAGATAGAGCATATAGGTAGCCATGTGAGATTTGAGCCTGCTCGTTTATTTCTTGTGCGATAGATCCCTCTTCCATGATGTGTAGCATTCACGTTGTCACTAGCTAAGATGATAGGGGCATAGGATTAGCCCACGCCCAAAACTGACTGTCTTGATGTGTCATATCCCCTAGTCAGCCCCTTTGAGCCGTGTGTTATCCTTTCTTTTGGTCTATAATGAAAAAATCACCCTTGTTGCATCTTTTAGAAGGTTCCACAGAGTGGTTTTTATATATATTCTCTGCTGTCTCTGCTAAAGTCTATGTGAGTGTTGGAGGTAGTGCTTAAAGTTGGGCAGGTGTTTGAAATTTATGCAGAAGTGGTGGTTCTTTTAGGAAATGAAAAGAAAAATGAAAGAACAACAAAGAAAAATTGAAAGCAAAAGAGAGCCACTACCAAAAATCTGAATAATGCCCAGTAAGCAGTGTTTTCTTAGCAGTTTGGCTTGGAAATGCTGATGATTATGCCTCCTTCGCTCTTGTGCTCTTAAGATATTGAGTAATGCAGAATAGCAGAAAGAAAGTACCGGGTTGTTTGACTGTGATTGTGTGTTTGGAAAATGTGGAACCTTTTGTTATGAATACTTCCACCACCTAAAAGGCGTTTTCCCCATGTCCAAGACCCCAACCAGTCATTTGAACCTGTGTCTAAGACCTCCTGATTAGTTAGTGGTGACACCCCATATGTGAACTCTAGCATTTAGAGGCTGCCATCATGGTGAAGAGATGATAGGGATTGAGAGAAATAGCATGCGCATCTTTCGCATAAAAATTGTCCTGACCCCACTGGTCGAGAGTGAGTGATTCATTTTCATTTTCTATATGCTCTTGTACCCCGGGGAGGACCTAGATTGCTCGGTCTCTATTCTGATGTCTTGAGTTGGATGCATGAGTTGGCTGTTTTGAGTAAGTGGTTGAATCAAGTCTAGGTTGGCTAGTGAACAGACGGGAGACTCTTCCTTTACTCGATTTGCTGCACTCGAATGTCCTTTGTGGTGGTTGTCCAGGTTGTCATTGAGGTTGTGCATGTATTGATGTTTGAAAACCAGTGCGATTCACGTGTTTTGTGCCTTTATGACTTGTCCCCAATGTTGGTTGAATGAAATATGTAAGCTTACCTAGTGTCTGACTTGGTTTGCTTGGGGACAAGCAAACGGTTAAGTGTGGGGGAGTTTGATAGACCGATAATCATACATGTTTTCACCCCTATTCTGAAGTCGTTTGTGATGAGGAATCTCGTATTTTAAGCCGATTTTACGCTAGGTTGTGTGTTTATGTCATATTTCAGGTCCTGGCATTGGAATCGAGGCGAAGGAACGAGTTCCGGATCGAAAGGAGCGAAGATTGGACAAAGGATGCTGCTGGACCAAAATACCCGGTCAAAGGAAGAAATACCCAACCGGGTATATTCTGGCCTCGACCGGGTATTTCCTCCTTCGGGCACCCGTGAGAAACAGAAGGGGGCCCGGGCGATGGCGATAAATCCCCGGTCGGGGATTTTGGTGGTAGACCGGGGATTTTCCCCTTTAGTGGAACGGCGCGTTTCGACAATACCCGGTCGAACCATAAAATACCCGACCGGGTATTTCGACCGGGTATCGCGGGGTCAGCTGATAAAAGAGGAAGAAGGCCAATTTTCAAAGGGTTCCGAGTTTTTGAGAGAGAAATCGATTCCTAGAGAGAGAAAGCGTCGAACCAGAGTTCTCAAGCGCCATAGATCGATCTTCAACACCATTGGAGCCCGTCTTGAGCTTGGAGAAGTGCGATTAAACGTCCAGGAGCAGGAATCCAACTTCACAGTATGATTTCCGTGTCTGAATATGCTTTTGCTTCTTTCTCTATGGAGTAGTTTCCCCATTCATCTGGGTATGGAGAACCCTAGATTTGTATGCTAGGTCTGATTGTATGAACCCAAGTACAGAGTTTGTGAATTGATTATATTCGATTGAGGTTTGAATGATTGAATGACTTGAATCCTGATCAAATTCCTGTTGTTTCTGCTTTGACCTAGAATGAGAATATCTGCCTAGGTTGATAGAGTACCCTTAATCGAAGGTGGCGAATTGGTGACTTTAGTCGAGGAGCCAATTCGCTATTCTGTACCGAAGTCAATTCGGTAGTGGAGGTTTGGTTCATTAGGGCCTCAATCTGTTTACTCCGGTGGAGGTTAGTCGCCCGCTAGAGACTCAGATTGAGAGGGTCTGGAGACCTTTAGTCGAGACTTCAGGCTAATTGAGAACCTTCCGCAGTATAACTTTCATGAAAACTGAACTTGGTAAATTGCAATCCGACTTAACTGCAGTCTAGGGGGAACCATATCCGGGTGACCTCTCTTGACTTGACAACAAACCGTTTACTTGCTTTGTGTTTTGTTTGCTTGAGTTTCACTAAAAGTTCACCGCTAAATAACAAGACTTCACCGAGTAGTCATCACATCTAGGACCCGGGTTGACATTAAAACCCGACCCGCTATACTACGCTTTAGGAAGTGGTTATACTTGGCCATTTTCTAGAGTGACAGTAGGAGTGAGTCAGCGAGATACATTTTCGCTCAAACGACATTAACATACGGTACTTCAGGACCTAATAATTCACTTTTATCTCAATGCCTAAATTGATCTTTGTTCACTTCTAGTGACCATGTGATCATTAAGCTGTTGAACATATGCAATTTTTTCCATACAAAATTGTCCTTTCACCTTTCCGACATTGTCGTACTGATTCAAAAAGGATCTTAAATCCTTCATATTCAATTTTCTTTCTTTAAGCAATCCATGTTGCATGAAACTCTTCTGGAGTTCACTTTTCTTTCATTAAGCAAAACATGCTTTATGAAGCTCTTCTGGAGTTCATATCAACTAAAAGATATGAGATCATTATAAAATAATTTCTCGACTTTTTTCTTCCAAATAACTATAAAACTTAGCTAACACAATTGTATGCAAACAATTACTTCATACCACACGGTCACAAGCAAAAGGCACGTCATATACACAATATCACCTAACCAAACCATATTCATAAATCAAACTCATAACTAAAACCACAGTATCACGCACATAAGCCTATATGTCATTACACAATCACACATGCCAAATGCAAATGCTCTAATGCACTTTATTTGAATTTAATCACGCAAGGCTTATTCGACCACTTCCTTTAGTAGATATTCACTTAGATGAATATACCATATTCATCCATTTTATCTCAATGCATACAAGGGATTGTTTTATTGAGCGATATTGTTCTCGAGAACTTCACATGTTTGCTTCCGGCAAACTAATCCTTCAAGGAGTTTCGTATAAATATCATTATCAAGGGATCCATACAAATAGGCTATCACAATATCTACCAAATGCAAATTTCATGCCTTTTGAACTGCCAAACTATTTAAATTGCACAACATAGTTGCATCCACCACAAGAGAGTATGTCTCTTCATAATTGATGTCAGATTTCTACCAGAAACCTCTCACGAGAAATTGTATTATATCTCTCGCATTTTCCATACGCGTTTGCACAAAACCTATTTGCATCCCATTAGTTTTACATCTTCAGGTGTAAGGACTTCTGGTCCAAAACTTATACCAAATAGCCTAATGCTTTCTTTTATATTGGCCAATATATATTTCTTTGCATGCATCAATAGACTTTTACTTTTGATCCTCTTTGTATCTATCACGTTCAGTGCTGCAGCATAATCAAAACCCTTGTCGACAATAAATACACTTCGGTTCCAACTTTTTTCATACAAGCCAATTAATTGAGATCTCTTCATTTTAAAACGTTCAGGTACCTACTATTCTTCTGGAACTATGATCTCAATTTTATGACTTGACTCTTCTAGAGCTATTTTATCCTGAGTTTACCATCTTAATTTATAGCTCCTTCCTTTCTCGAGGATTTTTATCCTGGGAACCGATTGGTCTACCACGCTTCATGCGCTCGTTTAGACTCATTAGATTATCCAATATGGACATCAATTTGTATTGGAGCATTCACAACTGGGCATTTGACATAATCACTCCTTTTAGTGAGTAAAAAGGCGTTTGGCAATCAATACGTTTTTTTCCTCCATGAATCACCATATGAACTTCGGGTTCATGTTTCTTCTTTTGAGGATCAAAATGAGATAATGATGATTCCAACTCACATCTATGCCCCAGTGTTTACTTTTCTCCCCCTTAACGTTCGAAAAGTAATTCATCAAAATGATGATATTAGCAAAAAGAGTCATGAACTCATTGCAATGGACACCATGTCCAACATAAGCTCTCATGGAACTCATAACGTGTTGTGGTGGAGCAATTGGGATGTATTCTGCACACCCAAATTTTCTAGCATTTTAAATGTTTGGTCCCTGACCAAAACCATTTGTATGAAAGGGGAGAACTTATGATAACTTGTTGGCTTCATGCGAATTAATGATATCATATGCCTCGATAAGAGATCGATAGACTTAGTTTGTTCTCATAAGAGAAGTTCTGTTTGATTGGATAATCATCAAAATATATCCATCATTCGGCAACTAATCTCGCAAACATCAAGTTGCGTTTAGATAACAGACATATATGATGATATAGTTGATGAATCAACCAAAATCATAAAATTCATATATGATTTGCACGGTGAGTGTATTTTTCTGCATACACTTTTATAAAATTTCAACAAATTCAATTATTTTCACGAGTATATTCTCCTCGAGACCATGTATCACATAATCAATCCTTTGATGAATTCTCTGAACTCTCACTTAATTTCTGTATGATATCTCAATCATTTTTGCATCTGTATCCGGGATGGTATGACCAGATATGCCAAAATAAAAAGTTATCCGATCTTGCAAACTTCTGGTTTACACTTTCATATGTACTAATATACATGTAGTACAAATTTCTCCAGTTAAGTATATGTTCTCTTATAACACATTTCTTATGCAATATCAATTATGATATTCTTTGATGGAATGGAAAGAATCTAATTCATAAAAAAAGGTTGGTCACTGAGATTACTAAAAACGTTTATGTTTGGTCATTAAAAATATTTAATTTTGTTCGTAATCACTAAAATTAATTAAAACGTTCAAGTTTAGTCACTCTCTGTTAACTTTCGTTAGTTTTTTGGCTGACGTGGCTAACAAAATAACCTAATCAGCCTAATTTAACCCGGAAAAAATTTAACCCGACCCGTTATGTCATCATAACCTGCCACATCATGAAAAATGAAACAAACCGTGACCCGACCCAACCCTATCCCGCCTGACCCACTCCCTTTTCTTCCCCACCTCCCGCTGAACAAAAGGCCGGCCACCGCCTGACCACAGCCGCGAGCCTACTGTCGCTCTCAATCGAAAACTCCGTCTCTCTTCTCTTTCTATCCTCCGCAGATCTGCCCTTCCATCATGTCTTCCTAGAATTCAAATTTTAAACCCTCTCCTAAATCAATCTCACTGTTTCACCCTCTCCCTCACCGAAAATCCTAGAACAATAACCCACATAAAACTTCATCTTCGTTGCCTAAAGGCCACCGCCTCAACTAGGGGTGAACAAACACACCCGCAAACCGACCTACCCTTACAACCCGACCCAATCCACTCGTATTTATCGCTAAAACGAAGGTTTTGGATTGGGTGAGGGTTTTATTTTGTACAACCCGCCTCTTTTGGGTTGGGTTTGGATTTTAGATTACACAACCCGTAGAACCCGACCCAATCTGTGTTCCAACTATTAGTATGAGTTCGTATCTAAAAAATATTTATGTCGTATATAGTCATACTTATGAGAAAATTAAGATATTTCACCATGTTTTTCTCTCATGGTCTCCATAAATTGATGCATTCATCAACTTAAAGTTTAGACATAAATTGAATATAGTTACGATTCATGTAATCCTTTTTCTTGTGTACAATTTTAATAGAATATATTATGATTTATAAACTTTTTAGCATATTTCAACAAATATCGTGAAAAAACTAGACATATGTTGAAGTAAATCACATTTTATTAAAATTCAAACAACATTTGTGAATTTTGATAACTTTCACTTCGGTTTATTCGTTTGAAATTTTAATTAGTTATAAAATATTTTTATGATGTAGAATAATTATATATTTTATGTTGGGTTGGGTTTTTACTTAAAAATATCGCCAACCCGACCCAACCCAATTAGAAACAAACCGTAGGGTTTAAATTTTTTTGGGTGGGTTTGGGTTTGATATTTTCTAAACCGTAGTGCATGGATCGGGTGATTAAAATGGCTAAACCAGAACCACCCGACCCATGTACACCCCTAGCCACAACCGCCTTCTCATTGTTCCTTTCTTGGAGACCAAATCTCCCAAAATTGCCACCTAGTTTGGAATTGTTGTTGGCCGAGTCTGGTCGTCGGCGACTGCGACGAGGCCGACGGCTCGCCTCCTCCCCCGAGAGTCCATTGGAACCCTCGCCATCATCATTAATCCATATGGAGGAGACTGGTGAGAGGAAATCGGAACAGAGGAGGTATGCGATGAAGAGGATGAAGGGGTTTGTTCAAGCTCTGAAAAGCCTTTGTCTCCTTCTTTGTCTTCTCAAGAGAGAGAAGCAATTCTTCCTCTTTGGTCAGCCAATACTCACGGAGCAGCAAATCTCAACTCACCCTCCAGTGCAAGAGGGAGGTATTCACCACGGAACCAAAACTATTTATCGGATGATGGGGCCTACAATTGCAAGGTCTTCATAGAGTCAGAGAATGATAATGTGGCAAGGTAATCTCAGGGAGTGTTTGCTGATTGACAATGTACGTTTTTATCAGTTCCCGGAAGCAATTGTATCGCCGTTCTCTAGGATGGCAGGGTTTGCATCCTCTATGCGCTCTTGAAGATTGGTTTAACTGGATCCAAGCCTCCCCTTTGATCACCTGCGCCGAAGGAAAGATGAAACGCCTGCGCCAAAGGAAAGATGAAACGATGGGATGAAGATGACGATTGAGGACGACGGCGGAAGGAAGGGATCCAGAAACACTATTTTATTTTATTTTTTTCTTTTAATTTAATTGTGTTGTTGTTTTAACGACGTGGCAAGTACTGATGACATGGCAGGTTGATTTACGCTGATTAGGATATTCTGTTAGTAACGTCATCAAAAAGTGACGTCGTTAACAGAGACTAACGGAAGTTAAAGGAGAGTGACTAAACTTGAAAGTTTTAATTAATTTTAGTGACTACGAACGAAATTAAATATTTTTAGTGGCCATACATGAACGTTTTTAGTAATCTCGATGACCAACCTTGTAATTAACCCTATTTTATCATTAAAAATATTTAATTTTATTTGTGGTCACTAGATTTAGTTAAAACAGTTTTTGAGGTTGGTCGCACTTTGTTAGTTTTCATCAGTCTATGAATGGTGTTAGTTTTTTTTTGCAGAGAACAACGGGCTGGAAGAAGAAACTACCATGTACAATAGTACCATAATATTTTTATTAATTATTAAGCAAAATACACTTGTGTAGTCAAAACTTTGACGGTTTGGCCAAATATAGTCACGTTTGAAGAAATACCAAAAATAGCCACTTCCGTCCAATTCTTTGACGGTGTGAGTTAACGTGCTGACTGCACTAACGGATCGTCTGATCTGGCGATTTTTGTCTGTACATATTTCCCACGTGGATTTAATAAATAACAATAATTAAAATTAAAAAAATTTAAATGGCTGGGTCTTTTGATAATGAAAAATAAAAACTAATAAATAAAACAAAAAAACTTCTCTAACCCAACCTACCCTCTGGTATCGATTTTAATTAGAGCGATCTGCCATTGCCAATCCTCCGCCGCACCCACTGCCACGTCCCTTCACCTTCTTCCTTCTCTTCACACAATGAAGAAGGAAGATACGAGATCGATTTGCTGCTGCCAATCCCCTGCTGCTCTTCTTGTTCGAACATGGGTTATTCCATCTAGGGATTTTGGATGAACTAGAGAACTCGATTTGGGGTTCTGTTTTCGAGTGGAAGAGAGAAGAAAGGGTCCTAGGTTTGGTGTCCTTCTTACTCAGTCAAGAGCTCTACCCGTTCTAGTCTCCGATTCGAGCTCTCACAAGGGAAATACATCAGCGATAGGGAGGGGGCAAAGACGACATCAGAGTCGCCACCTCTGTATCTTTCTATTTCTCACAATCGTCACCCCTTTGACAGCAAACATACTGACGACGGCTACGGGTGGTGAGAGGTGGAGAAAGAAAGGGGAAAGTAATTTCTGTCGTGCCTCAACCCACCTCATTCAACGATTTCCAATTCATTTCCCTCCATCGTCAACCTCCGCTCGATCGAGAAATCTAGAGCAACGAGGAAGCTTCGCTTAAGAAGGCAGCTCTCTAGAAGGTGATGCTTGAAGATAGGTTCGTCGAATCAGGGAAAGCCTCGATTGATTTAGGGATTTTGGAGGCAACGAAGCGGCGGCTCAATAGATGACCGCATAGATGGCCGGTCGCACCCTTAAGGTCGACCGCCGACGGAGAAGACAAATCGGCGACAAACTGTGGGAATCCACCGCCGTCGAGTTCCCCATCTCCGTCTCTGGGGATTCTCCGATTGGTTGAGTTTTGGAGCAAAAAGGGTTTAAGCGAAACTGCAGGAACCCATCTCCGTCGAGTTGCAGAAGACGGCGATGATGGTTTGATAGAGAGGACCGACGGCATGAGTGGTGGGAGAGGAGAGAGAATGAGAAAATATTAATGATTTTATTTATTTATTTTTAAATTAAAATATGACATGGCATTCATGTGGCAAGTGTTGTTGAGTTGGCGATGATGTGACGGTTGAGTTGGCAGCCATGTAAGCATTCCGTTAATTTGACAAACGGTGTGAGTGACGTCGTTAAGATATGTAATGGAAATGACTATATTTGTCATCAAACTTTCAAAATTTTGGCTATATTTGGTATTTCGTAAAAAAGGTCTATTATTGTCACAAACGTTAAAGTTTTGACTAAAACATAATAAGTTAGCACTCTAATTTCCTGCAACGAGAGTGAAAGAAGAAAGGACATTTTGGTCTTCACAATTATTTTTTTTATTCATTAAAAAGATACATACTGGGATTCAAACCATTACCATTTTAAAGAAAGGCAAGGATCATAACCAATCCCACTAAGTACATTTGTTGTATCCTTTTAAATTAAAAACATATAATAGCAGGGTGGAAAAAACTCTTCCCCCATTTCAAATTCCCTGCTCCAGGAGCGCTTGTAGGAAGGGTAGAATAGGGAGTTTCAATTTTTTTCTCTTTCCTCTGTGGAACGGGCCAACTTACCGTACACATGCGGATTTAAATGGGTCCAGGAGTGTCAAATTTTTTCTTTCTACCCTTTTATTTCTCTGTGGTGATAAAATATATATGAAAAGACAAAAATAATACTCCTTTTTATTGTTAAAAATAAAAAATTTAACAATAAACTAATGCATTGTATCTAATGGGCTAACCGCTAACCATAAAATAGAAGAGTTGAATGGGCATGGCCTAGCTACATGGGATTTGGCCATCAAGTAAAACAAATGAACATCATTGGTTTGCCATTCTAAAACAAGCTATTTTCTCTAGCATAATATATATTATGCTATTATTTTATATCTTAGTGGCTAAAATATAATGTATTTTAAAGTTATTCAATGGTTCAACCTCGACCAACCCAATTAGTCCAATTTTTATCATTTCAAATATATATTTTATAATTATTTGACATCATAATGATCAAATTATAGTGTATTTTATAGGGAATCGTTTGATATTTGTTAGTAAAAAACTAAACATAAAGATCTATTTGGTTATTTTAAACATTAAAACGATTCTAAACATTTTCCGTTTCTTTTGAATTTCTATGATTTTATTCCCGAATAAGTGATGTGCAAATGGCGAATTGTAGTCGTCTCTTTTCTTTCACTATTTTTTATTTTCAAATAGAAAGTTTAAAAGTAAAGAATAATTAGAATTTGGCATAGTGATAAGACTTAAGAGTGCTATGAACTGTGATCATGTCTTATTTCAAGTTAGAAGGTAGTTTCAATATAAGGATTATTTAATTTGACAAGTTGTTTCGTCCATGATTCTTGGTAGTTTTCAGTGCCATTCTAGCCATTGTTTAGTCTTTAATTTTTGAGAATTGATGTGCGAGTAATGACTTTCACTTAGCTTCAACTATTATGTGTGTATTTATTGGCATGTGATAGAATTCTCTTTTCCTTTTCTTTGAATTCAGTTTCATACTCTAATTGTATCATTTGTACATAGGCAAATCATGCTCGAGATGACAACTCGCTGATATGGCTGGTGCAAGGAATGAAACCATCATTAGATTTCAGACCGACAACGGGGAGGGATGCCTAGGACTAATTCAATGATGATTGATGATGGTATAATAAAAACTGCAGTCTGCATCAGCACCAATTTCTAGGCCTAAGTAAAGTTATTCAACCCAGAACTCTGCTTAGCGCTAAAAATTGCCCTCACCCAACCTTGATCATGTTTGAACAACTTCTGAAGAGTCAAGATATATGACTAATCCTCTTCATTCGTATTTTCTTATTGACTCTTTCTGACCCTTTAGGTTGGGGCTGGTCGGGAAGAATCGGATTAGTGGGTCGGTCCTAATCAAGTGGAATCTCAATCCCTTCACTCTCACTTGCTTTCTCTCCCATTCCACAAGTGGGTAACATACAGTAATCCGGCCAACGGGCCGGGTAATAAGCTAGTATATACATAAGTGTTATCACCCTGGATATTTCCAAAAGTTGGAAAAAGAATTAGTAAACTTGGTTCTCCACAATGCTCTCATCATTAACCAATCATCATCACTATCTATACCTGTGCAATTTTGGGTTGGTTGTTATCTTGCTCTATCCATTAATAGATTCAACAAATCAAATCTTTTTGACTCGCTATATTTTTGCATCTGATGTTACGACAGAAAATGACTCATCAGATGAACACCCTCCTGACTATATAATATATATACAGCATCATAACAAAACCTCCAGCCAGCCATCAGCAGTAAATCCAACAACAAAACATGATCTAACTTGGAGAAGTAACAACGATGAGGCAGCGGAACAAAATAATTTCAGCGGTGGTGTCCCTCATCCTCTTGTCGACAGTACTAATGGCGACGACTGAGACGTGGTGGGTACCGGGCACTAGAACGAAGGTGGCGATCACGAACGAGGTGGGCGGAGGGCGGCAGCTGACAGTGCACTGCAGCAGATTCGACGATCATAACAACGGAGACGATCTCGGGGTTCATGTGGTGAACCCGCACCATAGCTACCGCTTCAAGTTCCCGCGAAAGTGGAGACCCGATTGGGTCTATTGCAGCATGGATTGGGGAGTCGGAGGGCCGCGCTGGTTCGATATCTACGATCAACAGCGGGACGAACACCTGTGCCGGCCGCCTAGGTGGTGCCAATGGATCATCAAGGAGACCGGGCCGTGTGCGAGCAGCTATGGTGTTCAGCAGTGTTATCAGTGGCTCAAGTAGAAGAAGTAGAGATGCTTTTTTCCCCCCTTCTTCTCTTCTTTTGCAATAAGAAAACTATGTGGCATGCAGATTTTGGATTTGTCGAGATGTATGAAGTGGATTAGTTTCTTTTCAGTGGAAATTGTGGTGGGAGAATTGAGAATGCTAGTTTTTAATGTTGGATCTAATGATTAATAGTCATTAATCCTCATTGTCAAATCGTTTTAAACCGCGTTATGTCAGTCTCACAAGTTATATGGTTCTCTACCGGAATACAATCGATTTCTATGTTAGTTTATACTAAGGTTGTCAACCCGCGGGTTGACCCTGACCCGATGAAAAAAATGGGTCCCACGCACTCGTCGGGTCGACCGCTACAAGGTATCAGGTTGGAGGTCAAATTGTGTCATTTTTTGTTTGTTTGCGAAATGCACCTATTTTCCGATTTTTCTTTTCGCCTAACTCAATCTTTGGAATCCTTAGTTGAACATTTGAATATTGATGTTGTATAACTGTGTGTGAATTTTCACTATATGTTGGATCTAAGTACGACATGTTACTTTGGTGTGATGTTTAGATGAGATTTGATATACTTTATCAGGATAAGTGCAATATAATGACTCTTTTCATATTTTTGGGCTAAAACGAGCTAAAATGAGTGACCCCTTAACTCACTAACTCGACCGGGTCTGGGTCAACCCGCGGGTTGACAAGGTTGGTTTATACCGTCCCCTCAATGTATAAAGCAGACTGATGAGCCCCTTTATGTTTCTCCAAGCCCATGTAACCTATAAGTGTGTTCGACCGGATGCAATTTCTATATATTAATCAATCGGAATCAAGCAGAATAAGCAGACAATCGATTTACATAAAACATATTAGAAAAACAGAACATATTATAATTTTTTAATAAAGCAGAATAAGCAGACAATCGATTTACATAAAACATATTAGAAAAACAGAACATATTATAATTTTTTAAAGCAAAACAGAAATATTATATATCAAACGTCCAGATCACAAATTCTCTGAAGCATTAGTTTACACTAACTAAAAATAGCCAACTTACTAAAATCAAAAGTTTAGCTTCTTATTGGCTACTCACTAGTATTATTTGGACAATAATTATTATCATAAGTGTTATGGACCTATCTCCTCCCTCATCTACAAATTTACAAATAATTATAAGGCAATGTGACCAAAAAAATTTGGCCACGTAAGCGGCTCCTGCATAACCCGCACATATCGGAAGCCTCTACCAGTAAATTCATCCTCTCTCTCTCTCTCTCTCTCTCTCTCTCTCTCTGTGTGTGTGTGTGTGACGAACAGGGCTGGTTCCCTAATCCAATCTCTCCCAAATTGGATCCGCTATTCCGGCATAGGATAGAGTCAGTAACCAATGGTTACTGATCTGTCAGTAACTAAACCGGGACCGTAGATCTAGGGGTGGAATTATCTTGTGGCTGGGCTGCACGTGGAGTGGAGAGGGGCATTTTTGTCCGATTTAAAAAAAAATCCAACATTTATATGTTGTCTTTTAATGGAGGAAAGAGAAAAACAGACTTCTCTCTTTCTCTCTTCCAAACTCCTTTTTCCATATCTAAATCTTTTTTCTTCTCTTGTTCTTCAATTTTTTGGTGACGCTCCAAATTCGGTGACGCTCAAATTCGGTGACGCCTCCCACCTCAAATTCGGTGACGCTCCAAATCCTTCTTCTCTCAAGTTGCTCCTTCCTTCTGTTCTTTCTTTTCTCGGCCTCAAAATTGATGACGCTCTATATTGTCAAAGATGGGACAAATCGAGGTGAGTCGAGTTGTATCTTTTATGTTTTAGTATTTGTTTGTGAATTTTCAATTCCGATCTTCCTCCTCTTTTTTTTTTTTTTTTGCATTTGGTGTTCTTGATTGCGGATGAGTAAATGAGAGGAGACAGAAGACAAGTTTTTTTACTTCTCTTCCTCCTTCTGTTTTTTCCCTTATTTGAGATAATATATATCGATATTACCACACTATACCATATGGTAATGTGTTCTAACTAAATGTATTTTTATAGTCACGAGTTTTATCATGGTGGTAGTGGGTGGTAATCGACACCCGTTCCGAGAAAGAAGAGTTAGAAGACAATGAAGAGAGAGAGAAAAGTGAAGAAAGTCATACATATATATATGGTGATGACTGATGTACGTCAGGCGTATAGTATACGTCAGGTGATCTAGCCGTTAGATGTACTTAGATGAGCTCCGGCCGATCTCAACGGTCAATTTTTATTTTTTATTAAATCAAACTTCGAGTTGGGGTTTAGAAAATCGGTGCCTCGGGTTTATCCATTAGAGGTTAGGGTATAGTATCATACCCCAAACTCGATTTAATTCATGGTCTAGATAGAGATATCTCACTAATAGTACCACAGTATACCATATGGTAATGTGTGGTAACGAAATGTATTTTTATGAATATCATGTTTTACTATGGTCGTAGAGGGTTGTAATTAGATTTATATGGTTTTACCTTCTCATACCATGTGGTATTATATGGTAATTATAATTAATTTTTGGTCCTTCGATTTACCATGGTGGTATTGTATGCTAGTTAGATTTATAATTTTCTGTAGCGTGGTTTACCAAGTTATACCATGTGGTGGTAGTTGGATTTGTAATTTTATTTTAGCATGTTATACCATATGCTAAGGTATGGTAATTAGATTTGTAAATTTCTGTAGCATGTTTTACCACGTTATACCATGTGGTATTGTACGGTAGTTAGATTTGTAATTTTCTTCATTATATTTTACCATATTTTACCACGTTTTACCATGTGGTATTGTATTGTAGTTAGATTTGTAATTTTCTTCAACATATTTTACCATTTTTTACCATGATAGTAGAAAGTGATAATCATATTTATAATTGTAATTACAATCTTTAGCACTGAATTATTTAATGAAAAAATCATCATTCAATTTGGGTTGAAATTATAACAGAGATAGCTAGGATGGTTAGATTCGTTTTTGTTGTAGATTGGAGAGAGAAGAAATAATATATTTTTTCTTTTAATAATAAAACAAAGAGTGAGAGAAAGGAGAACCTGTATGGGGTGGGGGAGTGAGATCCGCGTTTGGTTAAAAAGTCAGCGTCAGAGTGTCAACATTAAATAGGGGTGCAATTAACCTTAGTGTTCCTCCGTGTTTAATTTAAATAAAAGGAAAATGTTGACACGTGAGAACTGATTATTGAATTACTGAGAATTACTAATAAAAAGGATACTGACCTGATCTAGTCCCCGCTCTTCTCTCTTGACTTTCTTCCAAGTTCAATCCCACTCTCAAAAATGCCTTTGTTGAGTCTGTTGTCTCTTCCGTATTAATTTCTCATCTGCAATAACGTCATCGCAAATCCCCTCTGCATCGACACCGCCGCCGAACCCGCCAGCAACCTCGTTGTCGCCCCTTCAATTCCCTTACCGGCGACTAGGGGTGGGCATTGGGTGGGTCGGGTGGATTTTGACCATAAAATGCACCCACCCGCGCTTAAATGGATTGATAATTTTTAACCCACCACCCACCCACATTTAGTCTCGGGTTGGGTCGGGCGGATGGTGGATGATTCGGGTGGGTTTGTGGGTTCACCCACATCACAATGTATATAATATAAAGGAGTCAACTTGACATGATAATAGGTGAAGAGAGTTATCGGGGGAAACAAGAAGATGAAATAGGGCGAAAAATGTCGAATTGGTTCTTAAATTGGATAGAAATTCTATTATGAAAGAGTTTTCTACAGATTGAGATGATTATCAGGTGCAAGGAACTAAGAAAAAAATTCCACAAAGGAAAGAGCGGTGATCTAGGCACAAGAATTAGAGAAAAAAAATAAAGGGAAGAAGAGAGGATCGCTATTTGGAAGGTTGGATTTGAGGTTCAAACTCCAGGAGCAGTCCTAGTTTATGTCTAACGTCTCCACTCTCCCCTCTCTAGCGCCGCCGACTTTGATCTCTTCGCTGTTGGGTTGAGCGGGTCACCCGCGCACCCACCCACAACCCACCCACCACCCGGCGGATGGCTCCCAGCGCAACCCGTCACCCACCCATAGATCCACCCACTTAACGAAATTTAGGTCAAATGCGGGTGGGTCGGCCCAAACCCGCGGATGATCCGCCCGCATGCCCAGCCCTACCGGCGACTAATTGGAAATTTTTTAACTTAACAGCTGCTGCGGAGTTATTGTTATTGAGGTTAGGATTTAACCTGTTGTTCGTGGCTCCTCCCCTCTCCCAGTCAGTGGATCCTCTCTATGGCTGCAAACGAGCCGAGTCGAGTCGAGTTTTTGCTTAGCTTGAGCTCGGCTCGTTTATAAATTTTTTAGCTCGAGCTCGGCTCGAACTCGAATTTTGATCATCCAGCTCGAGCTCGAGCTCGACTCGATTAAAAATAATCCAGCTCGAGCTCGGCTCGATAGAGCTCGGTAAATGCTCATTAACACATCTTGTCAAGCTAAGTACAAGTTCGGCTCAAAATAAGCTCGATTTGAAACCATTCTTGCTGAAAAATGTGTACAAATAAGAACATTAGAAATTAAAAATGATAAAAAGAACACTAGAAACTAAAAATAACATCTAACTTCCATACACATCCTTATTAACAAGATAATTTTCATGTTTAGAAGAGTAATTAATCCTTCCACGAGCTTTAAACAAGCCAGCTCGTGAGCTTAGCTCAACAAGCCACCGAGTCAAGCTAGCTCACGAGCTTATCAAGCCGAGCATGGCCTAGCTCAAGCTTGGCTCGTTTACTAACGAGTCGGCTCGCGAGCCGGCTTGTTAAACAACGAGTCGAGTGTCGAACGAGTTTTTTTCGATTCGAACGCCGAGTTGCTCGCGAGCGGCTTGGCTCATTTGCAGCCCTAATCCTCTCTCTCTCTCAAATTAGTAGCAGTTGTGCTCAATTAGCTTCTGCCATAAATTAATTGGCAACTACAATGCAAACGAAACTGTAAAAATATAAGCCGAGATCATGATTGGATATCCTGTGAGGAGCTAAACATTCCATATCCCAAATAAGAAGTTATAGATCTCTATCGCCAGTTGTCGCACAAGGAAATTGATCAACACCATAGCTTCAGCCATGAATTAACTATAACTATGAGGATTTTGATAAGGTTATTCCCTACTTCCTCTGCAATTCCTATGTCTTCCACTTTGAATTGGTATTTTATATTTACTAACACTAATTGTGGTCTTTTGTTCCTTTCCATTAGACCCACGAGCCATTTAGTGAGGCTTGGGATGCTGCAATATTGTTTCTATTGTTATCTTTGGCAAATTCTGCTAAGTTAATCCGGCTGCAATATCTTTAGAAGCAAATTAGTTGGGCTTTGGTCATGTTTTGAATGGATAAAATATTTCTGGTGCCACTTAAATTTGAGAATTGAGGTAGACATATCATTTAAGTTTGAATAGGACGTCAGGTATTACTAAACTCTATTATATGTGCACACGATACCACTTAAGTTTACTGTTAAGTGCATTCCGTTAAAATTGAATGAATATTCTTGAAATATTCCATTATAATTGGTCCTTCTAATTTTCTTATTGTAAAAAAATTATTTGGACTTATGAAAAACATTATTTTTTATTGTTTAGTTAGAATCCTCCTTTGAATACTTGATACCAAACCAATTTTTGAATAAAATTTAGAATCTATTATCATAATAATTATTTTCAATTATCATTATGTGTTCTAATAATTAAATTATTCCATTAATGTTGTAACTAAACAATGTTGTAGCTTTTATAGTCATATTTTATTTTCTATGTTATTTACTGAATGTAGTAGCTTTTATATTTTATTTATTATTTGGTTACTTTTCATCTCTTTTCGTTCTAAACTTTTTCAATTAGTGGAATATGTTTAATTCTTTCTGATTGTGTTCCATTTATCCTTCTTTGATTTTGATGTATTGATGATCGATTAGGTTCTATTGTAACTATTTTTAATGGTGCTTCTAATTGAATTAGGGGGTTTAAATAGATATTCTAATATTTATTTTAAATATTTATTTTTATATTCTAGTATATTTATTCTTCTTGATATTCGTTTATTATTTTTACTAATTTATCTATTTTATTGACAAATTTTGATTAGTCATTCTAGTAATAATATGTTTAAAAGGTTTTCTAATTATTATATTAGATAAAACTTGTTGAGATATAGTTTTGGATGTTTTTAAAAGTTTTGGGTATCAAAAAGTAATTAAAAGTTTGGGTTGGATGGAAAAGTAGACGGATGCACAATTTGGCGACATTAATGGTACCCGAAGCCCTATTCTAATTTAAGTGGTATGCCTACCCCAATTCTCAAACTTAAGTGGCACCCGAGGTATTTTACCCGTTTTTAACAAAAAGGAAGTAGACATTGGGTGTATCCTCTCCAGCCTTGGTTCTAAATTACTGTTTCTAGCACAACTTATTGATCTTATTTGTCTCTCATAACTCCATCCAATGGGTTACTGAGGAATCTGCAGCAGATGGAGCTTGACCTCAACTAATAAAACCATTACTGAGATTTAATCGAGATTGAAGGAGATGAAGGAAAATATGAAACTGGATTCAAAACTTTTTCCCATATAAAGAGATCATGTTTGATTTAGAAATACTATAATTAGATGTATTAATATTTTTTTATATGGAATTAGATACATGAATGTCGATAAATTAAAATGGCAATCGATAGTAACCCTTTAACTGAAGGCTCTTATGTGGATGAATATTGAATACCATTTTTTTATTTTTACAATAGGTAATTTTCATTCAAATCAACGATAGGAGTACAAGCATAACCGAATTACAAGATCGGATTTAAAAAGTCAAGCACTTGGATCCATTCTTGAGGGAGAGATCCATTTACCGCTTCCTTTGCCACCCAATCTTCACTTTTGTTAGTAGATCTTGGCGTGAAGAAGATACTCAATCTGATATGCGTCTGAAGGAGAAAGCGAATCCTTTGAATCCATGCTCTAACTTGCCAGGGACCAACTTTTTGCGGATCCTGAATAATGTCGACAAGCACTTTGCAGTCCAAGAAGATTGAAGCAGGACCGTGAAGGGAGGCTGCCATTCTCACAGCAGTCAACAAGGTTTTAGCTTCCGCAACTATCGCTGAAGAACAGAAAAAGGTCCCAGCACTACCATCCACAACTTGCCCACGGGGGTTTTTAATGATGACCCCATATGCCGCCACCTGTGAACTTCCCATTGGGAAGAACTTGGCGGTAGACTAAGTGTAGAATGGTCAGATATGTGATGGGAATGGGATCCGTGGACCGATTGGACAAGGGGAGGAGTAGTCCAGAAATTGAAGTCCCTAACCGCATTTGCTGAAGTTACAGCTGTCCTGGGGATGACACCTTTGAAGACTCTCTCATTTCTAGCAATCTAGATGGCCTACAAGCACGCAACCACTGCATGAATTGAGACATTCGCGAGGCTTTCAAAGATGGCAACCAGCCACATGACCACCGGCGTTGAATCCTGAGGGATAGGAAGAGAAGGATGGTTAACCTGCCACACCCTTGCCGCATGGGGGCACCGAAAGAGGCAATGCCAAATATCCTCCTTGTTCAACTGACAAAGAGTACAAAGCGGGGAAGGGCTACATCTTCAAAACCAGAGATTCCTCTTTGTAGCAACCGCATTCCTCGAAATCCTCCAGATGAAAGAAATGATTTTTGGAGGCATAGAAAGACTCCATAACCATTTCCAAGCTTTTGAGGTGCAGTCAGGATGATTCGGGTTAGGCGTCCCCAATCGGTTCCGTTCTGACTCCCTGAAAGTATGGTACCCTGATTTCACTGTGTATACCCCCGATTTCTCAAAGTGCTAAACCCACACATCGTCGGCAGGATCAATCCCAATTGGGATTCTCTTAATTGCCTCCACTACCTCAATTGAACAAGTTTGTCGAATGAGATCCAGGTTCCATTCACAACCATCATCCATGATCCATTGAAAAGCCCAAAGTTGTTGACGATCGCTAGTGTGGAGCTTAAAGTTGGGAAGACCCGGGATCCAAGGGTCATTCTCCAAAGAGATCGTCCTTCCACTTCCCATGTTCTTACAAGCTCCCATCTTAAGGATGGATTTTGCTTCACAAATGCTTGACCAAATCCAAGAAGGTTTACGCCCCTTACCAGCCTCCATGAAGTCACCATTAGGAAAATAAAGACCTTTCAACAACTTAATCCAAGTCTCTTCCTTCCCATTGAGAATCCTCCATTCTTGCTTAGCCAGCAGAGCCATATTAAATTGATGAAAATCTTTGAATCCCATGCCACCTTCCTGCTTTGGAGTTGTTAAGACGCTACCTTTTCTCCATGGTATGGCCTTCTTTTCCATATCCCCACCCCAGAAGAAAGCACTAAGGCGAGAGTTCATCTTCCTAGTGGTCCCTTTTGACAATAGGAAACAGGACATGAGGAAAGTCGAATAACCCTGATAGACCGATTTCAGAAGTGTGTCTTTCCCCGCTTGCGAGAGAGCAAGACTCTTCCATGCTTGACCCAGTTTCTCCATTCTGCTAACTAGCACCGAGAAAACCTCTTTCTTCAATCTGCCCCACTCAGTTGGAACCCCCAAATATTTCCCCAAGCCTGAAGCTAGAGGAATACCAAGACAGTTTGCAACGAGTTGCTTGATAGAATCCGGAGTGTTGTGGCTGCAGGAAATCGCGGATTTGTCACAAGTTATCTCTTGACCTGTCATTTTCCCATTGATCTCCATAGTTTTTTTAATATGCAAAGCTTCAGTCACAGATGCTTTCCCGAAGAGGATTGTGTCATATGCAAAAAGAACATGGGTAAGTCTAGGGCAATTAGGGTTCAAAGAAATCCCCTGCAAAGATCCCTCCTAGACACCCTTAGAGATGAGAAAAGACAGCGCATTAGTAAGGAGAATGAAGATCAAAGGAGAGAGAGGGTCTCCCTGACGAATGCCTCTAGATGGTTGGAAGAATTGAAATGGTTGGCCATTAAACAACACCGAGAATCGCACCGTCTCGACACATTCCTTAATCCAGAGACACCACTGTCGAGCGAATCCCATAGCTTTCAGAATATTTCTCAAGCACTCCCAATCCACCATATCGTAAGCCTTATTCATATCCAGTTTAATCATCATTTTCCACTTCCCACCTTTTGGGTGATTCTTGAAATGGTGCATGACCTCATGGACGATAATGATGTTATCCTGAATAGATCTCTCTCCAATAAAAGCCTATTGCATTTCCGTAACAAGCTTAGGGATCCAGACCTTCAGCCTTGTAGTCATGATTTTAGAAATCACCTTATATCTGAAATTGCAACAACTGATAGGTCTGAATTGAGAAACTCTCTCTGGATTTGAAATCTTTGGAGTCAGCATAATATGCGTGTCATTCCACCCCTCCGGTATTGCACTATGTATAAAGAAAGCTTTGACTTCCTCACAAAGTTGCACACCAATAGTATCCTAGTAATTCCTGTAGAACAATCCCGGAAAACCATCAGGACTTGGGGACTCGCAAGCACCAAGATCAAACACCGCCCTTCTAACTTCCTCATCATCAATGGGCCGACACAAGTCTTGGTTCATCGTATCATTCACCACTGATGGAATATCAGAGAAAGAGCCAGGATCAACCCTTTCTTCTCTTTTCTTGAATAAATCCATGAAGAATGAGAGACAGTGGTGTTGTAGCTCATTTTGGTGAACCAACCACTCATTCCTCTCATCCAATAACTTAACCACCTTATTTTGATGACTTCTTAGGATAGTCGAGGTATGAAAAAATCTCGAATTCTTGTCACCTCCTTTGAGACACCGGATCCCAGATCGTTGTCTCCAAAAAATATCTTCCTCCTTCCACATGTTGTTAAGTTCAGCCAGTAATGTTCTCTCTTCTTCAGCCATAACTGGATCTCGCGTGAAATCTAGAATAACCTGTAGCCTAGCCTGAATTGCTTTAATGCAAAGTGCAGCGTTACGAACATTACTTTTACTCCATACCAGAAGCTCACGCCGACAATCATCCAGGCAGGATTGGTGATTTCCTCCTCTTTCCCAGATGCTCCTAATGATGTCTCCACAGCACTCATAACTAGGCCACCGGTGGTCAAACCGAAATGTGGCTCTTCTTCGACCCTGATTTCCAAACAATTCAAACCTCATGGGACAATGGTCCGAACCCACCATCGGTTCATTGTGGATGGTGGCTTGATCAAAGATCTCTCGCCATTCAAGCGAGCATAACCCTCTATCCAACCTTCTCAATATCTTCCTCGTTCCTTGTTGCATATTAGACCATGTGAATCTCGGACCCTTGAAATCCATATCAACAAGTTCATTATTAAACACGAACTCCTTGAAAGGCTCCATCGCATTTCTCCTCGGGGGATTACCACCTTCATTTTCCGACACATCCAACACCGTGTTATAATCACCCAACAAAAGCCAAGGTCTATCATTAGTAGGTCTACAATTACTAATAATCTCCCAAAAATCCCTTCTCTCACTAGGGTCATTGGGAGCATGAAGAAAAGTAAGAAAAAAACCTCCACCTAAATTGACGAAAACATGAACGAAAAATTCCGAGTGGTCAATGATATCAACCACGAGGTCTTTAACCCACCAAAGAGCTAAACCCCCTACTTCCTGCAGGATTTTGGTACAATTTGTTGTAAAATTTGGCCCTCCTCCTTTCAACTTCTAACACATTTTCTTGTTGTTTTGTTTCCATAAGAAAAGTAATACAAGGCCTATAAGATAAGTGCATATCCCTAAGATATTTAACTGTCGTGTCTGTGCCAAGACCACGACAGTTCTAGCATAAGATTGTCATGACTCCTTTGGTGGCTTATGGAGTGCCACCTTCTCCTTTCCATATTCATTTCCTTCATCAGTACCTTCATGATCAAAACCTGCAGCCTCCATTTCATGATCGGGAACCATTGACAGTGCAGTAGGCTTCCTTTTGCGATTGACTTTTAACTTCTTTCTTGGCTCTTGAGCCCTCAAGCCCCAAGGACTCCAAAATTGGGTCTCCATCTGCTTATTGTCCCACAACACAAAAGGTTGTTGGGCTTGCCTCATCATATAACTCTCTTGTTCCATCTGAAGATAATTATGCCTAGGGAAGAAGCTTGTTTGGCCCAATGGAAAAAAGGGTTGAAAGGTTTGGGCTCCAATAGCTTGGCCCATTCCCATGTGTTGATAGGTTTGACTACCCGAACCCTGACCCCTCTCCACTTGCTGACTGTTCCCCCCTCTCTCTCTCCCTGTTCTTGATCTTGGAAAAGGGAACGCGGCTTGAAAGGTGAGGAATCTCCAGTCTGCTTCATTGTAGTTAGGATTCCCTCCTTCTCAACCTGTTTCCCACCTTCAAAGCCAGGAGGGGGCCCCGAGTTTCCACTGTCAACATCTGCCAAGAGAGCCGTTGGTGATGGAAGATTCTTGCGATAGTTGTCAGGGACCTTACCTCCTCTCTCCTTTCTTTGGAATCCACGCCCGCCGGAGAGACGACCGTCGAGGTAAGAAGCTGCCGTCCTTCCAGCGATGGCCTGACTGAAGTTGTCGGCCGTCTTACTCTCTGCTGTCCCTGGAGTGCTTTTTTGTAGACAGTGGAGAATGGAGATGCTGGCCAGCCCTGATCCAGTCTCCATATCGGCTTCAATGTATTCTTCAGGGTGTTTGCACACCAGTTGGGTATGTCCAATACGCCCACAACAGTAGCAGCAGTTAGATGGGAGCCTTTCGTACTTGAATTCTACCTAGTGCTCTTTCCCTTCTTCGATTTCAATATAGAAACCAGGGGGAAGGGGCTCGGAGATATCAAAGACAACCAGCACTCTAATAAAATTCATGTATATCCCCTCCGCCACCCCGGATTCGTCACCCCTAATCAGCTCCTTGAAAATTTCACCTAGGGGAAGAGCCACATTTTCCTCTGTCCTCAAGTCGTTCGGAAAGTCATGGATCTAGATCCAGATTCTGGATCTATTGAAATCCAAGCTATCAATTCTGACTTTACCTTGTTCAATCCACTCTTTAAGAACGAGTAGAGTGTCTGCAATCTTCCAAGGTCTTGCTTCCCAGATCTTCTCCTTGTCATCTGGGGAGCAGAACGTGATAACAAAGGTATTGATATCAATCTGAACAACTGTAGGCTTCTTCACATCTCTCTAGTTCCTTGCTATTAGCATATCCATACCTCCCGCATTATACTTCTTCTCACATATGAGCTTTCCCACCAGTATTTCACTCCTCTTTCTTTCTGCCGGTCCTCTTTTTGGTTTGAATCGGAGGAGGGAATCGGAAACACTAAGTGATTCTGTCTTTTTTCAGCAGGTCGGAGATTCCATTACCAGCCATTTTGTTTAGTGCTTTTGGATTTTCAAGAAAACAGGGGAGTAGAAACAGAGAGGGGAAGCCTGGGTTTTTGTTTGGGGTTGAAGAATATGAGTGAAACCCTCCCTCTTCTCGTAGTTATATGCTTGAATTTTTGTTTCTGTCGATATGAGTTTATTGCAAGGCCTTGGGTAGTTGGGATCTGTTGAGTAAATGCCATCTACCTTGTTCATAGTCATAAAGAGGTAGCAGAGGAGATTGCTTTCCACCACTATACTCAGAACTAAGAAAGTCAGCAGATGAGACAACTCAGTGAATATCCATCTTTCCTTCCAGCAGAAGAACATCTTCATAAATGGTGAGAGGAGGAATTTGGTATGCATCCCATCTCTCCTTGAATGCTTCTGAGATTGCAACAGAGGGATAAATGTTTTTGGGGCTCCATAGTCATTTCCCTCCAGCTTCCCACTCTCGATCAATGGAGAAAAGAGAGAATTAAATCGACTACCAATCTGCTTTGGATTCTCAGTAGGTGGAGATACATGAATCGGTTGAAAATTGCATTTAGTTCCATTGAGGAAGTGGCTAGCCTCACCAGGAGGGTTGAGAGAAAAGGTAGAGAGAGGCATTTACAGTAATGAATACCATAATTGAAATCATGAAATACACCATTTGATCATTGTGTATAGGGATGACAATTATCCCACATGGGTGCGTAGTTTCACCCAACAGAAAACTCATGGGTGGTGGATAGGACTGGAAGTTTGGTACCGGTATTTGGGATATACCGAATATCGTACCGAATTTGTCTATATTTGGTACCGAATACACGTATTAATTTGTGGGATTGGGATTGAATTTCAATTGTTATTCGGTATTAGGGATTACGGAATTGGGATCGGTATATACCGAAATACCAATCAATACTGAAATATAAGCTAGTGTGTATTTTATCCTCTCAACTATACTATCTCATTCACTACTACGCAACCATCAACCACCAAAAGTGTCATTTAATAATACATAGATCATTACATCACTATTTCACACTAGTATTAGTCGTCTCTCAACCTCAAATTCGTCAAATTAAAGATTACCAATTACAAGAACTTGAGATGTTAGCTCTAGACAACTCAAGACTATTTGCTTAGTCTCTTTGCCCCTAAATTAAACAATAAAATCTAATTTATATATTTAATTATTAATTACAAAGGTAATTAATTATGTATTCGATAATATCGATTGGGATACCGAAATTATTTAGGGATTGGGATTGGGACTGATTTTAGAGTGTAATTCGGTATTCGGGATTTCGGATACCGATACCGTACCGATTTCCATCCCTAGTGGTGGATAGGGCATGAGTGAAGTATATAGGATTAGGGTAACAGGTAGGTTTAGATAGTGTCTGATTATTATTATTTGTCATATTCTAAATGGGAATGAATTGACAATTGAGTATGACTTTGTCCATTTAGTTTATAGTTAACCACACATAAAAATTTGGACCAGTTTGTAAATTTAAAATTTTAGGTAATAATTATAAGGAAAATATATTTAGGAACTATAGTATCATTTTTATTTGCAAAAAAAAAATTAGGTATTAAATTGTAAAATCCATCACATTTTGGCACCAAATTATAACTTTAAATTGAGTGTGGGTAAAAGCCTAACCCAAATAATGACCAATTTAATTATATTATAACGTTGCAATGGGTCGGGCCTATGCTAGTAATGCATGTCAGAACGTAAAAAGGTCCCTCAATTTACTCCTTCATCCTCCGAAATAACGTGCAAAAGAATTTGTGAACTTCGCTCTCCACAATGTTCTCGCAAGTCGCCATTAATAGATAACCAAACCCAGTATTTTGTTGATTGATAATTTGCAATAATATGCAAGTAGTAAACATCACACATGGTGGGTTCGTTTGATAATTGTGGAGAATTATTAATCATCAATGCATAATAAATGGAGGACCAATTTGCATGATGGATTGTCCTGCCAACAACAACTCAACGTGGAAGAGTTAGTACCATCAAATGATGCAAGTACTCACAACAAATGGATTAGAATATAGAAGAAGAAAATAATGCAGGGGGCACATTTAAAATCATGTCATTTCTCATTTACGTTGCATGCAAGTGGTGTGTTTTTTGTTCTTCTCATTTCATTTACATTATATATATGCTGCAAGTATGGAGTGTATCAGATAGAGCATGGGCAAGAGACATAATAATAGAAAAGAAAGAGCTCTCTGCCGTGTGTATGTATGTAACAAGCAAGAGCCAAAAGTTAAGGCCTTGTTTGGTTGAGTGTGTTTTCTAAATTGAGTAATTAAACACCATATATTTCCTTTGTGTTGATCCTATAATTACCATTACTTCCGCTAATACACAACAAATTTGGTATCAGAGCTAATACCCTTCTATCCTCTCAAAAATCTCCAAATTTCTTGCCTACACAATTTTTCTCAAAAAGACATGGCAACAACTTCATCACATAGCATGTTTGCTACCTCCTCTAATCAAATTCCTATTTTCGATGGAGAATTGTACGAGTACTGGAGTGCCCAAATGGAGCCAATTTTCATCTCTCAAGATCTGTGGGATATCGTCCAAGAAGGCTACGAAGATCCACAAGACGAGGATGAAGACTCGAAGAAACGAGCAGGCAAGCAGACAAAGGAGTACAAGGAGAATGTCAAGCAAAATGCCAGCGCCTTGAGAATCATTCAGCAAGCAGTGAGCAAATCTATTTACCCAAGAATTTATGGCATAAAAAAGGCGAAAGAAGCTTGGGATGTCTTGCGTACACAATTTCAAGGTTCTGAAAAAGTCAATCTCCATCAGGCGACAAGGTTTATGGCGCCAGTTCGATAACTTGATGATGAAGGAAACCGACACCATCAAAGACTTCCAATCGTGTGTGGCGGAGACAGTCAACCAGATCAAAGCCACCGATGACATCATGGAAGAAAGAAAATTGTGGAGAGAATTCTCCGCAGTTTGTCATCAAAGTTCGAGCATATTGTTGTTGTCATTGAAGAAACCAAAGATTTGGCAAATCTACCAATGAGCGAGTTGATGGGCTCACTTGTAGCACACGAGCAAAGAATGAGCCGCTTCACCAAACCGCCATTGGAGCAAGCTTTCTCGTCAAAAGTCAACATGACGGAAAGTAAATATGCCAGATCGGAGCAAGGCCAGAGAGGGGGAAACTCACAAGGGAGAGGAAGAGGAAGATCCAATTATAGAGGAAACAACATGCAAAACTATCAACAGCAAAAATCAGGCTACACCAGCTCGAGTTGCATAATTTGCAAAAAGGCGGGTCATGCAACAAAAGATTGCAGATTCAAGTGCACCAAGTGCAGAATTCAGAATCACTCCCAGAGAGATTGCTGGTTCCAGAACCAGCAAGAAGAAGGCGAGTCAAGCCGCACCAAAAATGAAGAAAGCAATATGGTGGCCTTACCATGCTTGAATGGTGAGCAAAAATCACAGCTTCCCTGGATGGTGGATAGTGGTTGCAATAACCACATGACTGGATATTTAGAGTCCTTCACTAGGGATGTCAATCCAACCCGTAACCATGGGTACCCTACCCGACCGTAATCGGTCAACGAGGGTAATTACCCGCTTTGACGGGTTAAGGGGCGGGTATGGGTAATACCCGGTTTCAAAATAAAGGGTAGGGTACGAGTATGGTAATCGATAATACCCGCCCCGTTATACCCGCCCCGCTAACCAAAGGGTCAATTTCCCTTGAGAAATTTAGTTTAGCTTGAGAAATTAAGTTTAGCTACCATTATTGATGATGAAGATGTAGACGATTATTATGTTTGTGTAGATTGTAGAAGCAAGAACAATTATTATGTGTTTGCTATGTTTATTTGTGTGGATTGTTGAAGTTAGAACAGTCACAAGTATTGAAAATTTTTAATGGACAACAGTATGTATGTGCATATATGTGTATAAGTTCATAGTTTAGGATTCGTACCCATGGTTACCAGAATACCCGTGGTTACCCGGTGGGTAAGGTATGGTTATATAATTTTCATACCCGGTGGTTATTTGGTTGGGTATTTTAGAAGGCTCTACCCGGCGGGTTAGGAGTTGGTATAGGGTAAACCCGCACCCGACCCTACCCATTGTCATCCCTATCCTTCACCGACATCGATAACAAATACCGCTCTCAAGTCAAATTGGGAGATGGAAAAAAGCTAAAAGTGGAAGGAAAAGGCACAGTTGTTGTATGCACAGAAGAAGGTAACAAAACTCTCATCCGAGACATTTTGTATGTTCCGGAGCTAACTCTCAATCTACTTAGCGTGGGACAACTGATGCTGAAAAATTACAAGCTATTGTTTGATAATGGCGTGTGCGAGATTATCAACAAAGCTGACAATTTCATGGTGGCCAAAGTCCCGATGACTTCCAACAGAATTTTCTCTCTTGCTATGTCACAAAATGGTGAAGTAGCATTCAAGAGTGAAAATTTGGACCAATCCTTCCTATGACATCTCAGATACGATCATCTCAAATTCAATGGCCTCAAATTGCTGAAGCTGAAAAATATGGTGGTGGGACTTCCCCAGATCAACAGAGAAGACAAAATCCGTGAAGGATGCATAAATATTTAGGAACTATAGTTTCATTTTTATTTGCAAAAAAATTAAATTTAGGTATTAAATTGTAAAACCCATCACATTTTGGCACCAAATTATAACTTTAAATCGAGTGTGGGTAAAAGCCTAACCCAAATAATGACCAATTTAATTATATTATAACGTTGCAATGGGTCGGGCCTATGCTAATAATGCATGTCAGAACGTAAAAAGGTCCCTCAATTTACTCCTTCATCCTCCGAAATAACGTGCAAAAGAATCTGTGAACTTCGCTCTCCACAATGTTCTCGCAAGTCGCCATTAATAGATAACCAAACCCAGTATTTTGTTGATTGATAATTTGCAATAATATACAAGTAGTAAACATCACACATGGTGGGTTCGTTTGATAATTGTGGAGAATTATTAATCATCAATGCATAATAAATGGAGGACCAATTTGCATGATGGATTGTCCTGCCAACAACAACTCAACGTGGAAGAGTTAGTACCTTCAAATGATGCAAGTACTCACAACAAATGGATAAGAAGATAGAAGAAGAAAATAATGCAGGGGGACACATTTAAAATCATGTCATTTCTCATTTACGTTGCATGCAAGTGGTGTGTTTTTTGTTCTTCTCATTTCCTTTACATTATATATATGCTGCAAGTATGGAGTGTATCAGATAGAGCATGGGCAAGAGACATAATAATAGAAAAGAAAGAGCTCTCTGCCGTGTGTATGTATGTAACAAGCAAGAGCCAAAAGTTAAGGCCTTGTTTGGTTGAGTGTGTTTTCTAAATTGAGTAATTAAACACCATATATTTTCTTTGTTTTGATCCTATAATTACCATTACTTCTGCTAATACCCAACATATTTTGACTCACTAGATTTTTGCAGCAGATCTTATGAAAAACTCCCGACTATATATACACTAGCACAACAAACCATTCTGTCTGTTAGTGTTGTGGTATATGATCTACGATTGAACCTCTCCCAACAACTCGAGTTATTGGGATCAACTGGTTCTTGACAACACGTACCTGCGAAAGGGGTACAATCGATGATGCTATTTCGGCCTGATAAGTAATGGTGGATCCAACGCTGAAGCTCTTGCTCGTAGAAGTGAGTGTCTGGCTCATTTTGAAGGATGCCCGCCCACGTCGCTCTAGCATATGGGCAATCTCGAAGGATGTGTATCACAGATTCTGGACCTCCGCCGCATATTTTGCACTTGTTTTTTCCTGAGTGAGATGTCGTTGCTTCCTCTCTTCATTCGTTAGCAGACGCTGGTGCGTGCCAAATCCTTCTATTATTAAGTACGGCTGGTACCATTTCGATGTGTTTCGATTCTTCCGAACAAGAGAGGTTTGATGCTTTTGAATTCATTGTATTAATTCTACTTTCTACTCGCAGTATGCTCTTTATGATCTCGGCTCATGATTCAATTGCCATGTATTTAGCTATTGAGCCTCAAAGTTTATGTTTTTATGTGATCGCAGCATCAAAAAGAAAGTCTGAATTTTCCACGGAAGCCGGCTCGAAATATTTGATCTTAGGTGCATTTTCCTCTGGAATATTATTGTTTGGGTACGACCGGGCAACTACCGATATCTATTAATATCTTTTCAACGAATGTTGTTGTTAAATATGTACCTATCTATATCGTAAACTATCGGATCGGGTATTACTTAGATGTGAAACTTGCAGACCCCATTGGTTGTGATATTCGTTCTACCCTCCTTATCGTTCCTCCATTGAGGCCAATGTCGTGCTTAAGTGTGGGGGGATGTTCGATTATGTATGCGGGTGAATGTTTGGCTGTTTGTGTGCTTGGAGCCTAGTCCACTGTCCAAAATTTTAAATTTGAGGGCTCCAAGTACGTGTTTCCTTGCAAATTGCCTGCTCAGTATGCTTTGAATTGACAGTCTCTATAGTAATGTGCAACCTAGGGAGGTAGTGTAGCACTATGGAGGATGTTGAAGTATAAGATTTTTCCTATCTAGCTCTCTGCTGTGTCAGTTGATTTTGTGAATTAGTGGAGCTAAGACCGTTGAATTCATGTGGTAATGGTGACTCTATTTGGATTGTGTTATGGACTCGTGTATCGAACAGGGTGCTCATATGGAAAATGGGAAGCAGTTGGTCCTCCATGTCAAAATCATTAAATCTTAAACATGGGGTAAGCCCAACGTGTGTGGCACCGTTCATTGCACAAAATCGGGTTTTGGAAGAGATTTTAGTGATCCTTAGTGGGTTTTGGAAGGCTCTTGACATGGTATCAGAGCCTTCTGTGACCGAGAGGTCTTGTGTTCGATTCCCGGTGACCCCCATTTGTTAAGCACATGGTATTCTTGTCTTCAGACCTGTGCAAACTTCAAGCCCTTGTGAGTGGCTTTCGTTTGAGGGGGCGTGTTAGTGTTGTGGTATATGATCTACGATTGAACCTCTCCCAACAACTCGAGTTATTGGGATCAACTGGTTCTTGACACTGTCATCACTTCACATCCAACAACAACAACAACAACAAAATTCACTTAGAGATCAAATAAATAAAAAAGCAAGCCACGAAACGAACAATGAGGCAACAGAACAAAATCATTTCAGCGCTGGTGTCTCTGATCCTCGTGTCGACGACACTAGAGGCGCCGAGTGACGGTGCACTGCAGAAGATCCGACGAGATGGAAGATTTCGGGGTTCACGTGTTGAACCCGCACGATAGCTACCGCTTCAAGTTGTCGCCAAGATTGTCGACGGCCTTCTACTGCAGCATGGATTGGGGAGTCGGAGGGCCTCGCTGGTTCGATATATACTATTATGAGATCTTCTTCTTCTTTCTTCTTTCCTTCCTTCTTTGCTGTGTGCATCCTTGGCATGCAGTTTTTTTGGTTTTTCGACATAGGTTCTTGAGATCGTATAGTGATTACCTTATTGTGTTTGTCAAACTGGTTTAAACCATAGTTTTACAAGCTAAGTAATAAAACTCTATTGGAGTATTATTTATTTATATATTGGTTTATCCAGGTATTACTAAAAGAAGTGGAAAATAATTCATTAACACCAAAATGAATTTTGTATTAACACAATCTACCCGCACGTTATCACTGTTAATCAATCGAAATTATGCGGTTATCAACAAACTTATATCACCCTTGTCTACATAATTAAGCATAATACACAGACAATCACTTTACGTGGTATTCTTGCAGAATTTCAAGACTAATCCAAGGAAGAGTTGAAGCTCTTCAAATACTGATTTTTTTTTTTAAATACAATACATTAGCCACAACTATTATGAAGCGAAGAATTATAAACATAACTATGAAAATTCAAATTATTATCCAAACGTTAACTATTTGTTAACAATTTCGTTAGTAATACTGACTACACTTTTATGTTTTAAAGTTATAAATTAAAAACATTCCGACATGGCCGCTGTCGTGACCTTCTTCGTAAAAAATTCAATAACAGTAACGTACAGTTAGCCATATTTTAACCCGCAACCATAGTTATGGATAATAATTTGAATTTTCATAGTTGTGCCTAGGGAGCGGGAGTCATCACTTCATTTTCTTGTGTGGAAGACTTTTGGTAGAGCTTTATAAAAGTGAATTCCTTTAGAGATAGGGGCATTCCATATTTTATTTTCATTAAAAGAATTATATAGATGGGAGGATTGGCTTTTTCCTTTGTTTACTCAACTCGTAAAGGGGGGAAAAATTCCTAATTCTCCGCTTCATAATGGTTGTGGCTAATATATTGTATTTATCCTTTTTTTTTTTGTCCCTTTTACAACTGCAGCTCTCTGTTCCTATATACAAAAACGAAACGAGAGGAAGAAGAAAATGTTCCATAAAGTTAGTCGAACCCTATGTTTAATACTCTACAGAAATGGACAATCCAAAAGCAAATGCTCCAACGTCTCTGACTCACCCCAACACATCGGACATCGAGCATCACAATTAACTTTTCTGAGCTAAAGAGCCTCTGAAAACCTTAACCAACTGGTTGAATCGATTGGTTCCAACGGGTTTCCCCCATTTTGACCGAATCTGAAGCGACTCCACACTGGGTTGTTGTTCACGGTTAGGTAACAAATCCGGACAGAAATGATGCGACCAGCTTGTCTACCCGCCGGTAGGGGTGAACAAACACACCCGCAAACCGACCCACCCGTCCAATCCGATCCAACCCACCCGTATTAATCGCTAAAACTAAGGTTTTGGGTTGGGTGTGGGTTTTCTTTTGTACAACCCGCCTCTTTTGGGTTGAGTTTGGATTTTAGTTTACACAACTCGTAGAACCCGACCCAACCCGTGTTCCAACTATTGATATAATTTCGTATCCAAAAAATACTTATGAGAAAATTAAGATATTTCGCCATGTTTTTCTCTCATGGTCTCCCTAATCTAATGCATTTTCGGCTTAAAGTTCAGACATATATTTAATATAGCTATGATTCACGTAATCCTTTTTCTTGTGTACAATTTTAATAGAATTACATATTATGGATGCGTTTGTTTATAACCCTTTTAGCCTATTTCAACAAACGTCGTGAAAAAAATTAAATATATATTGAAATAAATCACATTTAATTAAAATTCAAACAACATTTGTGAATTTTGATACCTTTCGCCTCGGTTTATTCATTTAAAATATTAATTAGTTATAAAATATTTTTATGGTGTAGAATAATTACATATTTTGTGTTGGGTTGGGTTTTTACTTAAAAATACCGTCAACCCGACCCAATCCAATTATAAAAAAAAACGTAGGGTTTTAATTTTTATGGGTGGGTTTGGATTTAATATTTCTCAAACCGTAGTGCATGGATCGAATGATTAAAATGGCTAAACCCGGCCCACCCGACCCATATACACCCCTACCTGCCGGCTCAGACCCTTGGACCTAAACCAATGACTTCTTCTTTTCTTTCTTTCCGTCCGTCATTAACAAAAAAAAAACCCCCCTTTCCCCTCTCCTCCCCGTCGTGGAGAGTGGAATCGGAAACCTCGCCTCACTGCGACTCGCCGTAACTGGCCACTCCGCCTCAGTGCGGCGCCGGAATCGGCCTCACCCTCATGGGGGTTATAAAATCCCCACCCTGGGGCTTTCGATTCTCATCTTCACGCTGGTATTGCGCCCCATTCTTCCCTTTCTTTGTGAAGCTTTGTTCCGAGAACTGTAGTGCTATCCCAGCCATGGCCGCTAGCAACAGAGTCGTCTTTGGAGATGAGGATGTGGCTGCTGGTGCGATTCGCAGGGATCTGTCCCTCCTTGGGCGTGTGATCGGAGAGGTTCCATCGATTGTGCATCTCCAACACACGCTGGGCAGGATATGGCGCTGCCATGGCGCGCTGTCGATAAGTCCGGTGAGCGATGGCGTGCTGCAATTCCTCTTCCCCCACCGTAGAGGACCGAGATCGAATTCGGAAGCAGTCTCCGTGGTTCCTCCCCAAGTTTCTGGTTAATCTCGTGCCGTGGGTGACGGTTACACCGGAAATTGCGGATCAGCTTTGGCGTGTCCCGCTGGGAATTCATTTCTGGGGAGTTCCCTTCGACTGCTGCACGAAGAAGATGGCCGTCCTCCTGGGTCAGGCTTTGGGGAGAACCTCTTCCCCATCTGTGCATCGCATCCCAGCAACGGGGGAGATTTACCTCCGGGCCAAAGTGGGGATTGATGGGCGCCTCCCTCTGCCACTTTCGATACCTGCCTCCCATGAAAAGCCTGAGCGGGGGGAGTTTGATGCTGAGGTCAAGTACGAGCGCCTTCCACACTTTTGCTTCCTCTGTGGCAGATTGGGGCACATCGATCAGGTCTGCCCGCACCGTGAGGAGTTTGTTGATGTGGATCGGATCTATGGGGAGCACATCCTGGTTCAAAAGAAGGGACCGAAGGTCAATGAACACACGCTCCTGCGCAAGAGGTTGTTTACCTGGGTTCGAAAGGTCGAGAACAAGGCGGAGATTCAGCAGCCTCGTCTTCTCCTGGGGGATGGACAAGCCTCCAACAACAAACAGAAGAGTCGTGACCAAGTGCAGGACGCCCAGCTGTCATCCCCGGCATCTAAACGTCCCAAGCACTCTGATATGGCAATTGCTTCGCAGGCTGCTTCAGGAGCAATGGTGGTGGCTACCAGCCAGAACTGGGCCCAAACGCCCAGATGAGTATTTTGGCTTGGAACTGTAGGGGGTTGGGCTCGACCCTTACGGTTCCCTCGTTAGTTGGAGTCGTCCATCGTTTCTCGCCGGTGGTTCTCTTCCTTAGTGAAACCAAGCGAGATGATGAATATGTAAATAGGAAGCTTATGCGTCTAGGGTTCCCTTTTGTACATTGTGTTCCTGCTGTTAGGGGTGGGCATTGGGTGGGTCGGGTGGATTTTGACCATAAAATGCACCCACCCGCGCTTAAATGGATTGATAATTTTTAACCCACCACCCACCCACATTTAGTCTCGGGTTGGGTCGGGCGGATGGTGGATGATTCGGGTGGGTTTGTGGGTTCACCCACATCACAATGTATATAATATAAAGGAGTCAACTTGACATGATAATAGGTGAAGAGAGTTATCGGGGGAAACAAGAAGATGAAATAGGGCGAAAAATGTCGAATTGGTTCTTAAATTGGATAGAAATTCTATTATGAAAGAGTTTTCTACAGATTGAGATGATTATCAGGTGCAAGGAACTAAGAAAAAAATTCCACAAAGGAAAGAGCGGTGATCTAGGCACAAGAATTAGAGAAAAAAAAATAAAGGGAAGAAGAGAGGATCGCTATTTGGAAGGTTGGATTTGAGGTTCAAACTCCAGGAGCAGTCCTAGTTTATGTCTAACGTCTCCACTTTCCCCTCTCTAGCGCCGCCGACTTTGATCTCTTCGCTGTTGGGTTGAGCGGGTCACCCGCGCACCCACCCACAACCCACCCACCACCCGGCGGATGGCTCCCAGCGCAACCCGTCACCCACCCATAGATCCACCCACTTAACGAAATTTAGGTCAAATGCGGGTGGGTCGGCCCAAACCCGCGGATGATCCGCCCGCATGCCCAGCCCTACCTGCTGTTGGTAGGTCAGTTGGCTTAGCAGTAGCTTGTTCTCCTAGTGTCCTTTGTCGTGTCGTCGCCGAGTCCTCTGCATATCTATTTGTTGAATGTCAACATGTAGTTTGGGGTATTATGTCCTTTATTTTCGTTCATTTGCACTATGATGTACAGTTTAGGGTTGATCAGTTTAATGAAATCCTTTCTTTGGTCTTGTCTTGTGCTTCTCCCATTGTCGTTATATGTGATTTTAATTGTCTCTTGTTTGCTTCGGAGAAACAGGGAGGTCGAATTCCATCTTTCCAAGCCATGGAACACTTTCGGGCATTTCTTAACTCTTCGGGCCTCATAGACTTGGTATTCAAGGGATCGCCTTTCACCTGGTCAAATCGGCAGGGCGCGAATACTCATATCATGGAGAGACTTGATAGGGGTCTTGCTAATGAGAACTTGCTTGATGTTTGGCCATCTTTGCAGGTGTGTCACCTCACCGATCTTGGCTCGGATCATCGCATGTTGCTGCTCCAATTCACCCCGAGTACTGGCAAGGGAAAGTCTCGGTTCCACTTTGACCGAAGATGGTGCGGTAATGAAGAAGCGCGAGGGATAATAGCGCAAGGGTGGCAGACGTTTTTTGCAGGAACTCCTCAATTCCAGCTGTACTCGGCTTTGAAGGCCACCCGACATCAGTTGGTAGCTTGGGCGAGTAAGGGCACAACGAATTCTGCTCGTCAGATCCGTGGGTTCAGGGCTGCCATCGAAGCTGAGCGAGAACGAGAAACTATTGATTGGGAGACGATCAAGCAGCTAGAAGTGCAGCTCTCTGAGGCATATCGACAAGAGGAATCCTACTGGATTCAGAAATCGCGGATTGAGTGGCTTCAAAAAGCAGACTCCAACACCGGATTTTTCCATGCCAAAGTTCGTCAGACTAGGAGGTTGAACCGGATTGAGATTCTTCGGGATGAGAATGGTGGGGTGCACTATGACGAGGATAGCAAGGGATCGGTGGCTGTTTCTTTTTACCAGCAGCTCTTCCTGTCTTCTGCAATTCCTCCTCACTTCTTCATCAGCGCGATCGGGCTCTCCCGTAAGGTCTCGACTGAGCAGAATCTGCTTCTCACTGCTCAAGTGACACCGGAGGAGATTAAAGAGGCTGTATTCAATATCGGACCGAATCAAGCGCCTGGTTCGGATGGGTTTACGGCTGCTTTTTTCCAGTCGTCTTGGGAGGTTATAGGGCAGTCAGTTCTGGCAGCAGCCTTGTCTTTCTTCAGATCAGGTAGACTCCTTCATAACTTTAATCACACCCTTCTCACGCTGATTCCGAAGGTGCCGAATGCGGATCTCATGAAGCAAATGAGGCCTATAGGGTTGTGTCAGGTGTTCTATAAGGTTATTGCCAAAGTTTTGGCGGTAAGGCTGAATCAAATCTTGCCGAAGATCATTAGTGAGGCTCAGAATGGTTTTGTGAAAGGTAGAGACATTTCGGATAATATTCTTATAGCCCAAGAAGTCATGCAATTTCTCGAGACTAAGACACAGGGCCGGGATAAGTGGATGGCAGTGAAACTCGACATGGAAAAAGCGTATGACCGGGTGGAATGGGGATTTCTATTTGCAGTAATGGAAACGCTGGGCTTTGACAATCAGTGGCTTAAGTGGATGAAAGCTTGTGTCACCTCAGTTTCATTCTCTCTTATTCTGAATGGGACGGAACATGGCTGCTTTAGGCCACAGCGGGGAATTCGGCAGGGTGATCCCTTATCCCCCCTGCTGTTTGCCGTTTATTCTGAAGCCTTTTCATCGATGATAGATGCTGCGATATCCTCCAATCAACTCCATGGATTAAAAGTGCATCGTCGTGCCCCTACCGTATCGCACTTGCTATTCGCCGATGACTCATACCTTTTCTTGCGGGCATCATCAGCTGAGTGTTCCTCTCTTCTTCATCTCCTCGGGCTATATGAACAGGCAAGTGGCGCGAAGGTCAATCTTTCTAAGTCCTCTGTCTATTTCAGCGCTAATGTCACGGACCAGGAGGTCATTCTTTTGGCTGGGCAGCTTGGGATCTCGGCTGTCGGGCCGTTAGATAAGTATCTCGGACTCCCTGCCCAGATCCAGCGGTCCAAGGTGTTAACCTTCCAGTATGTCGAAGATGCTCTTGCAGGTAGGATCCGAAGCTGGAAGTCCAAGGGCTTGTCACTGGCAGCTAAGGAAGTGATGATTAAGGCAGTGGGATCGGCTACTCCGGTGTATTCGATGTTATCTTTCAGGCTGCCCTCCACTTGTTGTCGTCGACTAAATAGCCAGGTGTCCCGGTTTTGGTGGGCGGGGCAAGACAAAGAGAGGGGTATCCCATGGATCTCGTGGCCGGCGGTGTGCACAAGTAAATTTGAGGGAGGTCTCGGATTCAAAGATTTTGATCTGTTTAATATAGCTATGCTCGCCAAGCAAGCATGGAAGCTCGTTCAGGATCCCTCGTCCTCCTTGGCTCGCATTTATAGAGCTCGATATCATCACAATTGCTCATTCCTCAAGGCGCCAGTAGGCTCTCGCCCTTCCTGGGCATGGCAGGGAATCCTTGAAGGTCGGAAATTGTTAGTCAAGGGTATCCGATGGCAGGTGGGCTGTGGGACAGCGATTGACATCTTACAAGATCCATGGCTCCCGTCTTCTCCTCCGTCTGTCCCGAAGCTCCTGGATGGTGTCTCCCTCGCGAATCCATATGTGGCATCCCTTATTCATCCTTTGACAAGAACTTGGAATTATGATCTGTTATGCAGCCTTTTTGACATGGAAAGTGTGAAGTGGATCTTGTCTATTCCGCTGCCTTCTTCCCCAATTCCGGACAAGATCATTTGGCATTATTCGACTTTAGGAATTTACACTGTCAAGTCAGGCTACCAGCTACTATCGGCGGCGAGATCCGCATCTTTTGCTCCAGCCTCGCCTCATCTGGACACCAAGTTTTGGAAGTTAATGTGGAACCTCCCCATACCGCCAAAGTTGAAATTCTTTTTGTGGAGGCTTGTTCGCTGGTTCCTCCCGATGCGTGCTGTGTTGAAGCATAAAACTCTTTGTGATGATGATATTTGTCCAGTTTGTTCTGAGACAGCTGAGTCTATATCCCATTGCTTTTTCAATTGCAGGATCGCTCGTGGTCTGTGGGAGCTCTCCGGGAAGGACCACATTCGCCAGGCTGTTTGCAGCCTTCCCCCAGATGGTGCGTGGCGGCAGATTTGTTTTGGGTTGCAGCTGTCTAAAATGCAGGTCGCGGAATTAGTCTTCATCTCTTGGAGACTGTGGAAAGCCAGGTGCTGGACAGCATATGATCACGTACAATTTCTGCCGTCTGCATTGCATCGACAGTAGGGATGGCAATGGGTCGGGTTGGGTCGGGTTTTGCCAAACCCAAACCTAAACCCATGGGTTTATCTTTGAAAAAAACCCGGGGTAAAACCCACTGGGTTTGAAAAACTCAAACCCAACCCAACCCGTTGGGTATCCGCGGGTTCATGGGTACCCACGGGTTTTGTCGTAAAAAATTTACAATTACAAGTTATTATCAAAATTAAAGTCAAATATCAATCTCTCAATCCAAATTATCCATATATAAAACACCATTCTAGAAAATTCAAGCAAATCACAAATTAACTATACAAATTGTTGAACACCAATCTAGAAAACTCAAGAAAATTGAAGCAAATCACAAATTATCCATAAATAACATGTTTAATTGAAAGCTTCTTCCTTTCAATTAAGTTTATTTACTCTCCACTCCATAAAATCAACTTCATTCTACACAATTAAAAAGAAAAAATTAGACATGTCTCCACAAACATAAATAAGATTAGTTGTTTAGAATATTAAATATACCAAAAAAATTAATTATATGGGTGGGCGGGTACCCACGGGCCGGGTTTACCTAAACCCAAACCCAACCCAACCCGGTGAATAGTGAACGGGTTTAAACCCAAACCCGACCCAAAACCCGTCAACACGGATTTTACCCGCGTTGACCGGGTTGGGTCGGGTGGGTACCCGTGGGTTCGGGTTTTGTTGCCATCCCTAATCGACAGTTTGCTTCTCAGGTCAGTGAGTGGTCAGCAGCAACTGGGAATGTGGGAACCAATAGTACAGCTGGTCGGCAACAAGTCAGGCAGCCGCCGCCGGTTGTTTGTCCCCCAGGTGGTCTCTTGGTCCGGTTTGATGGCGCATTCCGCAACGACGTTGGAGGTAGCACAGGGTTCGTGGGATTTGCGGCGGACTCGTCACTAGTATGTGCCTATGGGAAGTATTACACAGATTTGGCTGATCCTTTCCTTTCTGAACTCCTCGCCCTCCGGGATGCAATGGTATGGTGCTTACTTCATGGGTTTTCTAATGTTTGTTTCTGTGGTGATTCACAACTGGTGATCCGGCGTGCGGCGGCGAATGATGTGCATCATGAGTCGGGTGGGGCGATCCTTGAGGAAGTGCGGCTCCTGAAGTCAAGCTTCCAGTTCACTTCTTTTGTTTTTGCTCCTCGTAGGACTAACAGGGCTGCCCATTTAGTGGCAAAAACGGCCCTTGCATCGGTAGCTCGACAATCGGTCGACTACCGCTATTTACTTTTCCACCATTTGTAATCAGCTGTCTATCTACGATCTATCTATGGCAAAAAAAAAAAACAAAAAAAAAAGGAAAAATTAGAAGAACGAGAGGAGAGTTGGGTGTGGGAAAGGAAAGCAGCCTTTTGTCTCCTAGTTTCCATCCGTCCATCCGTTCCCAATTCCAATTTAACGAAGAGAGAGGGCGAGTCGCGAGAGGTAAACGACGACAGGTGCCGAGCCGGACTGCTGCTCTGCTTGGCGCTGATAATTCCGCCGGACGGACAGCCCCCTTTTATCCAATTCTTGTAATAATTACATAAGTCAATTAGTAGTTCCCACTTCATTTCCTCTTCTCTCGTCCTCCGCCGTCGAAGCCGTGACAATTCCACCGATCGGAAGCCCAACGGTGATATAGAAGCTCTAAGGTGATCATCCTGATCCCTCTTATCTTCCAATTCTCCCTCGCGTTCGAAATCCAACCCCCCTACGGCGTTCAATTTTGGGGGTTGATCGAATTTTTAGGGCTCTTTTTTCTCCTGTTGGAATTGAGGGTTCCTTGTTCTTGATCATCGGGGTCCAGAATCAGGTCTTCATTTTGGTGGAATTGGGGTTTGGAATTTCTGCGAATTAGCTGTAAATTCAACCGCTTTTTTTCTATTTCCAGCTTTCATTGACATTGTCATGCTTCATTAGTTTCCTCTTCAAATTGGATCGATGATTGATTATTAGTTTCAATGAACTTGGGTTTTGAAGGCAGAGAAGATGGCATCTTCTTCAGACGCGTGGATGAAGGAGTATAATGAAGCGGCAAAGCTTGCGGATGATATTACTGGGATGATATCTTCTCTCCCTTCATCTGGACCTGAAAGTCAACGTCATGCTTCTGCTGCTCGCAGGAAGATCACCATATTGGGTACCCGACTTGATAGCTTACAGTCTCTTTTGACAAAGCTTCCCGGAAAGCAGCAAGTGTAAGCCGCTCGCCATTCACTTCCATCCATCTTTAAGCTTGATAATACCTTATATGCTGGGCAGATTCTGTTTCTAGTAGTTGCTTGTCCGTGTAGCGCTCTCCTTCTTGTTCTTGTTCTAATTCAAATGCGAGCAACTTCGCACCTTCTCCCTACGGTCGAACATATGATAAACCTTCGGGCTCACTACTTCGTTCCTTCGCTATCGCAAGAATATAGCGATCGAAGACGCTTAGCTGCTTCGCCTAAAGCCGTATTACCAGAAGGGGGCATGCTGAGCGTGGGTGAGTGGTAAGCGTAGGAGGCGCGCCCGAAGGTTAGGCAGCAACTTGTGCATGCGGCAGTTCATTGAGATCATAAATTGGTCGTGCAATGTTGGCGAACTAGTGTTTGATTGTTGCCAATGTTGTTGTTCATTGTTGTATTGGTGCAACATAATAAAAGTTTCTAACTTTGTCTCGGCTTTCTGGATTGTGGTGCGCAGATCAGAGAAAGAGATGAACCGTCGCAGGGACATGATTGGGAACCTTAGGACGAAAGCCAACCAGATGGCTTCCTCGTTGAACATGACAAGCTTTGCCAACAGGGATAGTTTGTTAGGCACTGAAATTAAGCAATCTGATATCATGAGTCGAACAACTGGTTTGGACAACCATGGCCTTGTAACTTTTCAGCGGCAAGTTATGAGAGGTAATGTTGTTATTAATTATCATCAGTTTCGTTTAGGGTGTCACTTCAAATTTCCTTGCTTATAGTACTTGCTGCTTTTAGAATTCTAACGGAAATGTATCCTTGAAACAGAGCAAGATGAGGGCCTTGAGAAGTTGGAGGAGACGGTAATCAGTACAAAACATATCGCCTTGGCAGTCAATGAGGAACTGGATCTTCACACCAGACTTATTGTATGCCCCTCTTATTTCTTGCACTCACTATTTGTATTTTCAAATTATTATGCCCTAGGCTTACAACCAAAATGAAGGAGAACCTGCGTGTTAGTCTGGAAGAATCATAAATTTTCCTGTGACTTGCAGGATGACTTGGATGAGCATGTGGATGTGACAGACTCCCGCTTACGGGTAAGCAAGCTCATGTCTTTGGTTGTCTTTCATTAGGAACTTTTCTATGACTTATTACCGACTGACCACCCATACCCCATGTTTACATCTGGAGTTATGTGGCATGGTTATAGCTTAGTTTATATATGGTTTGTGCCAGAAATAACTGACCCTTGAAAATGTTGTTTCATTTTGTACGTAAAGATGAATATGTGCATGAAGCCCTGCTATCTTTTTAGTCTCACTGATCCCAGTAGTGCCTTTTTGTCATTGCTTTTCGTTCTTGTTGAATCTTTTTAAAGGCTTCTTCTGCTTCTAAAATTTTCTATTTGTGGTAGAACTCTTAAGACTCTAGATTTGGTGTCCTTCTGGTAAAAAGAAAAAAAAAGATTCGCTGCCCTAAATGTATTAGCACCAAAGTAATGTTGATACCCCTAGAGTAGCTAATTCAGACATACCAGCAGCAGCTGCAATTTATCCTACTGTTTCGCATAACCCGGAAGTGTTTCTAGGATAGCTCCCCGAGAATTGTTGAAAGAATTCTGATTTATATTCTCCATTTTCTTGAAAATACAGCGAGTGCAGAAGCAATTGGGAGTATTGAACAAGCGAACCAAGGGTGGTTGCACCTGCCTGTGCATGCTTATGGCTGTAATTGGGATCGTAGCTCTGGTTGTGGTCATATATATGCTGATCAAGTACTTATGATCCTGAGTGTCGTACCTGAAGCCCCTCATTTCAGTTTATCTGCCTTAATTCTGCCTGCCTGCTGCTCTGCTCATTCTGCAACAAGTCGCTCTTCCCTCCTCTTTTGCTTTACCTTTTCCCTGTCGCTTGTTTTGAGAACCATTGTGTTTGGAGATTTTCTGCTTCCGTTCCATATGGTGGTGCGATGTTGAGGTGGCAGAAATTGTAATACGAAAAATGTCGGGAACCAACTCTGTAAATAATCCCCCAACTGATTTGGCCTGCGTGTCATTCGTCTGTTTGATCAACCAAAGCCGAAAATTACACATTTTAATGTGATGTATGGTTGTGCACTGCCCTTCATTAACATTTTGCACTGCCCATTGTCGACATTGAGTAATTGATCACTGATGTTCTGACTGTCAAGAATATGTCTTCCAAATGCGCTTTTATGAAACAACAATGGTCGTCTCCTCTCAAATGTCTTCCACTGCGATTGAGTCTAGACAGTGGTAGACAAAGTCGTTAGGATTAACATGATTTGTCTGTGTATGACCTTACAAAAAAAGGTTAGTTTCATAGCACAATAAATTGTTTGTAGAAATTTGTACCGATTCTTGGATACTGTCCTTGACTTCTTGAGTTCATCCACAATTCGAGATCCGAACGTAACCGAACCTCAACCCCTTTTTAAACCATTATCATGTCGATACTGGAGCTTACTATTATTTGCCAGAGCTTAAATTAAGTAACTAAAAACAAGCATGGAATAGAGAATTAAATTTTACAACTTGAGGAGCTTCACAATCAATACACAGCTGCATTGGAGCAGGAAATCACACCATCTCAATAATGAACCGAAAGAGAGGAGAGGAAGGAAATTGAGAAAAATCAAAGGATCAAAAGAAGAGCTTTCTTGGAGAAGCCGTGCCCGAAGTTGCAGCAGCAGTAGCTTTGAGAGGAAGAGGGTTTTCTTTGCTAGTTTCTTGGTTCCCTGCTGCCATCTTGTCAAGCAGTTTGGCCGCCTTGGGATCTGTTAGAAGCGTCTTCTGAAACGACTGTGAGAATCCAGTTGCAATGATGGTCACATGAATCTCTCCATTAAAGCGTTCGTCAACCACTGCGCCGAATATTATATTTGCAGATGGATCCGCCAAACTTGTCACCACCTGGGAAATTCAGAGTTGAGATATGAGCAAAACCACTAAAGTTGGAAGGGAAAGCAGCAGCAAGAGGGGGTACATACCTGCGATACTCTGTTCACTTCTTGCAGCGTTATGTCCTTTCCACCAGTTATATTGTAAACAACTCCAGTAGCCGATTGGATGGACGATCCCAACAGAGGAGCCAGAGTTGCCTGCTCAGCTGCTTCTTCTGCTCGGTTTTTCCCAGAGGAAGCCCCAACTCCAAGCATTGCAGTTCCAGAATCTTTCATTACTGCCTTTACATCAGCAAAGTCAACATTCACCAGCCCAGGTATCTGCAAGAACAGAAAGAATTAGAAAAACTTAACTTGCTATTTTTGGGTCCCTCGATCAAACCACTACTACAGACCCCATCAGCAGTAATTGTAAACCAGTGGTTTCCTAAAATATATCAGTATAAACTCTTGGCTCTAGATAGACCATGGTACTGTGCAGAAGCGTATTTAAAAAAGCTAATATCCATACAGGGACTAGCGAGGGAACATGTCCTCAGTTTAATGTTCAATAACTCGGCATTGTGATTATAATCAAGAAATGTACAGCATGAGATGTTAGATCAGGTGGCAACAGCCCTTTGTTCACTGCTGTTTCCAGTTTACAACCCAATAATATAATACAACTAGAAATTCACACAAGGAATGAAACGTGTTTAGTTCCTTATTATCTCTTTGCTGATAACTGAAGAAAGCCTTAAGATGGGGGAAAAACTCACAGTGATAATATCAGAGATTCCTTGAACGCCTTGGCGTAAGACATCATCAGCAAGAAGGAAAGCATCCTGAAGTGCAGTCTGCTCATCAGCTATGTCAAGCAAGCGGTCATTTGGTATCACTATCAGCGTATCAACATTCTTCTGTAATTTTTCTAGAGCTTCCACTGCCTGCAAGTGCCAATTCAACATTGCCACTATGATTGCATTAAAACAGGAGGAATACCTCCATCACTCAACAATCATGTTGAAGACTTCATCGAGATGATAAACGCAGGAAAAATAAATAGAACTTGCCTGCAAAGATCTTTTCCGGCCTTCAAAACTAAAAGGGTATGTGACTACACCAACAGTGAGATAGCCTGCCTCCTTTGATATCTGAGCCACAACAGGAGCAGCACCAGATCCTGTGCCACCACCCATACCAGCTGTTATGAACACAAGATCAGACCCTTTCAAAGCATCGGCTATAGCTTCTTTCGATTCCTCTGCAGCCTGCTCTCCCAAGAGGGGATTCCCACCAGTACCTGCAAGCACCTCCAGAATCAACTCAAAGAAGCATACACAAAACAATCACTTTTAAAACAAGGAAGACGACTCAGATATCCACATATATACATAATAGCAAGTGCCAAACCTAATCCACGAGTCAAAAGCTCTCCAATTTGGATTGGGTTCTCGGCCGCAGATTGCAACAGTGCTTGAGAATCTGTGTTTATCGCATAGAAATCGACCCCCTGAATTCAAAAATCAAAACAAAAGCTTCATCAGCTATGAATCCCTTCCAACCAAACAAGAAGCTGCCACAATGCAAACTTGATGGATGAACAAGTATATGATCAGTTGGTCACAATCTGCTTGCTCAATTATCGTCGTTACATCTCAAAACTACATTCATTGGAAAAGAAGAAACTTTCCAAGTGTAAGTTAACAGAAAAGAGCTTGCGGAGCAATGCATAATTGGAAATGATACAGCAGATGAAGCGTCCGAATTCCCACAGAAAATTACCCATTAACCCAACGAACTCCAAGGGCCAAAAGATAGCAAATCTATGAGTCGGCGTTTAATCTCATTCAACGTAAAGGGGAAAAAAAGTGAACTGGGACCAAAATTGAGAAGCGAATTACCTGCAAGCCGCTGCCAATCATGCGATTAATAGCATTGTTTCCGCCACCGCCGACGCCCACTACCTTAATCTTGGCATTCTCCATTTGAGAAAAGGAGCAGCTCACATTCCCATATCCCGAACTCCTTGACCTGTACGTGGTACTTCCCCTCCGCTTACTTCTATGCGCAGAGCATAGCCTCTGCGGAGGCAGGCACACGGCAGAGAAGGATGAAGAAGAGGAGTTGGGTTTCGCCAGCTGAAGCTGTGGCTGAAACTGAAGTGTCGCCATTTCTCACTGGTTATCGGACTGTGTGGGCACTTGTCGCGTTGAGTGAGGGAGACGCGAGGGAGAAAAAGAAGGTTTTTAGGGTTTTAGAAGACACAGTTCAGCTCCAACAAAGTCAGTTGGATTTTCCCAAACAATTTCTTCATTACTTCCATTTTCCTATCACTTTCTGGTTGAAAACCATCCGATATTGTCTCTCACTCTCTCCGAAAGATTGGTGGGACCCACCTCTTACTGTGCCTTACATATTTGATATTACATATTGCTTAATACGGCATCGTGGAAGTGCTGCAAAATCAAAGACACCGGATATCGTGGAACCGAGAACTGCAAAATCAAAGACCGAAACAGTCTTGTTTGCAGGTTAGGTTCGTTTTGTTGAGATCGACAACCCAAATATAAGATAAACACAGAAGTTTTGTTTTCAATCAACTACAAACTTGCCAGTGATAGGAGCGTTTTGTTCAAACAAGGATTGAAGAGATCAATCCATGGTCCATCGAGAGCCACGGGAGCAGTTCCTGTAAGTAACCTACCGGTCAGTAACGGTGAGTAACCGCTCCATCCGCCGTCCATTGCAATCCATTATTAACCTTCAGATGTAGAATAATAAATACACGTAGGGGTAAAATAGTAACTGACCTTTTGACAATTTGAAAAAGGTAACTGACACTTCCCCGCCATCATTATCACCAACTCTCCAAAAACAGAAAATTCACAGACGGTTCGAGTTCTATCTCTGCTTTTTTGCTCTGCATTCACGCTATCCATTCTCTCACTCTCTCTCTCTCTCTCTCGCGTTTCATCTTCGCAAACTGCACCGTCGAAGTCGAATCTCGAATTTTCAGTTCGCTTAGCAAAGGATACCGATCTCAGTTATTCAGCGATCAAGTGAGGGTTTCCACTTCGACGCCTTCAGTGATCAAGTGAGGGTTTCCACTTCGACGTCTTCAGCAACAAAATTAGGGTTTCCAACTTAGACACGATCAAGGTAAATCATCACTTCTTTCTTCAAAAACTAGATTCGTGATTCTGAATGTCTAATTTCAAGTACATACTTCACAAAATACCAAACGAAAAACTCTACTATGCTTGATGTTTTCACAATACCACACTGGTACCATGTGGTATTCTAAGGGGAAAAAGTTCTAGCAGTGGTAAAAGTACTTACAGTGAAATACATTTTATAGAAACATGTATAAACGACAACAAAACCTATTCCATACTCTGATTTTTTTACAATACCATAGTATACCATATGGTATAACATGGTATAAACACTGGTACCATATGCTATTATAAGGAGAAACCGTTCCAATAGTGGTAAAAGTACTTACAGTGAAATACATTTTATAGAAACGTGTATAAACGAAAACAAAACCTATTCCATACTCTGATTTTTTTACAATACCATAGTATACCATATGGTATAAACACTGGTACCATATGGTATTATAAGGAGAAACCGTTCCAGTAGTGGTCAAAGTAAGAATGAAAAAGATTTTATAGGAAAAGTATAAAAACCTATTATATGCTCTGATTTTCTTACAATACCACACTGGTACCATATGGTATTCTAAGGAGAAACCACACACGTACTGGTCAAAGCCACTACCTCAATTATTCATTTGCTTACTGATAGAATATGGTATAGTATGGTATGCTATGGTATGGTAGTTGGTGTTTTTGCTTACTGGTAGAATATGGTATGCTATGGTATGTTATAGCAATTCTTCTATTCTGGATGCAGGTACATCATGTCGAGACATAGGGAGAATTTTCGAACAAGGTGCAGCCCAACAAGAATCAACGCACTTTCAAGAACATTAACACCTGAACAGAGGGCAAAATTGCAGGAATTAGGCCTTGATGGCTTAACATCCATCCAGCAAACAAAGATAAACAAGAACTTTGCTCTATTCACAATGAATAAGTACAATCCGATAAAGAAAGCATTCAAGCTGCCTGGTGGAAACTACATGAAGATATCACCAATTGACTTTCATAGAGTTTATGGTCTACCAATGGGTAAAAAGGAAGTGACGCTGAAGAAATTATCAGTGGAAGAAGCAGTAGACTATGCGTTGCAGGTCCTACTAGAACTAGAAGCTCCAGCTACAAATGGAAGGGTGAAATTAGCTAATGTAGAGCATGACATTTCTAATGCTCATACCATTGAAATATGGATCAAGCTGTTCTGGATTCTGGTTACGGGAGCTCTACTGTCCCCATATTCAAACCTTACTGCTGAGTTGAATGTGCTGGAGTACTTGCAGCCAGACAAAATCAACCATTTCAAAGAATACAATTGGTGCAAGTTCTTCTTCGACTATATGAATGACGGGTTGGATTCAAAAAACCTGTCCATCAATGCAGATCTTCATTTCTTAACAGTAAGTATCTATACCCTCAATAAATTCATTTTCAATTAGTATAACCTAAAATCTTTACAAATCCTAGTATATCAATACTAATACAACTGTTTCTCCTTCCCACAAACAAATAAAAGGTATGCTTCATGTACAAGTTGGATGAAATGGCCTTCTCCACCCAGTTGCAAACCCCAACAACAAACTACTATGATGACACTACTGCGCAAAGAAACTATGAAAACATAGTGAGTTACTATGGTGGAGAAGAACTTCATAAGCTCATGAAGATACAGGATAAAGAAGAGATCGTTGACATCAATAGTGATGATGATGATGACAACAACACAGACCAACAACCATCAGCATCACTCATATTTGATTTGAAGATGATCAAGACTATCCCCCAAGTAAGTATAAATTACCATATGTTACAAATTGTGCAATTCATACAACTAAAATACCACACATGAACCATGGTGGTAATGTATGGTATTATACTATATAATGCACGTACCATCCATTACCACCATGGTAATATGTGGTATTCTACTGTAAATATTAACTTACAGACCAAAAATGACTAATGCAGGCTGAGAGAGCACTGAAGCTGGTGAAAACATCAATGAAAGCTATGTTGCAATCAATCAAGGTGCAATACAGAGCTCAAATTGATGAGCTTGTCAAACACAGGGAAATGTTGGAGCAAAGATCTGATGGAAACTTTCATGGTGTTGAAGGAGAAAGATCTGATGACGTGATTGTCGAACAAACTGAAGGAGCTGACTCTGATGATGAAGATAAAGAAGCAGATGCAAACCTGGAAGACACTCTGAAGCATTTTTTTGACAAGCTAAAAACAGAGAAAAGGAAAGAACCCACACTCACTGAATCTGAAGAAAATGATGATTCTCAACAAGCAACAGTGGATCTAGCTGGACCAACACAATGGAAGAAAAGGAAGAATCAAGATGGTTCCCCAACAAAACCAGAAGCTCAACATCAAACAGAGAATCCTGCTGAAACTGCTGAGAAGAATCATCCTGAAACTGCCGAGAAGAACCAAGGAAATTCAGATCCAGAGAATGTAAACCAGGAGGCCAACAAAAAAGGAGATGAAGAAAAGGAAAGTGAAATGCATCAAGATCAGGAAGCAGATGACAGTGAAAAGACACAGTCAGATGTGCTTGTTTCAAAGGAGGGAGAAAAGGAGAAGAACAATGATGAAGAAGCAATACAACCACCACCAAAGACTGCAGGAAAACCCACAGATGCACAAGACAACGACATACCATCTTTTGACCTCAGCCCATTCAATCCACCATCACAAACAGCAAATGTCAACATCACCACAGCAACAGCATCACAACAACCAGAAGAACCGCGCAAAAGAAGGATAGTGCTGAAGAATGTGCGTGGACCAGAGAAGAAAGCAAAAACATCAACCCCTCCACAAGAAAAAACAAGCAAACAGTTGGAGAATAAACAATTCATTGAATGGTCAAGCTTGTACTCGAACAGCCAGGAGAGGCTACAGGAGATAAATGCATGCTTGGCTGCTTACATTGATGACCTGAGTACACCAGTTTCACAACCAATGCCAGGAATGAACTCATCAGCAGCAAATGAACCAGTTCAAGCAAAAGATGGTGCCCTAGATGCAATCCCAATTGCAATGATGGTTACACCACCTCAGACAACTCCTGATGAAGTTTTTAATGACATTCTTGAGTACATAAGGTGCAAAGACAACAAAATTGTCTCCGGGTAAGTAAATTTCTTAATAACAATTAATTTCTTAATGACATATGGTATGGTATGGTATGGTATGGTATGGTATGGTATGGTATGGTATGGTATGATATGGTATGGTATGGTATACTATATGGTATAGTATGGTATAATGTTGAACAATACCACATAGTATAATGTGGTATAATATTGACTAACACCACATGGTATAATGTGGTATACTGTTCTGAACAGGGACGAGGTAATGTTCAGAAGAGAGGATGGAACAGGCTTACTCAAAAGGTCATCATTGCAATCTGTTGACATAGATCAACTGATAACAAATGATGTCGTGGACTGGTATGGAGATCTGATGAACAGAGATCAAGCAAAAACAGGAAAAATCTCCAAGTGGTTCTTCTCTAGTCATTTGGCAGTAAGTTTGTCCATATTTTAATGTATTATACTTACCATACTTGAATATATGATTGCTTTAACATAATTTCAAATTTACAGTCTGACTGCAAGCTGGACATAGAAAACAACAATCCTCCACTAAGTCCAGACCAATACTTCGACAAAGTGGACGAATATATTTCTGATAAACCATGGGCAAAAGACCTCAGCTTCCAGAACTGTGACCTTGTAAGTAATACTACAAAAACCATAAATTACCATATGGTATGACATCAAAAAACTATTCCTCAAAACATATTTATAATTGTCCATTAACATTCTCACTTCATTTATATGCAGTGGTTCTTCCCTTACTGTGATGGTGAACACTACATCATGATCTGTGTCAACATCAAGAACACAAGATTTGATGTGCTTGACAGTCTCCGCTACAAAGACTTCGACAAGACTTACAAACCAGTGGCAGAAAGAGTTGTCAAGTATGCAATCAACTACATGAGTGTGCACTGTTGGAACAGACAAATCCTCTGGGAGAAGTTTGACTGGTTCAATCTGGGGAAGATTACACAGCCAGATAAACGCTCATGTGGATTGTACATAATCAGATGGATGCGCCACTGGGAAGGAAAGTACAAGACTTTTATGCAATCAGACTGGAAGAGAATGGATCTGATCAAGAAAGACAGGGAGTGTATCATGCTGGATATCATCCTTAATAAAGACAACCTGGAGCGTGATCGGATTATGAAAGCTGCCACAAAGTACTGTGCTATGAAGAATCAAAGCAAGTAAGGGAAGGAGACAGCATCAGTATGGATATAATATCTACTATAGACATCAGCTTCTGAAAACAATGCTTTTGAAGACAACCAATTTGCTAGTTTTTTTTTTATGTGTGTGCTTTTTAGAACAAACAAGGTATTCAGTGTTTTTCTTATGGGTGTGTTATAACTTACATTTGAAACACTTCTTATTATGGTTATGTAACAGTCTAGTACTTTATCTTACCCCTTATTAGTGTCACAGATCTAAGATTACAGTCATCAAAATATTTATACCATAGTATACCATATGGTATAACATGGTATAAACGTTTTTAAATGCACCACAACAACATACATGGTATTTTATGGAAACTGAACACAGCACAGATCACATATCTAACATTACAGTCATCTAGAATGTTTTTACCATAGTATACCATATGGTATAACATGGTATAAAGTTTTTACCATAGTATAATATGGTATAAGGATTTTTAAATACACCAGAACAAAGCCATATGGTATTTTATGCTAAACTGAACACAACACATAGCTAAGATTACAGTCATCAAGAATGTTTTTACCATAGTATACCATATGGTATAACATGGTATAAACATTTTTAAAAACACCACACAACACCATATAGCATTATATGGCAACTGAACACATCACACCACTAATAAGGTAAAAGTAAAAATACAAAAAAACACCACCATGACAAAACCATAGTAAAACATTATATCAAAGGTTAAAATCATCCACTAAACATTAAGTCCTTCACATGTGCAGATCAATACTACTTCAAACAAAAACAAATATGCAAGAAACACGTAAAAATCAACATCCTTCAACAGCTAATAAAACTCCACAGCCTTCAAACAACTATCACAACTTCAACTTCAAACTTTCTCCCACAGCCTTCAATTTCTCCTCTTCCAATCTGCTAGTCTTTTTCTTCTTCCTACTAGCCGCCCTTCCAATCTCAGCTTCTGTAATAGGTCGTTTCGAAGGCTTAAATGAATCCTTCTTAGGCTTAAAACCCTTCACATTTCGAACTGGAACATCACCTACAAATAAGAAATACATACTACAATCAGTACCACATAATACCATATGGTATTCCAACATATTACCATAAACAATAAAGAAAACCACACTATACCACATGGTACAACATGGTAAAACGACTTCGCAAACAAAAAAAATCACAAAATTATATACACCATCACAGCAAAGAAATGGTGCAACAAAACAAAGAAAGGAACAATAAACTTATCACAAATGAAACATATACCACATTATACCATATAGTATTACAAAACATCACAAGTAACAAATCGAAAGCCACCCTATACCACATGGTACAACATGGTAAAACAACTTGGCAGACAAAAAAATAACAAAAATCATATACACAAACAAAAGGGGGCCAGGGAACTTACTCTCACAGTTGGTCGATCCACCCGTACCAGCTGTTTCAACAGTTGGTAAAGCTTCACACTTCTTGATCAAATCAATCATGAAATCCATGGTTGTTTTATACAAATCATCATTCAAACAAACCCTACTGATAAGCGAAGCAAAAACAGCTGAAATATTGAACAGACGAGACCGATACTTTGACGGAGCCTCAGTAGACGAAACTGCAAATCCAAAATTCCCACCAGTTTTTGCTGTCCTTGTCCATCGCTCAAAATCAAACTAGAAGGGATGTGATGAAACTTCACATTGCAAGTTGTAGACCACAACAAATCATATCCCCTCAATTGATGCTTACACAACAAACCACTTGACTCCCACTTGCGACAAGTACACTTAATTTCACCATTATCAAAATCAACTATGAGCAGTCTGCTGTCAAACCTTGAAAAGTCTGCTAACAATGTAAAGACATCAAAGATCTTTACATTCCCTTCTTGAGCTAACTATGTATTAGGGAAAACATTGTATGAAAGAGATTCTTTGTACTGCCCGAGAAAAAGCTGGAATATTTTTGGGGTATATAGATCAGCAACAATCAGCAAACGTAGAAAGTGCTCTGTACTCCTCTTCTTCTTCAGCATCTCTCTTATTATCAAGCATCCTATCAAAATGTACAAAGAACCTAGGAATACTAAATTCTGACTGCAAGTAATGACGAAGATTAATGTTGCAACACTCGCTTAACTGGGTGCTCTTCATACCAGCACCAAAATGAGAATTCACCCAAGCCGATGACCACTTCTCCCTCACCTTGTAAATACCTTGTCACCAACTGTGTCCAAGAGGTCCTTTCCCAGGGAAACACTTATCTATCATTCTTTTCCAATTATACTCAAAATCATCCTCATCATCAACATTGTACATCAAATAGCTAAGCTCACAAAGGAAAGCCGAATCACACAAAGATCCCAAATTAACAACTGCATTCTGTGAGATATGCCATGAACACAATCCATGGAAAGAACTTGGGAAAACAGACCTTATACCAGCAACAATTGCAGCAGCCTGATTAGTAAAAATAGACGACGGGCTCACACCTCCCATGCATTCCAAAAACTGATTAAACAACCACTCAAACGTTGCCGGTGTTTCATCATATAGAAGGGCAGCTCCAAACACAGTGAGTTGATGATGGTTGTTGAAACCAACAAACAGAGCTGCACATACCATGTGGTACACAGTGTTAAAAAAATAAATACCACAAAATACCACCATAGTATTAACAGATAACAACATAATGAATACCACAAAATACCACCATAGTATTAACAGATAACAACATAATACCAAATAAAAATAACTATAATAAAGAATAATCACAAATATAAGAACACATACCTAGTGGTCGATACTCTTTATTCGTTCTGTATGTAGTATCAAAACTAACTAAATCCCCGAAAAAATGATAATCCATCCGCATCTTCCCATCTGCCCAAAAAATACTAGCAATATTCTCATCCACATCAACCTCTACCTCATGAAAAAAACCAGGATCCAGCTTAGCTTGTCGTCTAAAGTGTTTTAGTAATGCAGTTGCATCACCATGCTCCATTGATGACGTCCTCACTGTCCGCAGGTGGTTCTTCAAATCATTTCTTGTGAAACCAATACACTTCCGACCACCACCAGCTGTACTAATTGCAATATACGAAGCAGTCGCACATATACCAGCAGCATCATTCACATCTGCCAACATTTTATACACAGGAGCCATTTTCCTATTCGATCTCATGTAGTGACGCATACCCTCAGGAATCATGTCATGGTTATGCACATCATACCACTTATAAATCTTGTAACACTTGAACTTCTTAAACCACCTAATTCGAATATAGGCACCATCACATCCACCCCTGATTTCTGGAACACGACGAACACGAGCCTTCACATCAATAGAACCACGATTAGCAGGATTATTCTCACTACCAATCCTCCAGCCTTCCTTATTGCAACAATACTTGATATAATAAACCGCCTTTGAACCATTATTAAGCTTCGGACATGCCGATGGTAAATCCTCACACAAAAACCTTTATAATTCCCATAATCCACATAAAATCTATATGCATCATCAGTTGTAGCGAACTCGAGATTATTCCAGGAACTTCGAACATTAAGATCAATACCATCAAAACCTAAAACATAAACCTAAAACATAAAAAGAATGAAACATTAATGCTGTACAAAATATAATACCACCATAGTATCATATGGTAAAGTTTATTACATTCAAAACTCTACAAATACCAGTATAGTTTCTTATGGTATAACATGGTATTGTATGGTATAACATATATACAGAAACATAAAATCACAACAACTATAAAAACAATCTACAACAAATAAAACACAACACTCATATGCAAAAATACCATAGAATACCAGTATGGTACTTTATGGTATAACATGGTAATATATGGTATAACATGGTATATATACAGAAACATAAAATCACAACAACTATAAAAACAATCTACAACAAATAAAACACAGCACTCATATGCAAAAATACCATATAATACCAGTATGGTATTGTATGGTATAACATGGTACTGTATGGTATAACATATATACAAACTTCAACTTACCAAACACATTTAAAATTCTTACCTTCCGATTCAACAATACTATTAGAAGAACTAGATCCAGTATTAGATTCATTCAAAGAAACAATGACGCCTTGATTGAGATCACTCATTGCACTAAAAAAGCTCAGTCAACAGAGAAGATTCAAAAAATTCCTGCACAAAACATAAATTCAACTACGGATCAATCACCTGAACAAACATAATGAGATCATTGATCACAAAGAACAGAAAACAGAGAGCACAAAAGAGAAAACGCAGATATATGGTATAACATGGTATTGCATGGTATAATCATATATACACAACATCAAAAACAAATTACAGAACGGAATCAATACGAAAACGTGAAATCCTACTATCACTACAAATTACCTCGACGGAGACCAAACAACGGCCAGCAGAAACTTCAACACAAGCAAATCGAGCCAAAACCTCGAGCAAGAAGAAGAAAAGAGAAGATTAAGCTAAGAATTCCGCTGCCGATTAAGCTAAGAACCGCGTCCTCCACCAACCTTCTCGCCATCGACAGATCCTTCGGAGAAAAACTCTCGATTGCTCTGTTTACTTCTCATTCTCTCTCATGAATCCAATTCCAGCTCGGCCAAGGATAAACAAAAAAGGAATAAAGAGCGAAGGACATAAATTCAAAAAATGGACAAAAATACCCCTGCCCCACCCCGCTCCGACCCCAGCCGTTAGATCTCCCCGCTCCAGATGGACGGCTCCTGTTGGGTTACTGACGGGTGCATAACCATGGGTTATGCACCCTATCTTGGACCGAGAGCCACAGGTAATCAACAAACACCACATTTATGTGTAAAAGAAGGATTATTTCCGGTGGAAATTAAAAGTAATTCTCATAATACATCACTTTTATAAATATTTCCCAAACTACCAAAGTTTCAACTGGTTCGAGTTTAGTAAACTCGAACTACCACCAGATCGATTGACAAAGGATCGATCCAAGTGCATCGAGTGAAACAGCCACGATTAGCTGGCATAGGACGACGCGGATCGAGTGTTTCAAACTCGATTTACGTGGATCGAGTGTAACAGACTCGAACTAAAGGACCTGGATCGCTGACATGTGCATCGCTCCACCATTGATCGAGGTAAGGGAGATCGATCTCCACCGTTCGATTGCAAAACCAGCGATGCAGTGGTGACACGGATCGAGTGGGGCGAACTCGATGCAGGGGGACCGAGTGCCTCGGAATCGATCTGTTTGACGCGGATCGATGACATCAGGCACGCTCCACCATAGATCGAGTTTTCCTAACTCGATCCGGGTCGTTCGATTTTGCAAGACTCAAACTTCTTCTGACGCGGATCGAGGGCAGCAAAATCGATGTCGTGGTTCGAGTCCCCTAAACTCGATCCACCTCCTCCCACTGCACCTATAAATACCCCCTTCCATTCCACCAAATCTCACACCACTCCATTCTTCTTCCTCTCTTCCTCCCGCCACTCTTGAAGAAAAAAATATGCTCTGCGGTTGCGGCTAAGCCCGATCTTCCGCATCAGATTTTTTTTCTTTAGTTTGTTACTTCTATCACTCAAAATTGTCGAGATGGATCCGAGTATTTACGATCCTAGATTATACATTCAAGGCGGACCGCAAGTAAACGATTTGTTGAATGAGCAACCTTACCATCGGTCTGAAAGTGTTTGGGCGGCAGATCCGGTAAGCACTTCCTCATGTACTTTTCTTTTTTTAAATGTGGTAGTATTCTTCGAATTTTTTTTTGTATAATAATTAATATTTTTTTTTGCTACAGGAAAAACTTGACGTAATCACCCATCGGTCGCTATCTCGCTTGCCTAAATGGGATGATCGTATTGAGCCCTTCATTGAAAGAGCGCGATTGCTGAGGGTGCGAAAGTTTGTGGGGATGGAGATGGACAACAACCTTCTTACGGCAATGGTGGAAAGATGGAGAAAAGAAACGCACACATTCCACCTTCTAGAGGGAGAGATGACGATTACGTTGAAGGACGTAGCCATGCTGACAGAGCTTCCAATCGATGGTGATGCAATAATAGAAAGTTCACAGAAGCCATTGAATGGTTGGGGCCAATTTATAAGCGAGCGTTTAGGTATCAACATCCCCGAGGAAGCACAAGAAGGTCGTCGTGTACCACCTCTACACAAGTCTATGCTATTGATACCTTGGCTAGTGAGGGCCGTTGGGGAATTACCGGAGGATGCCACGGATGCTCAGATAGAGAGGTATGCTCGCATCTACCTGATTTGTTTGGTTGGTGGATTTTTATTTTCGAACTAGTCTGGTGGAAATATATGCATTGTATGTGGCTTCGAGTTCTTTTGGAAGATTGGGAGAAAAAGTTGGGGATCTGCTTGTTTGGCGATGATATATTCGGAGTTGTGCAAGTGTACGGATCCGAAAACAAAGCAAGCGGGTGGTCCCATATTCATCCTCCAACTATGGGTTTGGGAGCACCTTCCTACTTTCGCTCCGATCTGCCCTGCCAACAGTTGGGGTCCCGATGAGCCACTACGACAATGGGCTTATGGTGCTAGATGGATTGGAGCTATCACGAGACTCACCTCTCTAGACGGGTACCGCCAACATCTTGACTGTATAGAATTCAACTAATTTATTTGTTGAAATTATTTGTCTTAGCCCATGATTTATTTTTATGATTATGAATCCTATTTGATTTATTTGTTGAAATTATTTGTCTTAGACTTAGCCTATGATTTATTTTTATGATTACGAATTCTATTTGATTTATTTGATGAAATTATTTGTCTTAGACTTAGCCTATGATTTATTTTTATGATTACGATTTCTATTTGATTTATTTGTTGAAATTATTTGTCTTAGACTTAGCCTATGATTTATTTTTATGATTACGAATTCTATTTTATTTGTTGAATTGTCTTAGCCCATTATTTATTTTTATGATTATGAATCCTATTTGATTTGTTGAAATTATTTGCTTCGATTTTAAATTATATGTTGTGTTGAAACTTAGGTGGAGTGGGATCCGTATCCGAACGGAGAAAGGATTTGTACGAGTTGCGATACCCTCAGGATCGTCGACTCTAGTCGTGCAAGTTGCCTGTGATCTGCCACAACATTGTCGAGTGGCACCTCCCGGATAGATGTGTCCAATGCAGTCAAAAACGCGATTCTACCTAAAAGCGGAAAAGGGGTAAAATCGAAAAGCGGCGAATCAAAGCGTAAAAGCTTAAGTTTTTTATGCATCATGTATAATAGTAAAAAATCTGTTAAGTACGACATGTATTATGTAAAATATAAGTGCATGGAGTTTAGACAAGTGAATAAATACATGCAATTCATGTCCAAATTAAAGCAAATTCATAACATCTTAACAATAAGTTCATAAACATTAACCGTAACCACAAACGAGTTAATAACCAAATTCTCACAACATTAGCTTCACATTCTGCCCTTGGTTTCTCAAAGGTTCAATTAGAAACACCACATATACATAATTTAGCAGTAGCATACGTAGGTAAACCAGTAGGTTATACGCCTATTGGAAATTATTAGTTTCCTTCATTTTGCTGGGTTGGTTTAAATTATTGAGAATGTGTGAGTTGTAATTTAGCTAGAAATACGTGCTAGGTTATATGTTCAGGGTGGACTAAGAGTTGAGAAGGGGAAGCATTTACCCACCATTTAGGAGTCATAGGTGAAGTGGCGACGGGGTAGGACAAGATAGAGACAGAAACTAACATGGTGTGGCGCCAGCGAGTGGCGACAGGCGATGACGAGTGCGACGGGTGCTGCCACATTGGAGCTATCGAGTGCGACGGGCTAGAGCTTTGCTGGAAGGTGGCGACGGCGGTTGCGGACTTGCAGCGGCGGCGAATACTTCACTGGAAGGTCGGCTACGGCGGCGCAGAGTGTGCTGGAGATGGAGGATTAGGGATTGCGGAAGAGTGGTTTGGCAACCTCAGCCTGATATCCACCCCCTTTCCCCTTTTTTTTTTTGTCCGAAGTGATCAAAATGGCGTCGTTTTTGTTTGGCGGAGACAATTTTCTCCTTTGCTTGGAATCGGATAAAAACGGTATGAAAGCGCGCTTTTATCCGATTTTAACGATTCTACTAACACTTTTGACTGATTTTGAGTAAAATACGATTTTATTAGTGATTTGAAACGTTTTCCTACCCTAGAAACGTAAAATCGTACGATTTTACGCTTTAAAGCGCGATTTTGACTGCACTGGATGTGTCCGACAATATAATTGGGCGCAACCGATTCCTCTCCCACCAGCGGACGTACATAAGTCACTCCACAAGTACAACAAGGATCTGCGGGGTACAATCAGTGATTGGCCAACCAAGCACCATAGATAGATTGAAATGTGGGAGTCTCGTCATACGTATGCAATTGATGGGATCCCAATGACGAGGCCAATGGGGTACCAAGATGAATACATGATTTGGTACCGCAAGTTCACAAAAAGATGGGTAACCAAACGTGGTGCCGTGATGGGTTCGTTGGTAAGCACAATATCTATTTACTATATCACTTTAGCTACACAAAGAGTGTTTGACTAACATGTTTATTATTTAGGTTGATGGGTTGGAACCAAGCACCATAGATGGATTGAAATCTGCCCTTGTATTTTCCGGTCAGAAAGGTGCCATCAACTTGGATTATTGGCAGACAATGGGTGAAACCATCAATGCATGGTTTGAATGCCCAAAATAGTCGCTTAAACACGCGTTTAGCACCCCCATAGAAATCTTCGTAACTAGGCACAAAAACAGACCCAGGATTCTTGTCCACCATTGCAAGAATCAAACGAGGCATATTAGCAAATGACTCTTCCCAATCGCCATACACCTCTGCCATAACTTTTTGCTTCCCATGCCATGCTTTCTTGTAACCGATGGTATAGCCATGTCGATTCTTCACTTCAGCGATGACACTCTTCACGGTGATCCCAGGTTGTGCCTCAATCAGATGTTTGATTGTTTGTGCAACCTTCCTTCCACTCAATTGTCGGTGATCTAGAGAAATCAGTGACGACCTACAAGTGTGGTTGTTGTCTGTCTTACGAATGAGCCAAGCCCCATTTCTTTTAACATATGCTGCCCGAACATGCCACATGCATCCGTCGCCATGGTTCTCGCAACGAACATGAATTTGTTTAGTGTCAGAAGTGATGACACGATATTGAAAGCTTCTTCGCATAGCAGTTTCTTTCAATGCATCGACCACCTGAGGCTTTCCTCCAAATGTTTGGCCAACCACGAATCCAGAATCAGGAGTCCAGATAGGTGTAGGAGAGAGGTCAGGATCGTCGTTGTGAGCATAGAGAGGATGTTGTGGCACCATCGTGTAGTGAGGTGTGGGGGGCTCAAATTCCCCCTCATCAACTTCCATATCTTCACCATCTGAACTACTCATTGATTCTAACTCTTCATCTTCCACGTGCTTGCCTCGCTAGTGTATGGAGGACTTGGTTTATCCACATACGGATCATTGTTGATGCCAGATGCTAGTGTAGATGCTTGTCTGGGTGCCCTTATGTAATCCCATTCTTCACCCCATACTGGCCACTCCTGTCCGTCATGTTCCACCAATGGACCAGTTGCAGTTCGATCCTCGTATGTTGGCCATGGTGCATCATGCCGAACTCTAAAATCTCCTGAACCGGAAAACTCTCCCGATCCTTCACCTTGTTCGGTATAACTGCCCCCACCATATTGGCCAACAACTTCTGTCTCGACATACACCTCAGCAGTTGGAAATCTGTTCTCTGCAATAAATCTCACCATCATATTAACGTCATCATCGTCAGACAAAACTGATCCTTCATATACAAGTGCATAATCCTTGTAAACCGGCATACGGTAAGTCATCTTGCATACTCTTCGCCCTCCTATGCAACATCGTTCCGCACAAATATGGCTGAGTTCTTGCCAAGTAAATATGCTCTCAATCCGGACAGTACTAGATTCACCATCTTCGTAGTCAATACTATCATGAAAATGTGTAATTCGACCATTCCAACGAATCAATAAGTCGAATTTTCGAAATTTTCTACCCATTTCTGCAGTTTATAGAAGCAGCTCATTACATACAGTACAAACAATTCTAAATTAATCCAAAATTCTAATATGCTCATTCAAACAACGTAAGCAGAACTTACCTCCAAAAAATTTCTTCTTTGCTCAGCTATGGTGCTCCAGCTGCTGCAGTTTGTGTTTGGAAGAAAGAAGATAGAAAGTAAAAGAGCTGCCAGAATGTGCGAAGTGATGGCTTTTTATCCTCGTAAACTGATGCAGTGGTTCGAGTCCAAAAAACTCGAACTACGGTAGTTCGAGTCCATTAAACTCGATCTATGGCAACCAATAATTTTACCCCCTGCACCCTATTCTGGAGCATGTCGGACCGAAAGCGACTGGACAAAATGATTGAGCAGTGGTTCGAGTTTAGAATAATCGAACAACACTAGTTCGAGTCCCTAGAACTCGATCTATGCCAACAAAGAATCTTATCACTGCAACCCTATCCTGACACTTCGGTTGACCAGTGGTTCGAGGCTATAGGAATCGATCTATATGGTTCGTGTTTTAATGCATCGATCTAATGCAGATATGGATCGAGAAATTTAAAGTCGTTTTACTAGATCGAGTTTATTGGCATCGATCATATTGGATCGAGTTTCCCAAACTCGAACAAGTTTGATCGAGTTTTCCAAACTCGATCTTCTATGATCGAGTTGTCCAAACTCGAACTACTTTTGATCGAGGTTTAAGAACGTGATGTAGCTGCAATTCGAGTTTTTAATCGTAGAACTGTTTTGTTGTTCGAGTTTATGGAACTCGAACCCCTTGAAACTTGGATATTTTGGAAAAATTTTATAAAAGTTATGTATTATGGAAATTATGTTTAATTTTGACTGTATTCTGGGAATTCTTCCGTAAAAGAATTGATAGAATTGATCTAGCAAGAAACATCATAATAGTAGTAGCAATATAAGGGTTCAGGCATAAATGGAAGTGGCACTATTTCTGGGAAGTTATAATTATTTAACCCCAAAATACATCTCTAGGCTCATATTTGTCTGATAGAATCGTTTTGTTTTACGTGCTACATTGCCCCTTTTTAAGAATTTGAACGAGAAGACGGAACCAACCAAAGAACCAATTCCAAGTTACATAGTGATAAAATTACACACAGAGATCTCAAAATATGGAGACAGCAACCAATCCTTCAAATCCCACCCTAAACTCAGATATCGCTCAGGCCACAGACTGCACATAATAATCCAGTAACGCCCTCGGCTGGCTGGCTTCTTCATCTGTTTGAGTGTTTCTACTCCCCTTCGCTTAGGATTGGGACGATCAGCGGTTTCATCTGTGCAAGATATACAATAGCCCACCTGCTCACAACAGAGATATCAGTACGGCGCGATTGATTACGCATGAGTTGAGCCGAAAAAATAATAACAGGATAAGCAAATTTTAGGAAGAAAACTAACAATTGTCATTAACCATGATAAAATCATGACCCCCAACCAATTTAGCACAAAGTTGTTCACTGGCATTCCCAATACTGCTAAGTAATCAAATACAACTGCCTTTTATAACAAAGACAGTTTCCTACGAGTTCCTTGATTACAATTATTGAGAAGCTCATGTGGCGGCCATTAAAATTTGTGTGCCATAGAGCAGCTAGATCTTACTACTCACAAAGTCGATTTGCCCTTACTACCGAGATATTGACGAACCAGTAAATTTATGGACTGAGAAACCATTTTTCCATTTGGAAAGAGCAGCAGACAACAAGAACAACATATCTGCTGAAATTTGGTTTTCAGCTAACAATTTATCAGTGGGAACGGGGTACAGGTTTCAACACAAACTTGTATCCAGCTCTCTATGACGACAGCTTTAAGTGATTTTCCCCCATCTTTTCCAACAGTGTTTCATGGAGTTGTATAGGGTCTAAACATTGGTAGGTCACATGATTGCAAGAACCCGTTTAGGGTTTCTCCTCATTTGAGGAGAGGAGATAACAAACCAATTGTAATTCCCACATGTTTGCTCAGGCTTGTATCGATTAAAAGTGTATGGCCCAAGCAACACAACACAAATAACAGTCTGGATAGTGATTCGGCAATAGGGTTCTAGAATAAACTCTACTGTGTATCTAATTCTTAAAGATGGACACATGGACGAATCATTGTTCACAGACAAAGAAATGCAATTGAAATCAAATAAAATGAAGGAACAAAGTAGAATTAGAACTTACATCATCCAGCAGCTAACTGTTGCTGTTATTACCAATGTCAAATGCAATCTGGATCAGAAGACCAAGGTTAGCCATATTGAAGAATGATAACAATATGTTGACCAAAGAAACGATCAAGAGAATCCACTATATCATATGATCATTCGAGTAGTTACTCAATTTACCAGATAAAATATGAAAACAATGTAACAAAATTCCTAAGAGATTGCTAAAAGAATAGAGAAAGGTCAAGACACAAACATATATCTAACATGAAAAATTAAACAAGGGCCTATCATAAACCAGGGAATAAGCATTCATGCCAAGAGAAACACCCGCCTAGGACTCTGCATTGCTATAACTCAGGCAATAATACCATCTATTTGATAATCAGCTATCAAACAAGCATACAACCTAAAAGAACTGCAAAAGTGGAAACTGACTAAACATGTAAAACCAATCGTATTACAAGACTGCAACACCTTTCATGGTAGCACAACTTAACCTGACCAATAAATTAGCGGGACATGTGCAAAAGCTCCTGAAGGAAGCAAAACTGGCAAACACCGGCCATGTTTCACTGCTAATAGCAGAATAATGTGTCAAACTGGATTACACGAGGCAGTCGCTTGCTAGTCCCTAGGAACACAATAAGGGCATCCAACTAGAAGAAAACAAAAGCTTATTGATCCAGACTTAAAAATACTTGGCGCACCTAGAAGAATTACATGAGTCATAACACTGTTCAGTAAACATTTCCCCAATGGATCTAAATTCCAATGGCGCCTTACCAATATCCCAACACAACCACAATACTTGATCAATCAAGAAAACTACAGCGCAGGATCCACAATAATAACCCAAAGAATTCCCATCAATTTCCTCTATCGAACAAAATAGGACAAAATCACGTTTCCCCAGTCAGGCACACAATTTCTCAGGAAGAGAGAAAGTAATGCAGCAAATACTGGGAGATGAGAAGTGGAGCCAAGGGAGGAAGCATACAAATTGGTGGAGGGGCCTCTGTTACAGCAGATTCTGGTGCACAGCGATGCGATTATACCCACCACTACAAAAATCAGCGTAGTTACCAGAAAACCCATATCGATTTGGCTGTGAATTCGATCGCGATTTCTGAAAACGGACCACGATGAGTTGAGTTAGCTCAAAGCAGACAACTTTCGCGATCGCAACGGAAAATTTGGCTGAGAAAGCCAATCCCGTTTGGTTTGCCGAGGAAAGATGCAGGGGGCAAATAGGAACAAAAGCGAGAAAGCTGTACCTGAAATTGGCCAAACTGCTGCTGCTTGATCTGTTCGTTAACGTTTGGTTCTCCTCCTGTGGCAAGAACAAGATCCAAGTTTGCTCTTCTTCCTTCCAACGATTGTTCGACTTTGATTTCGGATGATAAGAAGCTTGGGCCTACAGATTACTCGATTATGTCAGACAAAAGCCCACCAGTAAGTTATTGATAGTAATCACGATCCAGACTGTTATTTGTGTTGTGTTGCTTGGGCCATACACTTTTAATCGATACAGGCCTGAGCAAACTAATATCCAAGTCTGCTAAGTATCTTGATATCTGGATCCTCTTTTGTGTTATCTGGATACTAATTACGTGCTGTTTGGATACTATTCTGTGTTGTCTAGATATTAGTTTGTAAATTTGGGATAATAGTTGATTCATGGTGGATATCAGTTACCAAATTTTGAATACTAGTCTGTGCTCTCTAGATACTTTAGTACTTGGATATTATTTCATGTCATTTGGATATCAGTTAGTATCTACTAACGAATGTTCAAGTTAGCAGATTAACTTTTCCCAATTCAGAAAACTTATAAGATTGTGGGATGGTTTGGAGTTCGGAAAAGGATTTTTTTTCTTTTGGCGGAGAACGCTTAAACTTTGAAACCGCGGGTTGTCAATCCATGTCACCCTCGAAATGGATTTGAGAGATGAAAGATTGATGATGAATCTTTGATAATAGGATGTGCATGTAGTAAGCGAGAAAGTGTGAGCAAGTTGGACGAATGACGTACAGTAAAGTGTAACTGATATTCTATGTTCATTTTCCACCATCTTCCAGTGAAATTTATTGGTCACGTTAGATATTCTATCATAGTTGTGTCATCTTGTGACAAGATGGTGATCAACAATTCGGTTAGTTCAGAAAACTTACAAGGTTGTAGGATGGTTTGGTTTGGAGCTTGGATATGAAATTTTTTCTTATCACAGATAACCTTTAAACTTTGAGATTTTCGGTTGTCAATTCAGGTGAGTCTGGAAATGGATTTGAGAGATGAAAGATAGATCATGAATCTTGTAATGGGATGTACACGTAGGGATGACAATTTCGACTTGGCCCTTTTTACCCAACCTGTTTGTCCTGTTTTGGGACGGGGCGGACATGGGTACCTCTAATCGACCCGACTTGCTCTGACCCGCCTCATTCTCGACCCGTTCTTGCCTAAATTACATGTAATCTTAGTCAAATTACTTAGGAATTTTCTCTTATTACCTCACATTTAGCTATAATAAAGTTGTAAATAAGTGAAAATCTTAATTTTTCCAATAAGTTAACAACATTTTATCATATTAAGGTTTCTTTCTTAGTATTTTAATGAAAGTAATGAATATTTTTTATGTTTTTCACATAAATTACATATTCATTGGGTCGACCTGCCCCGCTCGCGCCTCATGATAAATTATCCGACCTGCACGGGGCAGATATGGGTATCGAGACATCTGTCCGGGACCTGCCCCATTGTCATTCCTCTGCATGTAGTAAGCGAGAAAGCGTGAACAAGTCGAACGGAGGACGTACAACAATGTGCGAATGATATTCCATACTCATCTGTTCATCATCTTCCACTGAAATTTATAGGTCGAGTTAGATTTTACAAGTCAACTTTGACATTACATCATACTCGTGTCATCTCGTGACAAGAAAGGACATTACATGTATCATGCTAGCTAATTTTTAATCGTTTTCACGAGGGAAAGTTTTGTTGGTCATGTTATACATAGAGTCATAGCCATGTCCATTTGGTGACAAGAAATGACATCCCTATGCACCATAGATGTGTCCATCTGGTGACAAGAAAGGGCACTCCAAAGTATCATGCTAGTTTGGTAGGCTTTGATTGTCATACTAGGTTACTTTCAGTTCTTTGACTTCCTATACGGTAACTGGTAAGAGTGCTCTATTGACAAGAATGGAGAAAACCAAAAGCGGCAGCAACAGATTTCCTGGCTACAAGTCTTTAGTACATCTGAGACAAAGACAATGATAACAATTCCTCATAAAATTACATAATCAAACATTCATCACAGTCTAGCAGCTCCTATTTCATAGTCCTGCCTTCCTAACATAGACAACACGGCTGTTCCTTCCATCATACTCTGGAAGAATAAAGGGTTACTTACTGCTACAAAACAGGTATCCAATTGATGGAATTGGTGATGAACAGAGAAGCAAGATGGGGACAGTGGCAGCAAATACAGCCGTATTGGATGATTAGATTAGATCATTGAACATACAACATCGACTTTCCCAGCAGCTCAGAGTTAAATGTGGAAGACCCAAAAAAAGAGAAGAAAAAAATTAATTATAAAAAATGTGAATCAAAAAGATGTAATGGATCATTAAAAGAAGCTGGATTGATTGGTCATTTCTCTTCTTCTCCGTATTTTCTTGGTAATTTTGCCATATTATGCTACCCTTTTTTTTTCCCTTCCAAGTGGGAGGGTTGTGTTGTGTGAGCACCACTTCCCAGATTTTCCCTTCTATCAGAATCTGAACTCGGGATCAACGTCCATTGCCCAGGCAAACTTTGCCAGAAGCGACTTGTTGAATATCTGCAGTAATGGCGAAGAAGCTTCATCACATTCTCATTCACACACACACGAAGGAAAAAATCCCAAGTTACACATGTTTTTAAAAAAAATTCTCAAAATACACAAGTTATGAAAATAATTCCCAATCTACGTTAGTTTGGGCCATCACCGCTGTCGACGAAGACAGTGATTGAATCACTGCTGTCGACGAAGACAGTGATTGCATCACCGCTGTCGACGAAGACAGTGATTGCATCACTGCTGTCGACGAAGACAGTGATTGCATCACTGCAGTACACGGCCGCCGTGAAGGCCTGACCTGCGTCGAAACTTTAAACAAACGTAACTTTGTGCTCGGTTATCCGATCGTAGAGAAATTTTTTTTGATTCCGCATAATTTTTCGAGATCTTGCAAGCCGCAAATTTCCGTAGGCGGTTTGGTCCCGCCTTCGTCTCGAAAATATGTCGTTTGCTACTTCGAACGAGCCTTTTTTCGATTTCGTCAAACTTTGAACGACCATAACTTTGTGCTCCACAATCCGAAAATCATGAATTTTTTTTTGATTTCGCATAAATTTTTAAGGACTACAATATTTAGTAGGAGAGAATTTTCAAAAAATGAATTATTTATGGATATAAGGGATTTTGGGAATAACTTTACCTTCCTTTTCAGGAATCCAAGTACATTCCGAAAATATGTCTATGATAAAAATTGTAGTCCTTAAAAACTTATGCGAAATAAAAAAAATCATGATTTTCGGATTGTGGAGCACAAAGTTATGGTCGTTCAAAGTTTGTCGAAATCGAAAAAAGGCTCGTTCGGGGTAGCAAACGACATATTTTCGAGACGAAGGCGGGACCAAACCGCCTACGGTAATTTGCGGCTTGCAAGATCTCGAAAAATTATGCGGAATCAAAAATTTTTTTGCTACGATCGGATAACCGAGCACAAAGTTACGTTTGTTTAAAGTTTCGACGCAGGTCAGTCCTTCACCGCGGCCGTGTACTGCAGTGATGCAATCACTGTCTTCGTCGACAGCGGTGATGCAATCACTGTCTTCGTCGACAGCGGTGATGCAATCACTGTCTTCGTCGACAACAGTGATGCAATCACTGTCTTCGTCGACAGCGGTGATGGCCCAAACTAACGTAGATTGGGAATTATTTTCATAACGTTTGTATTTTGAGAATTTTTTTTAAAAACATGTGTAACTTGGGATTTTTTCCCACACACGAAAGACTGTTGACCTTCAACCTTTCACTGTTAAGGGTCAGGGTCAGGTCAGGTTTAAGAATTTACCTTCTCGATGGGAACTTCATGCCTTTTGCACCAGGCGACTGTGATCCTAGGATCCAGGTAGTTGATCTTAGAGGTGCCGAGTGCCACTGTTTTCAGATCCTCCTTTGTCGTCATGTCCATTTCGTACTTCTCAATCTTTTGATTGGCGGATGCTATCTTTTTCTCTATGCTGCCACACACCAAAGTGTAAGTTAGCCCATCATAAAAACATCTCAACAAACAGTGAAGACAATCAATGGATGACGGATAATTACGCTTCTGGACTCAAGTTCCTTTTTTGCTTTCCATCTGCACCCTTTAGAGGTGGCTTTCCCTTCTTGGCCCTCTCCAAATCAATTTTCAGCTCTTTGAGTTCTTGCTGCAAAGTCATCATTGTGAAATCAGCTGACCAAGACAGAAACAGGAGATAGAAACCAATGCTCACAACTAATGAATCCTCCATAACATATACAGGGTGTGTTGTCAAATGTCAGCCAAGAAGCTTAAATGTTTTTTTTTTGTCAGCTGGGTCTCCACAAGAATGAATTACCTTAGCAGTCTCAATCCTCTCAGTCAACCTCAAGATTTGGGAATCATGAGTCTTTGAGACTGTACGCTGATGATTACAGATGATTGCAACCTGCAGGAAGATAGAGGAATTACAGAAAAACAATTGGGATAACTGAAAACAACTACAGATGATTCCAAACTCCATTACCTGCTTGTTTGCTTTTTGATAAACAACAACCTTCTCTGCAACATCGCCCTCTTCTGTTTCCTCGTACAACTGCCAAGCGATTAGAATACCCAGGGAAAAAATCAAATCAGTGATTGTATAAAAACATCTGATGTAGTTGGAAAAACTTCATCAGTGCAGAATTATATCTTTGAGAATGCCATAAGATATGCATAACAATAACCACTAAGCTACAGTAATCAATGTCCAAAACCAGCCCAATAGCATAAGCTGCTGTCGCAACAATCAAAATAGTAATAGAGGCTCAAGAGATCTATAAATAAGATACTACATAATTTGTAATGCAACTTACTTGTTGATCCAATGTTATTGAAGCATTATAGGTACGGAAAACTTTCGCTGTAAGCCCAGGCATGAGTTCCTTCAAGTGGGCATTCAGTTTACTTGTATCCAACGCGTTAAAAAGGAGCTCATTTTCCCCTTTTCCTGAGGTTAAGGAATGAGAAATGTCATTAACACAAAATGATATTCCCTTCAAAAAAAAAATTATTCCATTTAATTAGAGTTAAACTGGACAACTACATTCTTACCAGCTTGGAACTGCCCAATTGCTTTGAACACAGGAAGCTCAACTTCAACCGTGTTCTCATAACGAATTGAATCTTTACCAAGAAAGTCAAACTACGTAAGAAGATAGAACAAAACCCATGTCAGGATTACTACTAGCGAAAAAGGGGCACATGAAATTGACATCACATAGTGGGGATCACGCAAACATAAAACAAAACAAATCATTTGCAGGAAATCGGATTTGCTGCGTGCTTGGAATACTGAAAAGATATGACCTTGGCTTCTCGCACGGATAGGGAAAAGAATATCATTTATTGTTTTATTTTCTATTTTTTGCGTAGATTCGTGCATTTCTTTCAACTCAGCTCAGCTCAAAAATCAAAATATAAAGCATAGCAATAAACTCTTATATTAACTGCCACACCTTTATCATGTTGGGAGGGATGCACTCCACGTTCGATACTTTTAATGTGCAGCAACCAACAGTATCAGCTTCTTCCTCATCCTGCAGAAAATCAGTCATTGGGCATAAAGTCACTCTAAATTTCCAACAGAGATGGTATTTAAAAGCTATCAAGGTAAAGGACAGATCAAGGTACTACAATATCGGAGCACCCAACTAAACGATACAGCAGCAGGACATCATTCTTAAAGGTGACGTGCAGAAACAAAAGGCGGTAATATTAGGGAACAAGATAATAAAGGAAAGGCAACTCCCAGGGCACTTATTCAGCCAAGAGTACAAAGAAGATCAAAGTACACAGCCACGGGTCATTGAACAGTAATCTGATTTATCACTCTAGACTCTAAGCATGAGATAGTCAGGATTCACATGGCCATTTGTAGCATCTGTATGGTAATTGCAGCCTTTTTAAGGGCCACATTGAAACCCTCGTCGCAAAATCATCAATCTTCCCATAACATGCATTTAGGCTGATGAATGGCAGCAGAAACAAAGCAAGTAGCATTTGTGTAGATTGGTCACATTACACACCGTAACTGATGGCTTATTTAGATTCCAGAACCTGTACCTGGTATAAAGGAAATTAAGGGGGAAAACAAAGAAAGAAAGAGATGAGGATGTTTAGAAAGAAAGAACTCAATTTACCTTCTCATTACCCGCCCTTAGAGCTAGCTTATCAATAAGATATGTAGCAACTGCTATTTGCCGTTTTGTAGGATCCTTGTCCTTGTTATTGAAATCCTTTGTGTAAGCTGCCCTGATGTTGTGTATGTAGTCCTGCAACAAGATATCGCAAAGACTCATTGCTTCACATAACTTACGATTGTAAGAAGCAAACAAGTGAATAATATATGATGATTATGACCACACCTTCAGCATCCTAGCTTTTTCATATTTCTCCTTGTCACTTTGTCCTTTTAATGAACTGCTGGCTGCCAAGAACACATACTTGAATTCTTTGGGGTTGATAGGATCATTCCAGAAAGCCAACCACGTAACTGTGCTATCATGTTTTATCTCTTTCCAGCTGCCAGTTATAAGTTAACAAAATGAGCTCATACTTCAGCACAAACTGCAAAGTGTGAACATGCCCATCCAACCCACAAGAAAACCCAGCTTGTAAAAAACTATAAGAGAAGCAAACCTTTCACCAGCAATTGGACATTCTGGAACAGGAGCATCCTTCCCTATGTTTATGGTGATATCTCTAGGACGAATCCGTCTCTTCAGCTTTCCCATCTGACAATTCCAACATGGATTTGAAATAAATATACATTTACAACAACAGAAATATAGTAATGTCACTCCGAATCTAAATTCAATTTATAGGTATCAACAAATAACCTTCGGATGTTCTCCACGTCCTCGAAACAACCCAGGGGGCTCAACTCTAAAGTTCCCAACCTGTTATTCCGCAATCATCAGAATCATGGAGTAAATGGAGGAATTGGAAAACACATATTAAGACACCAGCAACTAAGTTTGCGAGAAAATTTTACTTTTTCCTTAACGCCATCCACTATAGCCCACATATACTTCTCTTCTTGCTGCATTTTTTGTTCTTTGATTGCCTTCTTCTCCTATACAAACAGCAAAACTTTTCAGCATTTCTGGTAACACAAAGGAAAGTCTTAACATTATTCAAAGGACCTGGCAGAAGTGGGCTACTGAAGTTAAAACTAAACATCAAAATGACCATAACGTAAGACGAAAAGCAACTCAATGTCCTAGAAGAAAGCTAGATTCCTATGCAAGAACTAAAGGAAATCACAATTCCGTGTCTCATTGACATTGAGGAAAAGTGAAGTTGGGTACTTCACATGATGAATTAACAACCCACTAAAATCCCTGCTTGTTTGTGGAAAGCAGCAAGCAGAGGAAAACTAAAATGGGCCCTACAAATTTGGTTCTGAATGAACTAAAAGGAAGAAGATTTCTCATCCCACACACCATAATTAGAATGCTAGAAATCTCGATGTCAGAATGTCCATGTGCTTCAGATGATTCTGTAACTATAGATAGAATGTTTGAAAACCAAACAACTTACTTCTGTACTCATTTGTTTCTTCTTCTCTTTCTCCTGCTGATGCCATTCATATATTGGTGTAAAATCACAATCATCCAACTTCTGTATTACATGATTCCTCCCGAGTATCCTGCGCCAATCATTCCAGAAATTCTCGAGGAACTTTGGCTTTTGCATATAGTCAGTATCTTTCATCACGGCATACATAGTGGCAACCTGCACATATGAAAGTTCAATGTGAAACTAAAAGTACACACTCTATAAATTAAGGCAACAGCTCAAAATTTATACCGAGATGTAGACATAAAGTGAGAGGCACCTCTTCTTGTTCGGGAGTCAAATCAATTGGCTTCCCCTTGTACAGTATCTTAATCCCATGAGGCTGGTATGGAGGAGGAAAAATTACACCATTGTGAACCAAGGTAGTCCATTTTCTCTGGCCATCAGTAGAGCCAGGTTGGACTTTTGTTGACTTGGAAAACTTGGACTTTTTCATTTGTTTTGTGTTCTTCATGTTGGCCTTCTTGAAAGAAGAAGAGACCACTTTTGTTGCTTTTGTGTTTGCAGACGATGGTTTTCTTGCAGACACTGTTGCCTTCTTGATCCTCTGGGAGATTGGGATATCATCATCATCATCAGCCTTCTCCTCTGCTTTAACTGCTGCAGGTTTGGCTTTTGTGGTGGAAGATGGAACAGAAAGCTTTTGCTTTTTAGCAGAGGATTGATCCGAAGAATTGCTCTTCTCCATAGGTCTCTTGTTTGGCACAACAGGAGTTTTCATCTTGTTCGTATTAGAAGTTGAGCTGCCATTCTGCTGAAGTTTTGAGGCTAGAGGTTTCTTTTCACTCAAATGATTAGGTTTAGTTGACATCCTTGAAGCCAAAGGGAGATCATCGTCATCATCATCAGAGTCCTCCTTTTTCACATGACTGGGACCACCAACTTCTTTCTTAACATTGTTGGCAGCTCCCTTCAATCTGGAACTCAAGGGCTTGTCATCCTCAGAATCCTCATCATCTACCTGGGACTTCTTCTCAGATTTGACAGACTTAATCTCGACCCTGACAGCAGAAGAAGCATTCTGCTTAGGCATTTGCTTAATCTCCGAGGACATAGGGGATTTAGAATTTGTTATAGGAGACCGCAATGGAGAAGCCTTCATAGAAGAAGTTGATGCTCTGGGGCTCCCTATGGGAGACTTAACCGGCGGTGGCTTGGAAGAAGCAACTGGAGCTTTATTCCTCTGGCCATTTGAGCTTTGGCCATTGACATTGTGAGATGAAGATGGCGTCCTCTTAGCTTCAGCATTCGACTGGCTTTGCCTAGATGCTGATTTCCCACCCCTTCTAAAAACTAAAGGGGCATCATCATCATCCATATCATCCATGACAGGCCTCGCAGGTGCTTGAACAGCCATCACCATCCAAATTCGAGCTGTATTTGTACAGATACTACATCAATACCCGATAAAAGTTCAAAACTCAAAACCATAGCCAAGAATTCACAACTAACATTCACCATATTAAATCCATTTAACTTGACCCACAAAGTCTGACACTTTAACTATGCCCACAACAAGCAAAACTAACAAATTGCAGATTGAGAACTGCAAATGAAACAGTTGAGCTAAAGCTAAAAGGAAGGGCAGGAGGCAGCACAAATTGGAATCCGAAATAGGGCTCCTACTATGACCCGATTCAGTAAACAAAATGGAAGGGCGCGGCATTCAAAATTGAAGCCGCCACAAAGCGAACGAGAAACTTGTGCATGCTCTACTGATAGATGACGTTAAGAATCAGTGAGAAGGGAGCTGGAGAGAAATTCAAAGCTGGAGAGGCAATATCAGCTTCAAGCAAGCAACCATGGGGCAGGAGAATGAAGTAGATAAACGGAAGACGCGAAATAGGGATTGACATTGAGGAAGGAAACCAGGATAAGTTCAAATAAACTAGTAGGGCGAGGAGGAGGAGGAGGAGAAGAAGAAGCATAAATTTTGATTGGGTATAGAGGGGAAGGAGTGGGCAGGGAAGAGAAGCAGGAAAACGGACCTCAGGCGTCGGCGAAAATGGAGGGCGGCGGCGGAGGCGGTGACGGAGCAGATCGACTTCTTTTTTAGTTACGTTTTTTGTGTAATTGTTAAATTTTCTTACTTTTTTCTTCTTCTGGGTTCTGTTTCTGTATCCCCTCTCTCTCTCTCTCTCTCTCTCTCTCTCTCTCCTGATTCTCCCTCGCTCTGGCCCTTTTATGGATGTTCGAAGGCTCCGTTTTGAGTTGGATTTTGCAGGTTTTAATTTATTATTATTTTCATATTTATTTGTCTTTCTTCTTCCACGAGGGAGATGGGTCATGGACTCATGGGCTCATGGCCTCTCATGGGATGGAATCTGGAAGCCCATTTAGCCAAGCAACCGATAAAGCAAGCAAAACCCAGAGCCAGACCAGCCTAGTATTGCTTCTTGCCAGTTCCTATCACAACTGGGCCTTTTACTCATGGGCTCTCTTTCTCGGGCCTCTATGCCTTTATGGGTTTGGACTTTGGAATCCTAAAACGAGGATGAGGACTTAGTACCAACGTCTGAAACTAGGGGTGGCAGTTCGGTTACAACTGGTAATCGATCGGCCGTTTATCGGTTAGCCGAAATAACCACTTTCCTATCGAAAATTGCTTGAAATAAGCTTCGGTTTCTCGGTTATCTCAGTTATCGGTTAATCGAGCCACTTTTAATACCAAAAACAATTTCGTCCAGCTTTCGATAACCGACCAAAATTCGGTTACTTCGGTTATCGGTTTAATCAGTCGGTTAACCGATAATCGGTAACCGAACTGCCACCCCTACCTGAAACCGTAAAGGAGATTGTATCGAAAAAGTTAATGATACGATATTTTATGTTGAAATCGTTGTTTAATCATGGTTTAAACGTTTCACTGGCGGATTCAGGGGGTGGCCACCCCGGGCCCCGGCCCAGCCCTCTTCAGGATCCGTAGTTAGTATAATCCTTATGAAATTTTCGATTTTAGACATTCGACCCAGTGTTATTTTATGATATGATTGGGTTTAACTAGAAAAATTATCAAGTTGAACATATTCAAACCACTACTCTAAATTTAGCCTAGAAATTTTAGCCCCAAAGATTATGCATCTACAAAAACCAGAAACCTAAAATTCTAAAAAATTTAAAACGTAAAAGACTAAAAGAAATATGAGATTTGTTCCCTTGAAAATTTACTAGAGCAACTAGTGTGCAGGGATGGACACACAATGCAAATTGATTAGTCGATTGATTTATCTAGTGTTGATGTTACTCGTTTCAACAGCTACTATGAAGAGAACCTTTTCAACAATGAAACATGTGAGAATTGATTTGCCCAACAAAATGAGCAATGAATTTCTCGCCAATTGCTCAAGTATTTTATTTGAAACCGTGTATACTATTGGTATGGATGTAGACTCCTTGATGCATTCTCTAAATTAAAATACAGTCGTTTACAATTTACATTGCAAAACCTATAATCATTATATTTTATTTACGGTTCTAATTTTCTAATGAAATGCGGCCCAGTGCTCTTCTGTGTTCTGGATCCGCCGCTGAAACGTTTTATACCGCTAAATGAGAACCTCACTTTATAATTAAGTGAGAACCTCAATTCTCTAATAATTCAGCTTCATTGATCATAGGGGACGACAATTAACCACCCATGTGTAGTTTTTCACAAAATCCAAGTAAATATATTGATTATGGATAGAGTAAGAGTGAAGTATACATGAGTTTGGAGTTTTGTAGATGAGTTTTGGTAGATATGAGTATTTCTTCCATATGCTAACATTTCCATTTTTCTTTCATTTTCATTTCCTGTGGTTGTGGCAACAGAAAACAGATCATAAGTTGAAATGAATTATTGATTCATTTGGTTACAAATGGGGTATACGGTGAAAATTTTGTCGAATAAAAATAGAAAAACTACATAAAAGAGAAATATTAAAATAAAAATATTAAAAATAATTGTGAGTAGGATACAAAATTATCCATCTTAGTGATAAGAATAAAATTATTTTTTGTTGAAAATATGAGAACACAAATGTTGAAAACTAGTAGAAACAGTAGGAAGCTACCAATTTCTATATCCATAGTCGAAAACGAACATAAAACAAAATGAAAAATAAGCATGTTTTTTTTCTTTCTGTTTCATTACCGTATTCCTGAAATGAAAACAAAAAATGGAAATGAAAGTGAACATGCCTGAATAACGAATCAATATCAAAATTTACACTCCTATTGTTGTTAGGCCACAACCGGCTCACAATAAATTAAAAATGGGAATGGCAAACTCTCCAGCAAAAGCACGAACAAGCATGTAAGAGGTCAAGTGATCCACCATCTTCTTTCGCTTGGTAGCTGGAAGGATGAAGATATCCAAGTGATCGATCTATCTTTGCATCCTCCAATGTTCTGCTTGGCATGGACACCCACGGCAAAATTGATGGAAGTTTGGAGTCCAGTCTGGAGTGTATCTTGGAGAACAGGGAATATGACAGATAATCACTGTGAACTTTCGGGTTAATTGTAAGGTTGGTCACTGGGTTTACTAAAAACGTTCATGTTTGGTTACTGCTAATATTTAATTGGCCAAATACACTTGTGTAGCCAAAACTTTGACGGTTTTGCCAAATATAGCCACTTTTGGGGAAATACCAATAATAGTCACTTCCGTCCAATTGTTTGACGGTGTTAGTTAACGTGCTGACTGGATTAACAGCAGCAATTGACATGGCATATTTTATTCGAAAATAATATTAGGTGGAAAATAAGCAAAATTTATATTTTTATTTTAATCAAATTAAATAAAAAAAATCATAAAAAAATAAAACCAAAAATATCTTCAGCACCGCCTTATCACCTCCCCTTCATCAATAATTCCCTGAACTCCAGAAACTTCCTCTTCTGCAACCCTCAAAATCTTCCCTAACCAAAATAAGAATCAATCCCTAAACTCATTAATCCCTACCCAGGTTCCGTCATCATACCACCACCACCATTTTAAACCTACCCAACTTCCGTCGTCGACACCACCACCATTTTGAAAGCTCTATTAGTGCTTCTCGCTCTCTCAACAACATCGCCATCGAGATCGGAGGTGGAAAATCGGACCAGGCAGAAGAGATCAGGGGAGATACTGGATTTGATTCTCGAAAAGTTGGGGGCAGGGAGTGGATTGGAGAAGATGAAGAAGGGGAGTAGGAGAGATCGGAGAAGATGAAGCATTTCCATTTTTGTGTTTATTTATATAATTATTAATAGGGTCACACTCGTATGCGTCAGACACATACTATGCGACAGGATTTCTACACCGTAGATCTAATCTAACGGTGTTTATTAATTGAAATTAAATTATTTAATTTTTACAACTTTTAAATGATTAGTTGGTCCTATTACTTTTTTATGCGTACCCTTTAACCCCTAAACAAACTTTTCAACATATTTTCGAATTATAGTACCAAATTTTATTCTAATCATGTCTCCAATCCATTAAGTTATATTTACTTACAATTTTAGTTTGGTGATTTATTCCTTTTGCGAGTCAACGCTCAAACCCCCTTTCCAATTGCTGTCTGTAGTGACTGACGAACCCTCTCCTCTCATCCTGGCTATCGATTGAAGCAATTGGATTTTGTGCTTCCCATCGATGTTTAATCCCTCTATGGATTAAGAGAGTGACCTGCTCGAGGCATCATGGATTGAATCTTGTGCTCGAGAGACGGATGAGGAAGGGATGATCGGAGAAGTGAAGAGGGCATACTCGAGAGGTGTGCCGAAGTGCGGATCGCCGATAGCGGTGGGGAGGTACGCTGCCGTTGATGGCCAACGAAAAGTGCGAATACCAACAGCAGCAGCCAGAGCAGACGAACGAGACTGGTGGCATAAACTTTGATAGGTATGAATAATGGGCCTTACTTGAAATTGCAGAAGTAGAAGTTGTACTAGGTAAAATTTGTCTTTGAAATTTTCTTTGGATGTTCATGGGATGTCTGATTTCATTGGTAGCAATAACACATTAAGATTCACTGTCTCCCTTTCCCCATGTGCAGATTGCAGAATTTTCTGAACCCTTTTTTATTGACTGGGTGATTTCTCAGCATGATCACATTTTGGGATGGACTGGTCGTTCTTTTGACCTTGAGGTTAGTCCGTAGTTGTGGTGTTTGAATGACTTTTTAACAACTGGAACTGTTGATGTGAAGAACTCACTCTTTGGAGAATGCTTGATATCTCTATAATGAACCATTATTGAAAGAACTGCCTTCTGCTTCTCAAGATTTAAAGAGATATTAGCATACATCATTCATCTAATAAAACCTTTTCTTTACAGTTTCTAATTAACCACTTACACAACTCTGAATAATGTGATGGCTTAATTTGTTGCTAGCTTTCAATCAAGTTTTTATTATTATCAATCTTGTATGTATTCTCTCATTCTGCCTTCTTTTTGTAGCACTGACCTCCCTGGTGTCTTTCTTTTCGAATGTCACTTGACAGGTGCCAGAGTAATCTTTTGGGATCTCAGAGAGAGATTCTTGTTTGGTTTTTACAAATTGGTGATGTTGGATCTTCTCGCTTGAGAAATTTCCTTACTCAAGCAGATAATGTAAGACTGTCAACTTCAGTGGAACCTCCTCTTTGTTTGTCTTGCTTGCTTCTCTTAGCTGAACTTGCACTATTTTTCCTGTTCTTGATGAGATATGCCGATTGATTGATGATAAATTCAGAGGCTCGGTGTTGTTAAGCGTTTGCCGAGCATCATTGGTAGGTCTTCAAATTCTCCTTTGTACTTTGAATTCGCAAACCTTCCATTATAGCTTGTATATAATCTGTACACATTATCTTGCTACAGCAGTGATATGTTTGGGTGTTGCTTAACTGAGGCCCCTCTTGTGCATTCTCTGATTCAGATGTTGTTATGATGGAAGAAGACTTCGATATCTTGAAGGTCTATCATTTCCTCTCTCTCTCTCTCTCTCTCTCTCTCCAATGCATATGTGATATGTGTAATTACGTCTGTGTTCAGGTCATCAATAGTGATGGCCGAATTTTTTTTTTGGTCAAGAAAGAAACAGTGCTAGGTTGGCTACTGATAAGTTCATTTTTATTCTTCAGGTGTTCTTTATAGCCAGTGGAGATGGCCTCCCTCGTTCGGTGGTGGAGCCAAAAGCAATAGAGGAATATGCTTGTAAATAGGCTTGTCATTGGTGGGGATTTAATCTGTACTCCTTGTTAATAGGCTTGCTTTCCTTAGTTGGATCAGTTTAGGTGTCAATAGAGGAATTCTTTTTTTGGACGTAATGGTATTAATAAATTAGGTTTGTTTGGCGGTCTATATAAAGGGGCGCCAAGCCTAGAGTTTACCTTGTAAAAAAATAACTCATGCCGTTCTCCCTGGTGACTTTAGCAAAAGTAAGGCTTTTCATCTCTGTTGGCGGGGAGATAAACTCATTGCAATGGAGAAATCTTGGTACAGTGCAGCAACTAAAATAGCTCTTTCTTTTGGTCGTTTGTGTTGTTCCTTTCCTACAACCTTTTTCCTTTCATGTATGCGCTGTCTTTATTCGCTCCTTAAGCCGCTTTGATTTTTGTTTGTTTATGACTTGATGCTCGGTTCGTTTGCTTCATGGATTTGAAAAATGAGGGTTTTGGTAAAACCTGGGTTTTGGAAAACCATGGATATATGATGGAATTGGTGGCATTATGGATTTGAACAAGTCTATTGTTTGCTTGATGGATTTGATTATGGACTTTCTTTGATTAGATTTGTGGATATTAAATACAAATTACCTAGTTACCCTTATTTAATTATATTTCTATATTATAATCCAAATCTTTCATTTAAAACTAATCCAAAACATAAAAAGAAATTTTAAAATCTTTACCACTATGTGGATTAATAATTCAACTACAAATATAGAAATGTATTACAATATGGCACTAATTAACAATTCATCTTGGCACTAATTAAAAATTCATCTAATAATCCTTCATAAAAAAAACAATTCATCTAATAATGTACGCAATATTATGTATCAATTGTAGCCAATTGCTCGCTTTATTGCTACAACTCATCATCTTCTTGCTAACTCACCGATGTGGAATCCGACAATCAATCAAATAATAATGTACAAGATGAGCATAAAGTGTTTCTAGGTGAATCTAACAAATCACATATACATTCATATTTAAATAAAATACGATATTACAAAATGAAATGATAAATTCTCATATTTATAAAATACGAAATTATAAAAGTTTACATTGCATGACCATTGAATTAAAGCAGGACAAATTTGTAATCAAAGAAATAATTAAGGGTAGAAAGGTAATTTACCATCATGGATTTTAATCCATCACCCAAATCCCACCTCAAGAGGTGGAACTTCCAAGTCCGTGGGGTCCACGGATTTGGAACCCCAAAAGTGGTGGGCCCCACAAATTCCATCTCCCTAATTCCCTAAGGCAAACGATGGATTTCGATTCAAGTCCATGATGGATATATTTCCATGACCAAATCCATCACCAAAACCCTCAAGCAAACGACCCCTAATTCCCTACAATTATGTAAGTCCTTAGTTATTTATTGTTTTACGTGGGCAAAATTTGTTGTTTAGCATGTCGAGCCATGACACTAAGGAAGTTGTTGGATCCATATCGACTACCTTTCGAGCCATGGAGACGACGTTGACTGAGTTGTACGATAAGATTAAATCTTTGACTGCAATGATAATGAAAACTGATACTGAATTTCAAGTGCTAAAGAGGATGTCTAAACACATTGTTGATAAAGCATCTGGAAGTTCACCTCCCACTGATGTTCCTATCACGCCTACCGTAAAAAGAGTTTATTATATTGATTCAAACCCAGACTCAGATCGCGATAGCGATGCTTCACACAAGAGGCAAAAATATGCGGTCATGGAAGATTTAAATGAGTCGGTGAAGGTATATAGAATTTATTTAAACAATTTGCACTTGTGTCATTTTAAAGTGTTTATGATGTACCTATGTATTGTAATTTTTGTTAAATTCAAATTGTAGGTGGAATTTCCGGTGACTGCATCTGGAAGTTCAGCTCCCACTAATGTTCCTGTCACACCTAGCGTAAAAGGACTTATTTATATAGATACCGACTCAGACGAAGATGGCGATGATTCACACAAGAGGCCAAAAAATGCGGCTGTGGAATATATAAATGTGTCGGGGAAGGTATATAGAATTTATTTAAAGAAATTACACCTGTGTGATTTTAAAATGTTTATGATGTACCTTTGTATTGTAAGTTTTGGTAAATTCAAATCGTAGGTGAAATTTCCGGTGACTGCAATAATGGCGTTAGATAATGATGAGGATCGTTCCATTGCGTGTTTCATCTTTGGTGATGGTCTACAAGATGATAAATGGCTTGTTGAGAATTTTGGCCATAGTTTAAGTCGTCTAGAACTAAAGGACTTGCTGCCGGAAATGTGGCTCCATGGTTATGTAAGTATTTTGTAGTTCTGTTTTGGTAAGGCATACTTGACCACATATTAACTATACTAATCTTGGGTTTTGCTTATTTTAGATTTTGACTGCTGTAGCTTGTTAATTAGCTGTTGATGTTAGGGCTTGGGGGAAAAAGGGACCTTGGTACCTTCCATCCAATTTTGAGGTAAGCAACAATTATGGAAAGCTCTTTACAGTAACTTTACTTTTTTCTTTCTCCCAAAGTTAAATAGTGAATGTGAACTGCTACCCAGGATTTGGTTGTGAAAATGGGTTGGACTCCAAAAAAAGCCGTGGAAAATTATAAGAACCTATATCTTGGCGGCACCTTTGAATGCAACAAGGTATGATGTAATAATATTAGTAATTTTTCCAGGGTACTCTATTCTCTTAATGTTTTGCCCTTTACTGTATAGTCCATTCATTGTTTCGTCATCATTTATTTGTTTGTTTATTTCAGATATATTTGCCAATGAATGATGAGAACCGCCATTGGTTTCTTATTGTGGTTTTCATGGACCGAAAGGTAGTGCATGTAGTGGACTCTTTCCCTATTGATTTGGGTTTGCTGGAAAATCGTAGGAAAATGGTGTAAGGAATGGTGGGTGATCAATCTATTCCCTTCTATAAATTTAGTAAGTCAATTTTCTTTTTTTTAATTTTTGTACTATAATAGTTATGTGGTTAAGTTTGTTGTTACAGTTGAAATTCTTTTACAAGATGCTTCAAGAATTTCCAGACAAGCCATCAACCTATGAAGTGCCCAAAGTGCATAAGTTCCAAATCATAAGTCCTACATACGTTTCTAAGCAAATTGATGAGTTAGTATTTCTTTGAGTATTTTGATTATTTCATTTCGATTCACAATCTTATTTTCAATAATAAATGCTATTTTTCCACGTAGCTATGAGTGCGGGTTTTACGTCTGTCAGTGGATGTTGCACGGAGAGGCTAATAATAATTCGTATACAGCGGTATAATACAATCCTTTCCTTCTAAACATGATTCCATCCACGTGAGATTCTACACTATCAAATCGAAATCAACATGTTAAGAGTAATGTTCTAAATTTGGTGCAGGTTTGTAGTAATAGAGGTCGACTATCCTTGGCCATAAGTTTAGTCAAAGATCTCTCAAATACAAGGCGCTCTCAAATTATTGATGAAGCAAGGGCCGTTTATGAAAGACATTTCAAGGGGAAAATCAACTCAAAATGCCAGAGGAGTTTATTTGATTCATTTTAGAAAAGTAGTTGATTTTGTTTATTGGTAGTCGGTCGGTTTTATAATTTTATTGGTAGTCGGTCGGTTTTACTATCGCTTTGATCCCAACTGAATTCATTTTAGATTGGTTTTGGTGTTTACCCTTTTTTCCCCCTTAAATCCGAATGTTGGTTCTCGTTTTTGTGGCTTTGTTCCTGATGCTTGTTCAGCTGAGATAAGGCTTAAAGAAGGCGCCTAGGCATGAGCCTTAACTGCCGTGATTTCATTATGGGATTGAAGGGACTGGGATTGTATAGAAGAAGACGACTTTGACCTTTCGTCTGGTCAGTGGGTTTTTTTGTTTATCTTTATTTCGTCCCAAAAACCGCGCCAATTCTTGGCTTTGGCCTTTGGATATCTCATATCTTGCCACCGGAGGACGCTGGAGATGTATGCGTTCATCGGAGCAAACCTAACCATGTTGGATCCAACAAATAGCTTCAATAACAAAATTTTAACCCAATAACAAGTGTTTTTAGTTGCTCAGAGTTGGATCGTATCGAGATAGTGGTAGATTGATAATGTATATATAGTATCTTCTCCAACTAGACCCTGTAACTTAAAGTCAGTTACAACTAATTTGTCTTTAAATCATAGCAGGACAACTAAATATAGTCACAAAGTCAAAGAGGTTCAAGGGTATTGTTTTGGTTCTCAACGAACATGAAAAGGGAACGAGACAAGCAGACAATTCAAGGGTATTGTTTTGGTTCTCAACAAAAATGAAAAGGGAAACAAAACTAGAGTACTGGCAGGACAACTAATCAACCAAAAAATTCATAAATGTTTGTAGGAACCAATATCCAGAATATACTAGTGCAGGAGAAATGAACCACTATCTTCCTATGAATCTTCTAGTTCTGGATTACGCTCTTTTGGCTTTCTTCCTTGTACCTACGAGTCTGGGCAACAAATCTCGATGCATTCCTATTTGCTTCCTCGATGACGACATGCCTTATGTAATTTGTATGCTGTTGGACCAGATATAAAGCTAGTTGCATTCTCCTTATATCTCCGCATGGCTGCAACAGTTTGACAATGACAATGAGGCTTAGTAGCTGTTTCGAAAGGTTGTTTTCCTTCAAGGCCAAGTAGGAGAATTCTTGCTTACCCATATATTATAAGAAGCATCCCAAGATGCACCTATAATCCATAAGCACACCCAAACACCACTATCAAACCTACATAAAATAAGATGCAGCATATGAGTTGTGGGTATCTAAGTATGTTTCTAATTTATTCACAACGAACAATTCTTACTCGTGACGTTGTTTGGGAATTGAAGGAATTGTCAAAGAAAATTGTTCCAGGACAGGTGGATCAAGTGTTGGTTCCACTTGCCGATAAAGATCCTCAAACAAGCCATCAAGAAATTCGATCTACATAAGCATTAATCAATTTATTCGAAATAGATGAAAACACAAATCAATTTAGAGATAGAACTGTATTCGGATCAGGAGGTCAAACCATACCATAGTTACTACTGCGTTTCTACGAGATCTTTGGCGCTTTTTAGAAGGATAAGAATCCAATAGATGGACTTGTTTGTCATCCAGCATAATGACAGCTAAATACCAGTGAACTGCATCACCGTCCATTGCATCTTTCATGGGCAAACACACCTAAATAACGACGAGAAAGACCAAACTCAGCTGAGCATTGTAAAATACAATTTACAGAAATATCAAAAGCTTGATGGAACATCTAATTTATTCGCATATCCAATTCAAACAGTAGCTAGAAACAGTAATTGAGGAATATTTCAATGAAACAAGAAAGGACTTGTTAAGAAGAAACCTTTCTGCACGTGTGAGCTCTTGCCAAGAACTTTGCACCGTAACACTCTAGAGCTTTTTTTGATGTCATGCCATAGTTAATCACCATTTCCTGATCATGGTTCATTTAAAATAGAAGATAACACATTTAATAGGAGAAACAGAATATTGCACCTAAAATAAATATACAAAGTAAATGAGACTATACTTGTAGTTCAGCAGGCATATAACAGACTACTCTTCCATCTCCAACATCCCTCCAAACTTCCTCCAGGCTCAATTGGCAAGCCATGGCTGTAATTACATCATCATTGACATTAGACTTAGGGCAGAGGGACCACAACACCTGTCGTGTATAGGATTGCATCATGGTTTCGACCATGACTTCTTTTTTGTGGAAGATCCTTCGCAAATGTGTAGTGGGCAAGGTTCACTTCCTCTCTAGTGTACTTGAGATGTGTTGGAAGTGTAAACTTTGTTTCACCCTACAATAGAAGAAGAAACATAAGGATAAAAACAATTGATTTTTTTCTAAGCGGGGAAAATTGGAAGGCTAGATTATCATACCTTCTTGGCGAATTGTAAGTAAGAAAATCTGGTACGGCCTTTCCAAACTAAGTCATTCCAATCTGCCTACAAGTCACAATCAATCTGGATCACACCATCTTCAGTTCTACCTTTCTTTCCTCGAGATTCATCCTTCTCCAGCAAAGAATTCATCGTAATAAAACACACAAAGCCTTAATTCAGTTCTGCCAACGATGGAGAAAAGGGGGAAAAAAGAATGCAAATTGACGAACCATTAATTTGGAAGAACTTCTGGTCTTGCGTTTTGTCATCATCCTGCCGTCCTTATCGTTCTGCATATTGCTTCTGGTTTCTGCCCCCTGACCGAGCTCCTGTACTGCTGTCCTGAATGAGCTCATGGTGAATGCAGAAAAGGAGTTAGCATTCTTAAAATAGGGCCAACCGCCAACGGGTGAGTGTTTTTCTCTATAAGGATACTGGAAACTTTATCTTCCTCATTAACCTCCACATGGAAAAGGAAAATAATATTGTATACGGGTAATAATTAACATGGAAACAATCCGCATCCCCTATTTGGAAGTTGAATCTACCATATATAACACGCAAGCATTCTTCAGTAATTTTTTTCCGGTAATTCAAGCATTCTTTATTAGTTGCATTCTTTATCCAACTAATTAGCTGCATTCTTTATCCAACTAGTAACCATAACGGGAAACAATATAATAAAAATTTAAAGTACTAAAATATAATAAAACTGTACACCATGATGGGAAAAAATAGAAAAAACTAATAACACGTGAAAAACGGATTAGGTTAACAACAACAGCAAAAAGACCTTTGCTTTGTGCCCGATACAGCCCCTCCCCACAAAGTCACAAACAACAAAAAGACGGCACACCAATGGAGGAAGAGGGAGATAATATCAACAACAATGAAGACAACAATGTTGAAATCATACCAGAAACAATGACCTCTGACAGCGATGGTCCTACTGTACAGGAGGATGACACAAACGTTATTCAAAATTCTCCTTTTATCGGTCAGGAATTCAATGATTTTGAGGATGCATATGCGTTCTACAACAACTATACTAAGATTTGGGGGTTTTCTGTCCGTAGCTCAAGGAAGGTTAAGAAAGTCAAGGGAGAGGTAACAAGTGCAGCCTTCGTGTGTTCTTGTCAGGGAGTTCGAGAAGCACATAAAGGTCCACAAAAGAGGGAGTCGCCTATGGAGATCAGATTTCAGTGCATGGCTATGTTTCGTGTGAGCTTGAACAATACAAGCAATAAGTGGGTGGCTGATATATTTAACTCACAACACACTCATGACCCAGTTAGGCAAAATCAGGTACATTACTTGAGGTCGCATCGAGGATTAACAGAAGCAGACAAGGCAGACCTCCGATTTAAAAAGGATGCCGGAATGAAACCTTCTCAGGCCATTAAGCTTGCTGTGCATTGTGCTGGAGGGCATGACAAACTTGGGTATACAGTTAAAGATGGGTTAAATTTCAGCACCAAAGACCGTGCTGAGAGAATCAGCGAGGGTGATGCAGCAACTGCACTAGCCTATCTAGAATCAAAGAAAAGCACAGACCCACACTTCCTCCTTCGATACACTACTGATGAGGAAAAAAGGCTCCATTTTTTATTTTGGGCTGACAACATTTGCAGAGCCGACATTTCTTGTTTTGGAGAGTTGCTCGCATTTGACACACCGTACCAAAAAAACATTTACAATATGCCACTGGTCATTTTTACAGGTACGCCATCCTAGTATGCCCTCTAAGTATTATCCTTTGCTTTGTTGTTTGAAGACACATAATGGCATCTAGAAAACAACAAGTTTCTGATTATATGAACTCTACCATTGTTTACATATTCCTCACAGTTTTAGCTTTTCTCTTGCTGGTTCAAAAGATTCTGATTTTTCCGAGTTTCTGTTTGACATTGTAGGTATTGACCATCACTTCAAAACTTGCTTATTCGGGAATGCACTGTTGCCCAATGAGACTGACGAAACCTATATTTGGGCGTTGAAGATAGTGAAGGAAATGTTGGGGGACATTCCGCTACGTACAGTTGTCACGGATGGGGATAAAGCAATGAGGAAAGCTATTGCTAATGTGTTTCCAAATGCAACACATCGGCTATGTGCATGGCATTTGTCCAAGAATATCACTGGCAGGGTGAAGAATCAACCCGAATTTGAACCCCGATGGAAGAAGTTAGTAACTGCTGAGTACGAGCCAGAAGAATTTGAGGAGAAATGGAATGCATTGGTAGAGGAATGCGAACTCCAGAACAACCAATGGGTGTCGAAAAAACTATTTGGGAGATGCAACGAATGGGCGGACACATACTTGCGCTCACATTTCTTTGCTGGGTTGACAACCACATCAAGATGTGAAAGCATAAATGCGGTTGTTGCAAGGTATGAAAATGAGAGGTTCTGTTTGCTTGACTTTTTTACTCAATACGACCGGTGGCTCAGAGACATGAGATAGACAGAGATTAGATTAGATTTTGAGTCTAATTATGGTGTAGTTCCTATAAAGAATTCAATCCTAAAGCCCCTCGAGCAAAGTGCACCAAAGCTTTTCTCAAAGGCTGCATTTCTTTTGTTCAAAAATGAGTTGGAGGAGGTTATTGGAGTCATTAAGGGTAACCAAACTGAAGAGGGGAACCTACACACTTACACTGTTACCATGTTCAACAAAAGGAAGGTCATAGAGGTGAAATACAACATTGAAACAAGCGATATGGAGTGCAGTTGTAAATTTTTTAAGAGTATTGGGATACCCTGCGTTCATATGCTATTTGTTCTCAAAGAAGAAAAAGTGAAGACTATTCCTGAAAAACTGGTACTCAGACGTTGCTCGATGAACCCAAAGTCCCTACACACTCTGCCAGAACCAAGTACATTGGGGGATGACAGCAGTTTCAGCATTATCTACGGGTCGCTACAGTTCATGGCTCAACGATTCTGCTTATTAGGAGCAGAAACTCCTCTCTCTTATCGAATGGCTCAAGATGAGTTGACAGCAGCGTGTAACAAGTTGGAGATGGTAAAGAAAACCCCCGCCGAGAGAGAAAGGATTGTCATACCAGACAAGTTCAAAGATGTATTGAACCCAAATCAAGTGAGGTTTAAGGGTTGTAGGAAAGGAAAAGGGAAAAAACAACTTAAGAAAAAAAGAAGAAAGTGTGGGAACTGCGGGCTAAGGGATGGGCATTATAGGAGCACTTGTACTGACCCCCAGCCGACGTGGTAGAATCTCAATCTGATGAGGAGGATGACGACGATGACATGGACGATGATGGGGATGGTGATGGGGACGACGGAGAAGATGGAGACGACGATGATGGAGATGATGACCAAGGTGGTCAGCCCCCAAAGGTAATTAGCATCTCTGGTTAGGTGTTCTTGATATAGTTATTAGAGTTAATAACCTACAGTTTTTATTTTGTTTTTACCAGAAGCAACGAACGAGCAGGCATAATACTACTGGAGAGCCCATAGGAAAAAGTCAGCCACAACAGAAGGTTATATATCATTTGTTTATTCACTAAATTATCGATTTGTTAGAAATGGCTATTAGCTTAAGAGTTTATTTGCCCTCTAACAGATCGGGGCGCGTACTAGGAGCAATACTAGTCAACAAGAGAAGGGAGCTAAGAAGCATACATGACATAGTGCTGGGAGTACTAGTCGGCATGATGATCGTCCAGGCGATGAACATGAACTGGTACTTTTCCAATAACACTAATGATTTAAACAGCAAGATTAGATGATTCTTTGTGTTGGAAGTTACATCTTTAATATTATTTTTTCTTATTTTGGTCTGCTACAGAAACAACATCAGACTAGAACCCGTGGTGCAAAGAACAGAAGCATCAAGAAAAACAAATGAAGTTCACTAGCACTTCCACAACAAGAAGTTGAAACGCCCATGGAAAGCAATGACCACTTTTTATTGAGTTTACAATTTCATTATTGATTTTAGGGGGCAAAATCTTTTATCTTGGTCAGTGCTGTCAAAGCCGAACCGAGCCGGCCGGCCGGACCGCCAAAGCCACCACCCGGCAGTACAACCGGCTCGGATCAGCTATTTAACCGCCACGGTTTTATACAGCGGCCGGCGAGCGGCCGAAGCGGTTAACCGCTCGAGCCGCTCAAGCCGGTCGCGCGGTTCGGCGTTTGGTTTACCCTAAAAAAAATATAAAAAAATAGAAAAGGCCAATCGTGGAATCGGCCGTCAACACCTCTTGTCCCGGCATCGGCGCTTCCCGACGGCATCGCCCTCCCCAGTCGCCATCGCCATCGCTAGTCCTTGTTGTAGCAAGCAGCTCCCCGCTCCCGGCGCTTCCATCCCGTCGCCACCGTCGCAAGCAGCTCCCCGCTAAGCTGCCCTGTCTCACCAGAGGCTTGGGACGAGGAAGAGCATTTACGGGTTAAGAAAGGATGAGGAAGAATTGAATGTGGTGATGGATTTTTGAGGAATTGCAGAAGGCTATAAGGGCTGAAAAATGAAAATAGGTGTGGCGGTGGGAGAGGACGAAGGAGAGAGGGAGGGGCGATGGGGAAGCGGAAGGAAGGAGAGTGATGGGGGGGGGGGGGGGCGCTGTCGCTTAGGATTAGATTAGGGTTTGTTTTAGTTGCTGTATATATATGTTGTGTAGAATTATTAAATGGTACCTGTAATTATCATTTTTACTCATTAAATCATTGAATTATTACTTTATGTGTGTTCTACTATGATATTATATTGTTTATAATGTACCGGTTCTCAAACGGTTTTTAAACGGTTTAATGCCGGCGAGACCACTAATGACCGAGCCGTTCATGTTATCGGGTCATACTCCGGCTCGGCTTTGACAGCATTGATCTTGGTATATTTCACAAAAGTAAACTCCATCGACACTTCATATTTTTGTTGGACGAAGGGTACATTGCGGGACATGAACTGTTTGCAATTGAAAGGACATACCTGGTTTTTCTTCTTTGTTTTTTTTTTTTTTGTGTGAAGCAGACCTGGCTAGCTAATGCCTCACGGGTTGCTCCTCCATAAACTGTCAGCATAAGAACAGCTAGATCTTTGAATCAGATGTTGAAGCCAAATATATGGAAACCCATTCATGTGTCTAACCTAGATATAGCCGCCTAAAATTGTAACAGTGACATTGGAAATGCGTAATTTACCTCCAGTCTGAAGTGCTTTTTCAATTTGTCCACTTCAGATTTCCTTGAGGCCTCAATTGCATTACGAAGAGATATACTATCAATAGAATTGAACAAATATATAATTTTTCGTTGACACACTTGATTTGTTTGAGTGTATTAGGCACTGTAATCTCAAATGCATTAGAATGATGAAACTCAAATACACGATGGTAGTTTTCATTAAAAAAAATACACGAGGGTTGTAAGCATTTGAAAATGCACTCCAGAGAAGTCGGTCCCACGAAAGAAAAATGGTGCATTCTTCAATCTAGGATATGTTCAGTTCTGTAAGTATTTTAGAAACAATTCTAGTCCTTTTCTCGAGGCGATGTTTTTGAAATGGACAAACTGGGGCACAAAGACAAAGGCTTAAGGGTTGAAAGCATACCAGTATGAGCAATCGATTGTGGGAGTTGAGATAACATTCAATCGCATCTCCTTGTGGAAGCCCAGGTGGGACTTGCCTCGTCCTTAATTGTGCCTCAACCATTGTATCATTGAGCTCACTGTCCAGAAAAAAATACAGCAATTTAAGATGGTCAGAGTCAGAATCTCACGTATGCGATTATCGATACAGTAATTGCATGTCAAAGGAGGAACACATACTTTCTGAAGTATGATCTTCGGTAAAAATAGAATTCGTGAACTCATCATAGAGAATCAACGCATTCTAAAATATAATTTGAGTTCTATGAGAATGAATTGAAATCGGCTGACTAATATCTAAGTACCTCGCTGAGAATAAGAACACCTCTCTTTGAATATTGGCATGCTACAAACTCATAAGTAACGAGATTCATTCCATCTCGCAATGAGGTTACAATCGCCACGTCTGCAAGACGGGAATAGAAATCATGACATAAGCACACAAAGTCGAAATCCTACTAAGGATACTTGTGTAGATCAAGGAACATAAAATTAAACTAGCATAAGTTCCACGTCTATGACTTTAAACAACCATGCAAGAAACAGGGTCGACAATTTCAATTGAACTCGGAAAAAGTTGCAGTTAAATTACACATCAAAAGAACATTGTACCAGTAACAGCATATAATGCACATAGGCCAAGAAAATCCAAGGACCGATCCTGCATTAACAGAAGTCTATTTCAGGATACAATCACCAGCCGTCTGGTGACCAAATTTACGTAAAAGAACTAATCACGATATTACATGGAAAGACCGGAAACAGCTTCCATTGTTTCCACTAACAGCTTACAAAACATATGGAAAGAAGATGAGTTAAGTTGACAGTAACAAACCAGGTGATGTATTGGAACAGCAGTCAGTGTCCCAAATTGGCCATTAATGCGCCCAACGATTTCATGAACCTGACTTGTAAGTTTCTGATCTGTACACACGTGACAAATATAATTTATTAGTACTTCAAATGAATACTCCAAACAAGAATAAGGCATGTTTTCTTTTTTGCTGTATGAATCAAGATAACTAGGAAGCTTACATTCAGGAACATCAGTTCTTGTTGGCACAGCAATTTGCAGCAGAACAACTTTATCACGCCATAGAGGGTTCTCCTCAAGAAACTTCTCAAATGCAAGTATCTTCTGTGGTATTCCCTTAATCATATCGAGACGATCAACCCCTAGCATCACCTATTAAAGAGTAGGACGTTTACATTCAAGAATGAAGAAACTAAGCCAGTGACTTTAATCAGTAGGTTGCTTTCTCTTAAGCAAGTAAAACAGCATATGTAGGTTAAATTCAGATTAAACCTTACGGCCACGAAACCTTTCTGTCAGTTCTTTTATGTGCTCCTGCACCTTAGGGAGCTTAAGCACTGATATAACCCTTTCTGAATATATCCCTATTGGAAACTGAACATACAAAGAAGACAAACAAATCGTCAGTGTGCTAACAAGGACTAAAAGACAACCGAGACAAGATAAGGACAAGAAATGAAAATGATATTGCCCGGCAAAAACATCAGCAATTTAGGAGGTTACAGGAGAGTGCTACAAGACTTGGTCTAGTAAGGGCTTACCCTACTAAATCTGCCGCGAGAACTGAACGAAGTAGCTCTCATCTATTTAGATGACTTTTATGTTCTATTTAGATGATTTTTATGTTCTGTTTAGAACCCATCTATCAACAAAGGCCAGATCTGTCAACAAACACTCGAGGCTTAGATACCTGTTTTCGATGCCCAGTATCCTGCTTGTGCTGCTCCCATTCATGGCCTCCTCGAAGCACCTTAACTCCTCGAAGTTCCTTCAAGTTCCTCCTCCTCCCCCGATTCGCAAGCCTGAAATCAACATGAAAACAAAACGAAATAAAAGAAACGAGGTCAGAAACCCAAAGTTTGGACTCGGTAATTGGGGAGCGTCCAGTCATGTCATGATTTTTATAGGAACTCAAATAAACGAAATGAAAACTTGCATAGCAACTACCTGCAATCGTTTCTTAGGGGGCCATTTTAATCTGAGGGAATGAGACCATAGCTGCCGCTCTTACCAATCCAGATTTGTTTTGTATGCATCTCGTGCCAAACAAAGAGGAAATCAAAGAACTGAAAACGAAAACCAAAAATTCGGGGAAGGAAAAGGAGAAGGAAAAGCGAGATTTCACTAACTCTTTATCTTCCAGTTGGAGCATCTTTGCCTAACACATACGATAGGAACAACCCCAAATCCACCAGGTTTCATCAACCGAGCAACTCGTCGGCAGCTACGCGGAACCGCTGTCTCCAATCGATGGAATCGTCGACTCTCTCTCTCTCTCTGATAACATCGGATTTGCACATGTTTGCACCCTCGTTTCTTGATCATTTTGGCTTGAGTTTCTACTTTCTTGGACTATTTTACGCTAGGTTGTGTTCCTTTGTCACATTTCAGGTCCTAGCATGTAAATTGAAGCATAGGCGCAAGTTTCAAGTCAATCGGAGATCATTTGGCAATTTGGGAGAAGAAACCCGAGCATGACCTGCGGAATAATGGACTTCTACCTCATATTATGGACAAATAATCATGGAATTTTGTCATGAAAAGAAAGAGGATGAGAGTACGAGCTTATGGGATCAAACGACGACTAATTCGGAGTTCGAACAAGGGAGAAACGAAGCATTAAACAGAGGCTGAGCAAGCCACACGGGCATCCTGGAACTCCACACGGCCGTGTGGGTCGTGGCCGTGTGGAAATCACCGAGCCTTAACACGGGCAGCTGGGAAAGCCACACGCCCTGTGGCCTGACCGCGTGATCGGGAATTTCTATTTAAAACCCGATTTTCAGCAAAAGGAAAGGGGATGGCTGGGTTTTTGGTTCCCAAACACCCAAGGGACGAACCCTAGAGAGAGAGAGCGACTTGGGAACATTCTTGGAGCTATTTTGGAGAATTTCTTCGCCATTGGAGCTCGGGAATCAAGCTTGGAGATGGAGATTGAAGATCTAGATCAGATTTCTGCAGTCTCTCTCTTCTCTATGGAGTAACTTCCCTTCACTTAGGTTTTGAGGAACCCTAGTTCCATGTGTTAGGATCTTTCTTGTATGAAGTTTTGGATGCTCTATTGTTTTATTATAATCGATTGAGGCATGATTTATTGAGTCAATTGAATCTTGATCAAATTCTCTTGATTTCTGCTTTAACCTATGATAGATAGAATCTGATTAGGTTAAGAGAGCTTCCTTGATTGATAGTGGTGAATTGGTTGTGCGAGAGTCAATCAATTCACTGCTTTGTACTGGAATTCATTCCAGTAGTGGAGATCTGTGTGAATCGCCTTAGCAGTCTATCCCGGTGAAGGCTAGTCGCGTGCCGGGTATTCTGTCTGAGAGGGCTTGGTCAGCTTAAGAGATTCCAAGCTAATTTAGGATATTTCGCAGTTTAATCAACAGTAGATCAACCAAAGGTAATTGCAACTTGGACCTAATTGAGGAGCTAGGGGGAATCATACCTAAGTGAGTTCCCAACTTGTAATTAGTAGAGTAGTCAGTAGAGTAGTTTATAAATCAATCATAAATCTAGTTTGCTAGATAATGAACTGAAGCTGAGTAATAGTAACTCTAGAGACCCGTGGATTCGATATTTATTACTTGCAAGATAGATATCTAGTTTGCTAGATAATGAACTGAAGCTGAGTAATAGTAACGCTAGAGAACCGCCATCGCCTCTCTCTCTCTCTCTCTCTCTCTCTCTCTCTCTCTCAGATTGACAACATGCAAGATAGAATGAGAATGGGGGGTCAGAATGAAGGAAACGTTTCTGGGGGACGAACCAGATCTTGTTCAAAAGACACGCAAATTTTTGGCGGAAAAAAGCGCTATTCTGAGAAGGTAAAAGCTAAATTTTAACAATTTTGAATTTTCTTTTTACGTTGCATTTTGCCGCTACCATTATGTACACTTTTTTTTACACATTTTTGTAATGAAAAATTAGAGAATGGATGGTTATTACTTTTTTCAATTCACCACAAATAAAATTTATCATATTTTCAATATTAAAATATGAAATTAATTTCGTATATAACATTTACAATTATAGATTATTTGACTGATTTTAAACAACATAATATAGTGTTGTCCATTAGTAAAGTTGATTGAGATAATGAAAATGGAAGATTGGAAAGACTATTAGTTAAGTAGTTTGGAGAGACAATTAGTAAGAAATGAAATTAGAAGATTGGAGAGACAATTAGTTAGACTACCTTTGAGATTGAAAAAAAAAAATACTTTTGTATTTTATTTAGTTAAGTAGTTCTCGGGGTAATTAGCATAAATGGTAACAAACCTTTGCACTTAGTACAAAATGGTCACAAACCTTTTATTTGTAACACTACGGTAACAAAACTTTGAAATTGTATAAAATGGTCACCGCTATTTAATTTATGACCGTTTTGTTTTTAGTTCAAAGGTTTGTTACCGAATCGTTACAAATAAAATGTTGGTCATGTTTTGAGGTCGGGTAGTTTGTTCGTTAAGTATATGACACTAACCACTTGAACGACATATAAGATGTCAGGTCATGTGTGCATCGACATATTTGCTTTGCCGAATAATAATGCCCTCAGTTGACCTTTCAATTTCGATACCAAGAAAGTAAGAAAGTAGACATAGTTTTTTCAACTAAAAAGCAGTCTAGAACCCGTTTGTGAGCCATTGAGTTCTCTCATTGTCATCCTAAACAACATAATATCATTCACATACATTAACAAAGCCACCATACAACTAGAGTGAATTGTAACGGTGATTGAGCGTTCAAACTTTTGAACTTAATTTGTACAAAACGGTCACCAAAAGTCTAATTTGCAACGACACGGTAACAAAAGTTTGAACTGGTATGAAATGGTCACACTGTTTAATATGTGACCGTTTTTTTCTAAGTAAAAAAGTTTTGTTATCAAATGGTTACAAATTAAAGGTTTGTGACTGTTTTGTACTAAGGGCAAAGGTTTGTGACCATTTATGCTAATTACCCGTAGTTCTCGTTTAGCTTTTTGCATAATATTTTGGAACATGTGTGGTTTTTAAGAATTATGGAGTATTTAAATTGGGATAATTTTATTACTTCTTTTCGTGTAGTTACATGTTTTTAATTCTTGTGTTGTCCTTTAAGAGTGATTTTATTCGAATGAAAGATTAGTCGGTCCAATGGGATGGTCCAGACCGAATCGAGTCATATATGGTTTGATCCAAACCGAATCAAAGTTATAACGATTCGACTTTGGTCCTTGATTTAGAAGAAATTTTGGTCGGGTCCAACAGAAATTTTTTAATACAAAAAATGCAATTTATTGTTTTTAACGGATGAAAAGTACACTTCAATTCCCTCATTAACCGCCAATAACTATTAGCAAACTTTTACTATTTTAATTTTAGTTTGTGATAATTTCACGCGGCATGGCACTCCAATTTTTTAGGGAAAGTAAAACTCCTATAGAAAATAAAAATATTGGAGGGAGCTTCTAATATTTTGTATTGTTTTTAAAATTGGAAACGTACAATTCAATTTTATATTTACCCGTCAATAACTAAGAGGGAACTTTTAATATTTTAAATTTTGGTTGCGATAAATTTTGAAGGCAGACCTCTCCAAATTTTAAGGGAAATCCCAAATATTGGAGGTAAATGTATTGAATGCTAAAAAAGGAATTCCTTGTTTACGAATATCCAAAAGTATAATTTAATTAAAATTTTGTCATGAATCGGCTGGGCTTATATTTAATCAGAACAACCCAGTACATAAAAGGCAACAACTGTGCCCACTGAGTAATTTTTTTTAGAAACCACTGATATGATTCATTAAAATCAAGAATCAACTGCCTCAAAGGCTACAACATCAGCTACCCTTTGTGGTAGAACATTACAATCAAAATGAGTTTCCTCAGAAACTGAAACTAGATGAGCAAACACATGAGCTTGGGACCACAACAAAGCATACAAATCCTCCTTCAACATATCCGAACAAATGACCCCCAGTTCAGTTCTGCATATTTTCCCCTGTTTCAGTATCTCGATCACCATTTTACAACTGACTCTACCACATCGGGCCAATTTCTTTCTCCTTCACTAGTCTGACCCCATAAAGAATAGCGATTCCTCCTTTTGGCCTCACTTGACATAATTCTTTAGGGGTTTAACTCCTGCATAGACACACCAAAAATAGCGTCATTCACAATACAGGAAACAAAGTCCGATGGAAGCTTGGGACCACAACAAAGAATACAAATCCTACTTTGGGTACTCATCTGGATAATGTTCTTCTCGCATGTAAGATTCCATCCTTCCCTTCACACTCCCCATGGCAACGACGTGCACATATAATGAAAGAAAATCGACAAATCAAACAAATGATATTCATAAAGCAAAATATAAAAAATGAAAATTTGTTAAATTATATGGTCCAGGTTGAAATACTTCCGTAGACCACATATTACTATCATACACTTTCTTGAAGGGTTCAGGAATAAAGGATACCGTAGTTCCAATGGTACATATTCAAGCTAAATAGTAATGGGGCATTCCTATGAATGAAGCACTCCTACATAGCTGGAATACATTCTAGAATTACTATATCATCTACTCTAGTACCCCTCAAGAAAGCGTATGACAGCAATCACATTATCTGCGCAAGCCTCAACCAAATATTTCGCATATACATGTGTTCTCAAATCAACATTTGAAATTGGAAGGAAATAAAATGATACCATCAAAATTGTGATAGAACCAGAGGTACATAAACTATCTCCCGAATCCAGCAACGGCCTTCACAACTCTGCAAGCAATGAATTTTCTCAGTTGAGGGATTCGGACCAACAAAGAAACAACAGACGAAGCAACAATAGAAGAAACCAACCTCAAATCTTTCAAATCTCCTACAGCCTTTGCGAGTTTCTTCCAAAATGTAGGAGTCAAGTGGGCGGAAAAGAACCACCAGATGGAATATGGTTCCACAATATTTATTATGAACACTCCAACTACATCTGATGTTCTTCTCCGCCATTTGTAGACACATCTACATGTTGGGACTGCCCGCCGAACTGCCGCCAACACAACCTCATAAAAAATAAGCGAAGATCAATAAAATGGATTGGATTAGGTAACTAGTCTCCAAACTCAGTTATTAGCTAACACACATGAGGGAAAAACTGAGATTTGGAATCAAATTAATAAAAACCGTGTCAACAAGCTACGAAGTCAGATCTACTTGAAGAACTCGTGTCAGATGCCAACTTCGGCTTTCACTAATTGAGCAACCCACCGAACTTCGTTTTTGTGAGATCGACAACATGCAAATGTCAATACGGCGCAGAAGAATCATCATATGACGTGTGTTTCCAGAACGAACGTTATGAAAAACCAAACTCCATCTGATGATCTTCTGCGTTGTCCTTACCAGTTTACATGTTGTCATTCTCACAGTACCATGCCTCTAGCCCAACGCACCCCGGAAACAAAAAAAAAACAAAAACAAAAACAAAAAACAAACAAGGGGATTAGGCTACTGGAGTCAGGCCTTCATTAGCTACCAAGAATAAGATAAAAAATCTATTTGAGTAAAATACGAACCTTCCTCCTTGCAGTTGTCTCCCCGACATCAATCTCCAAATCGACACCCATTTCGCGCCAGAGAAGAAGACCCCTCACAACGAAGCGAGAGCCTGGAGGCAAGTAGAGGAAGGAATGAAGAGGTAGGCGGGTAGGATTTTTTTCCCTTTGGGTTCAAGGCAAAAGAACAGAAGTGATTGAGAACAATGGGAGGGGGAATGTGTAATGAGCAACGACTAGGGTTTCATCCACCCTTATTTATTTAGTTCTTAGCCCTGCATTTTTGTCTATTTTGCCCCTCACATCTTTGTTATGGTGGAAAGGAGGGAGTAGCTGGATTGGAGAGAACGGAAGGGGAAAATGGAAGTTAGGGTTTGGATTTCCAAAACCAATGAGCGTGGGAGAGAAGGGCTGTGAATGGGCCGCGCTTGAGAACACATGGCCAACATGCATTGTTTCCTTTTTTTTCCTACTAACATAACTCGTTTAAAAAAAAAACCAGGGAGGGAAAATGGGCCAATGGGGGATGGTTAGTTGGTCCCTATGTAAACAATGGGAGTTTCTTTAATCAATTTAATTTCCTATAGTTTAACACGTTGTAAACAATGAGAATACCAAGATCTGTTAAAAACGTTGTATGTCGTAAATAAATCTTGTATTACTAACCACGTTGTGTTAGAATTAAGTGTTGAAATGTTGCATTTTCCAATTGTTGAATACGTAAACGCCCTACGGGCAGTGGCTGAGCCACCTCTTGAGGAGAGGGGTCATAGGACTCAGTTGAGAAAAAACAGGGCAACAAAATTCTTCAGATATGTAAGGTTTAATATGATCCTTTGAATTTAGGACCTCATACTTTCGTTCATGTTAGCTCATCTAAGGACACCAATTAACTCAAACTTCATTAGATAAACAGAATTTTGCATTTTGAAAATAAAAAGGAGTCCAGTCAATTTAATGTATGGCTACCACATTCCCTACGACATACAACTCTACCAATGTTAGTATGACAACAACCATAAAACACAATGCTTACTTTCGTACGCAATAATTCAATTCTATTCAACAATTATTTGGGTGACAAATGATCCCCAATTCGCATTACACTACATAACTAGGATCCCAAACCAGCCTTCTTGAAATTTGAGCTAGCCTTGCTTCGACTAGGAAGACATATCCATTGCATTGATTTTCATATTATCAACCCTCTTGCCTAAACTACCTTGGATATGTTTATCGTTTGTTGCACGATTTTTGTGACAATTAGGGTTAGGGAGATGACTACAAAAGTATCATTGTAGCGCATCTTTCATAGATTCAAGTTGGCTAGTTTAATTTAAACTAAAACTATAAGATTTTATTAGATTATGATTATGCTCAAGTAGTAGGCGAGGCCATTTTGCCTGGGGATACGTCCTACGTCGACCACTGTACCACGACAACTATACTACGACGCCAAATCCCTTAGTGTTATTATGGATCAAAATTTATAATCTTCAAGGATCCAACAACCTTGACCCGAATTTCAACAGTCACGATAATGGTTGGAGATATTATGTATAAACTAAAAATATTAAATAATTACTATGCCAAATTAAAGCTAGTGAATGTCATTTGGCGTAGCGGAAATAGTGTGGAAATATGACTCCTTGGATACAGGTTCAAATCCCAAAGGCAGCACGTTTTTTTGTCTTCTACTTTCCATTTTAATTAATGGTAAGCCATTAATAGATAAATAATTTCTTTAAAGGCAAGTAAAACGTTTTTTTGGTTGAAAGGTAAGTAAAACTTTGATTCACTGTTACAATAAAATAACTTAAACTTGGGAATCTGATTGCTTTTTGTCTGTTGAACATATTTTTGGATCCAGATAGTACCAAAATCTTTTTGTCTGTTCAGCATATTTTTGGATCCAGATAGTACCAACTACCAAAAATAATGGATTTGTCAGAGCCACTTTATATCTTAACAAAACATTTGGGTACATATTTTAAAATTACAAAGATTTTTAATGCAAAAGTGACTCACTCCTACTGTCACTCTGGAAAATGGCCAAGTGTAACCACTTCCTAAAGCGTAGTATAGCGGGTTTGGGTTTTAATGTCAACCCGGGTCCTAGATTTGATGACTACTCGGTGAGTTCTTGTTATCTAGCAGTGAAACTTTAGTGCAAGTCCAAATTAACAAACAAACGAAGCAAGTTAAACGGTTGTTTTCAAGTCGAGAGAGGTCACCCGGATATGGTTCCCCCTAAACTGCAGTTAAGCCAGATTGCGATTTACCAAGTTCAGTTTTCATAAAAGTTATACTGTGGAAGGTTCTTAAACAGTCTGAAGTCTCGACTAAAGGTCTCCAGACCCTCTCAATCTGAGTCTCCAGCGGGCGACTAACCTCCACCGGAGTAAACAGATTAAGGCCCTAATGAACCAAACCTCCACAACCGAATTGAATTCGGTACAGAATAGCGAATTGGCTCTTCGACTAAAGTCGCCAATTCACTACCTTCAATTAAGGATGCTCTATCAACCTAGGCAGATATTCTCATTCTAGGTCAAAGCAGAAACAACAGGAATTTGATCAGGATTCAAGTCATTCAATCATTCAAGCCTCAATCGAATATAATCAAATCATAAACTCTGTACTTGGGTTCATACAATCAGACCTAACATACAAATCTAGGGTTCCCCATACCCAGATGAATGGGGAAACTACTCCATGGAGAGGGGAGCAAAAGCAGATTCAGACGCGGAAATCATACTGTGAAGGATGAGTTTCTGCTCCTGGTTGTCAATCGGCACTTCTCCAAGCTCAAGCCGTGCTCCAATGGTGATGAAGATCAAGCTATGGCACTTGGGAACTCTGGTCCGTCGCTTTCTCTCTCTAGGAATTGCTCTGTCTCTCTAAAACTCGGACCCCTTGATTTTTAGCCTCTTTTCCCTTAAAACTGCTGCCTGTCGCGATACCTGGTCGAAATACCCGATCGGGTATTTTGGGTCTCGACCGGGTATTGTTGAAACGCGCGTTTTGCCTCAGGGAAAAATCCCCGGTCATGTCCAATAATCCCCGACCGGGGATTTAAGCTTCACGCCCGGGACCTCCTCTGTTCCTCAGACGTCCAAAACGGAAAATACCCGGTCTCCTCAAAATAATACCCGGCCGGGTATTTTTGTCCTCCAGCACACTTCAAGCCTCACTTGCTCCTTTCGACCCGAATCTCGTTCCTTCGCCTCGATTCCAACGCCGGGTCCTGAAATATGACATAAACGCACAACCTAGCGTGAAATCGGCTTAAAATACGAGAATCAACATCTCAAACGGCTCAAGAATAGGGGTGAAAACATGTGTAATTATCAGTCTATCAAACTCCCCCACACTTAACCGTTTGCTTGTCCCCAAGCAAACCTAGCTCAAACCAATGCAACTCTCCAGACCTCTATAGCAACAAACAACCTCGATCCTAGGTAGAGGACTTCCTAGATCATTTAGCAGCTTACGAGGTCAACCGACGCACAAGTCATCTCATAGCTTCCTCGGCGAGAACGCTAGTCTTGAGTCGGCATCATGGCAAATAGTGAACAGAGGACAAATGAATCGTGGATGAAAAGACTCTCAAAAACAAAAGATCATGGACTCACATTTTTCAAGGTGCTCTATCTTCTTCTTAAAGATGGTTGGAACCCCTTTTCTTTCTTTTTTGCTTGTTTTACTGTTTTTTTTTCTTCTTCTTTTCCAAGGGTTCCAACCTGTTTTTCAGAAAATGGGGGCTCCCACCTAGCAGAGGTTTTGCGGGAGCCCGGCTCTTACCGGCCATGCCAGAAGCGGATGTCTCGAGCCTCGTGCGGGGAAAGACATGTAAGGGGGCTGGAGGTAGTAGGTGGAAATTGGGAACGGATTCCCGTGTCACCTTACACACTTTCGCCCTATTCGCACGAGAGACGTTGTTTTAAAGCACATTTTCGAGCACCTGTTATTTCCAACACATGATACAAGAGTCCATGACAGGTAGAGAGTCCACAACACCACACCATTCAAGGGTCCTAGGATCACTAATTCACTCAATCAACCAACACAATATGAAGAAGAAATGAGACTTCTTAAAAGCATACTGAGCAGGCAATTGCAAGGAACACGTACTTGGAGCCCTCAAATTTAAAAATTTGGACAGTGGACTAGGCTCCAAGCACACAAACAGATCTAATGAAGTCAAAAGATAAACATCCCCCCACACTTAAGATCCACATTGCCCTCAATGGAGAAGAGGGAAGGAAAGGGGAACGATGTTACCGGTGTGCACGGACTGCAGGAGACTGGAAATGGACCAGTCGGAATGAAGCGCACTGGAGAGAGGACCAGTAAGGCATAAGCACAGCTAAAGGAAACCAAAAAGCTCAAACACAATACGTTAGGTCCAATGGTCAGCCCAATAGTACAACATCCAAAATGAAAAGAAAGAAACTAAACCGACACAAGACAGTTTGCATGCTCACAAAGACAAAAACACTCAAAACATGCCACTAGGGCCCTCCGAGACCGGTGAAGTCGATCTGGTTCATAAGGTCGTCGTCTTCACCCTCCGGTGGTGGTTGTGGTGGTGAATGATACCACCGGGTGGTCCAGTGGTGCTCCTCTGGGGGGTGACAAGCCTGGAGCATGTGCTCCGAGTACTCCATCAATCGGCGGCCTCGATCTCTCTCCCGCCCGATGAGAGCACTAGTGACTCCCATATGGGTCTCCAAGCGGCCGAGGCGCTCGTCAACATCCGTCAGCCTGGACTGGTACTCGGTCTGGTGGGCCGAATACTGCTGGTAGAACTGGACCTGATGGTCCATGAGCTGCTGGTTCTGAAGACCGAGCTGCTGGAACTGGAGCCCCATATGCTGGAACTGCTCCGTGAAGAAATCCATCGACGGGCCAGAGGCCATCGACGAATTAGAAGGACCAGAGGAAGACTCGCCTCTCTCTGATCTCCGTCGAGGCTGAAGGTCCCCTGGTGGAGAGAGCGGGGGCTCCGGCTCATCGGCATCCATGGCCCCGCCATCATCATCATCATCCTCCTCCTCCTCCTCACCGGAGTAGTCAGCGTCCTCCTCGTCTTCATCAAGATCCACAACCTCCTCAGGAGGCATGGAAAGCCCATCGACCTAGGTGCGGGTGCCATCAGTGACCAAGAGGAGTGCATTGTGGAGCACGTCCTGGCTGAGGGGGGTGGAGCCGCGCCGTGCAGAAGAATCCTAGAGCCCCTGGAAGCTGATGTCGAAATGGCGCGCCAGACGGGTGATCAGGGGACCACAATAGAGATGCTTGGGCTTCCCGTGGCACCGGGAGAAAGTGGTGGCCACGAAAGAAGCCAAGTGCAGCATATGCTCCGGGTCCCTCATCGATTACATGGCATAGAGCACCCGCTTCGGAATCTTGTGCGAGCCGGTGATGTTGGGGACGATGGAGCGGGTGATGAGCAGGTTCAGGATGTGCCACGTCGGCTTGAGAGAGCGAACGTATGTCTGGCCGGGGTCGAAGAAGTCCTGTGCATAGTCGAGGCGGGCTATCCGGCGGTAGAACTCATCCTGGTTCCAGTCTGTCAGGTGTGCAACCTCCACCTCGTGGCGATCGAACGGGTGGTACTCGATCCCCAAAGCATAGGCCAACCCGTCAATGGTCAGCTCCCGGGGGTATCCACCCAGCCTAAATTTCACTGCATATGAGTCCCGGGCCGCCTTGCTGTCGTACTGGAACGTGGTGTAGAACTCCCACACCAGCTCAGTGTAGGTGGGCTCGTCGATAGTCAGCAGCGTCCGCCAATCGTGGTGACTGATGGCGGCGGTGAGGTCCGCCATGCAGTGGAGCTGCTCGAACACGGCCCACTCGAGGTGGTGGTGGCGCTCCAATTTCCCCCGAGTCACCTTGCGAAACTGGTCCGCGTAATCCGGGTGCAGGCGCAGACCCTGCACAAATGGATGGTCGAGGGACATGCTCTGTGGTGGGGTTGCCTCCCCACAAGCGCTTCTTTACCGTCTTTTAGCTGGACGCCAACTGCGGAACTAAGGGTCCGCGAGCTCCACTACCAACTCCGCACGTTCGATCTCGTCTCCCAGGTAGAGCTTGAGACGATGGCCATTCACTTTAAACGGCTCAGTTTGCGGGTTGGCAATTTCAATTGTTCCATACGGGAACACTTGGGTGACCGTGAACGGTCCAGACCACCGGGAACGGAGTTTTCCGGGAAAGAGTTTCAGGCGAGAGTTATAAAGGAGAACTCGATCACCAACCTGGAACTCTTTCGGACCCCGCAACCGTGCATCGTGCAAGCGCTTAGTGCGCTCCTTGTACAGCCTGGTGTTCTCATAGGCGTGGTAGCGCCACTCTTCCAGCTCCAACATCTGCATTTTGCGCTCAACACCTGCAACACTAACATCCAGATTTAGCAGCTTAAGGGCCCAGAAGGCCTTGTGCTCTAGCTCCACGGGCAGATGGCACGCCTTTCCATAGACAAGCCGGTACGGTGAAGTACCAATTGGTGTCTTGTAGGCAGTGCGATACGCCCAGAGAGCATCATCGAGCTTGGTGGACCAATCGTTGCGGGACTAATCCACCGTCTTCTCCAGGATCCGCTTGAGCTCCCGGTTCGTCAGCTCGGCCTGGCCACTGGTCTGAGGGTGATAGGCCACGGACACCTTGTGAGTTACACCATAGCGCGACAGTAACTTATCAAATTGGCCCTGGAAATGGGTGCCTCGATCGCTTATGATGGCTCTAGGTGTCCCGAACCGGGAGAATAGCTGCTTCAGAAAACCACAAACACCTCTAGCATCATTAGTGGGCAAAGCTTGCGCCTCAGCCCACCTAGAGACGTAGTCAACAGCAACCAGAATATAGGTATTGCCAAAAGATGGAGGGAAGGGGCCCATGAAGTCGATACCCCAGACATCAAAGATTTCACAGGTTATAAACACATTATGGGGCATCTCATCACGGGCAGAGATGTTACCTGACCTCTGGCATCGGTCGCACAGGCGTGCGAAGGTGCTGCGTCCTTGAAGAGCGTGGGCCAGTAGAAACCCGATTGGAGCACCTTCCTTGCCGTGCGGTTTCCTCCGTGGTGACCGCCAGTAGGTCCCTCATGACAGTGAGATAGAATGCCCTCCATCTCACTCTCCATAACACAGCGACGGATGATCCCGTCGGCTCCGATCCTGAAGAGATGAGGGTCATTCCAGAAGTAATGCTTCAGATCGGAGAAGAACTTCCTCTTGGTGTGAGTTGTCATCCCCTTGGGCAGCTGTTGGCCCACCAAATAGTTCGCAAAATCGGAGTACCAGGGGGTGACACTCTCCACTAGGCACATCATCAGCAGTCTCTCATCTGGAAAGGAGTCGTTGATCTCCTCCACGAGGTTGTCCGCAGGAGGGGCGTCCAACCGGGAGAGGTGATCAGTTGCAACATTCTCCGCTCCCTTCTTGTCCCGAATCTCAATATCAAACTCCTGCAGTAATAAGATCCATCGTGTGAGCCTAGGCTTGGCATCAGCCTTGCTCATCAGGTATCGAATCGCGGAGTGATCTTTGTACACGGTCACATGGGACAAGACCAGATAGGGACGAAATTTATTGAAGGCAAACACCACTGCGAGCAGCTCCTTCTCCATGGTGGTGTAGTTCTCCTGGGCATCATTGAGGGTCTTCGAGGCGTAGTAGATGGGTCGGAAGTGTTGATCTCGCCTCTGCCCCAAGACAGCTCCAACAGAAAAGTCACTGGCGTCGCACATAAGCTCAAATGGTAGGGACCAGTCAGGGACAACCATGATAGGAGCTTGGGTGAGCTTCTCCTTCAAGGTTGTTAACGCCGCTGTGCATGCATCAGTGAACTAAAAGGGGGCATCCTTCTCTAGAAGCTTAGTCAGGGGCAGGGCGATCTTCGAGAAATCCTTGATGAACCGCCTGTAGAACCCTGCATGGCCTAAAAAACTCCGGATCCCCTTAACAGATGTAGGAGGAGGCAGCTTGCTGATAGTCTCGATCTTTGCTCTGTCCACCTCAATCCCCATCTTGGAGATCTTATGCCCAAGAACTATGCCTTCTCGAACCATGAAGTGACACTTCTCCCAACTCAGTGCCAGGTTCGTTTCTTCACACCGTTTAAGGACAAGTTCCAGGTTATGGAGACAGTGAGATAATGAGTCTCCATAAACCGAGAAATCGTCCATAAACACCTCCATAATCTCGCCGACCAGACGGTCAAAATGGCGAGCATGCATCGCTGAAAAGTGGCCGGGGCATTGCATAGCCCGAATGGAATCCTCCTGTAGGAAAATGTGCCGAAGGGGCAGGTGAAAGTGGTCTTCGCCTGGTCCTCCGGTGCAATGGGGATATGAAAGTACCCGGACATCCCATCCAAGAAACAGTAGAACTCGTGCCCCGCCAATCTCTCCAGCATCTGATCAATGAACGGCAGCGGGAAGTGGTCCTTCCGAGTGGCGTCGTTAAGACGCCAATAATCAATGCAAACCCGGTACCCAGTCACCGTGCGCGTCGGGATGAGCTCATTCTTCTCGTTAGGCACCACGGTCATCCCACCCTTTTTGGGTACCACCTGGGTGGGACTGACCCACTCGCTGTCAGAAATGGCGAAGATGATCCCCGCGTCCATCAGCTTCACGATCTCTGCCCGAGCCACAGCCTCCAGGTTCGGTGTCAATCTTCTCTGCTACTGTCTCACTGGCCGCATCTCATCCTCCAGCAGTATCCGGTGGGAGAAGAAGGAGGGGCTGATCCCCCGGATGTCTGTGATCTTCCACGCTAAAGCTCGCTCGTACTGCTTCAGCAAGGCCACCAGTCTATTCTTCTGCTCGGGTGTGAGGGTCGAGCTGATGATGACTGGCAGCTTATTCCCCTCCCGGAGAAATGCATACTCCAAATGAGGAGGGAGGGGCTTAAGCTCCAGCTCTGGTGGTTCCTCCAAGGAGGTAGTGATGCGGGTGGAGGATGAGATCGGTTTGAACAGCCTGTCGCCCTCCAAGAATGGGCCACTCTCCAACGCGGCCAACTGCTCCGCCAGCTGCGACTCCTGCGATGCCTGCTCACCTAGCAAAATACAAAGCTCAAGAGCATCGTCAGTACCCGCACTCGTTATGGCGAGTGCGGTCTCAAAATCAGTAAGCACATCACAGTAATCTATGTCATCATGCAAATGAGAGTGTTTCCCATTCTCAGACACAGAAAAAGTAGCATGTTCATCACCAGCACGCAGAATCAATTTACCACTATGCACATCAATAAGCGCCTTGGCGGTGGCGAGAAACGGTCTACCCAAAATCAAAGGCACATCCACATCCTCATTTATATCCAAAATAACAAAGTCAACAGGTTATGTGAATGCACCAACATTAACAAGCAGATCTTCAATGATACCCCTAGGATGCACGATGGAACGATCGGCTAACTGAATGTTCATCCTAGTAGCTCTAGGTTCACCTAGGTCTAGCTTCTTAAACAATTTGTAAGGCATGACATTTATGCTAGCGCCTAGGTCCGCCAAGGACTTTCCTACATGCATGCTGCCAATAACAAGAGGGATAGTGAAACTCCCTGGGTCTTTGCGCTTCTCAGGCAACTTGTTCTGCAGGATAGCAGAACACTCCTCGCTTAGCATCACTGTCGAAAGATCCCCAAGTTTCTTCTTGTTGGTGAGGAGGTCTTTCATGAACTTGGCATACTTGGGCATCTTCGACAGTGCCTCCACGAACGGCATGCTGATGTTGACCTGCTTCAACATTGCCATGAACTTGGCAAACTCTGTCTCCAGCTTGTCTTTATGAAGGCGAGTGGGGAAGGGAAGCTGGGGTATATGCTCCTTAACCACAGGCTGCGGCTTGGGAGCAGGTGCTTCTCTGCCTTCCCCCACTTCTGCATTATCAGCTGGAGGTGTTGAAGCAGGTAGTGGCTCGTCTCGCCCGGGCTGGGCAGGAGCAGCAGATATGGTCTTGCCACTGCTGGTGGTGATGGCATCCAGCTGCTGGTGAGGTTCACGAGGGTTCGGAATAGTGGTGGCAGGCAGAGTCCCTGGTGCCCTGGTAGTGTTTTCGCGAGCTAAGCTCCCAATCTGATTCTGTAGATCTTGCAGAATGGCACCTGGGTTTCTCTGGCCTGCCTCCAGTGAGGCTATGTTCTAATCCATCCTCGTGAAATTCGCCTGGCTGGTGGTCATGAATGCCTGCAAAATATTCTTCAGATCCGTCATCTGATTATCTGGAGCTGCAGCTGCTGGGGGCTGGGCATACTGACGCTGGGGCTGCTGGAATGGCTGCCCCTGCCTAGGCTGGTAAGGCTGCTGCTGTGGTGGTGGCCCCTGCGTAGCCTGGAAGGGCTGTCTCTGCTGAAAACCACCCGCTGGTGCTGGGAAACCAGGTGGTTTAGTGGCGTTGCTGCTCCAAGCAAAGTTGGGATGTTGGCGCCACCTCTTATTGTATGTATTGCTGTATGGGTCAAGGCGCCGAGCATTGGCGATGAAGTCCACCTGCTCTTGGGGGGTAGAGGACTCCCTCATAGCCTGACAGTCCTCCACCAGATGATTCGGGCTCTCACACCACTAACACTGGGCTACTGGAGGCGTAGCTGTACCTCGGCCCGGAATAAGACTGTTGGGCTGCTTCAATGTCTGCACCAACTCAGCCACCTGCTGCTCTAACCCGGACCTGGCCTCCATAGCGTGCACACCACGGTCCCGGGAATTTCTGCCTCTGCTGTTCTGCCCCCAGGAATGATCTCGGGCAGCCAAGGTACTAATCATCTGGTTCAGCTTGGGTGGAGTCTTAGTGAGAATATCCCCTCCTGGGCATAGATACTCAATCACCCTCTGGTTGTCCGGGGAGAGAGCAATGTAGAAGTTCCCCACTGTGAATGCATCACTGAAGCCATGATGGGGACACTGCCAGAAATATCCCATGTACCGCTCCCATGCATCACGAAGTGACTCGTCTGGCTCTTGGCGGAAGTGAGTGATCTCCCGCTGAATCTCTGTGGTCTTCGATGCCGGATAGTACCTGTGCACGAACTTGTCTGCCAGATCGTCCCAAGAAGTGATGGACAATGGGGGCTGGGTCTCCAACCACCTCTTAGCATTCCCCGCCAGAGAATGGGGGAAGAGGTGAAGACGGATTGCGTCATCTGGGACACCGTTCAGCTTGAACCCGTTCGTCAACTGCAGAAAACGGGAAAGATGCACCCTTGCCTCCTCATCCTTCAAGCCATGGAACTGGATAGAGGATGTAATGAGTTGAATCCCGCATGGCTTGATCTCAAAATTGTTCGCTGGAATAGGCGGATAGAGGATGACCGGGCAGATGTCAGCAATCCGTGGAGTGTAGTAGTACTCCAAAGTGGGACCCGGCGGCGGTGGATGATGATGAACCTCATCTGCCTGGGGTCTGGGGTCGTTCCCCAAGAGCTGATTCACCGGGGGTATGTTGTGGTCGCCTTCCATCTCGTACTCGTCCTCGGACTCGCTGCTCAAAGGTCGTCTATGCGCTCTTCCGTAGCCAGTCTAGCTCGATGTTGTCTCCTAAGTTGGTGGCAGGTGCGTTCAATCTCTGGATCCAACGGCAGTAAACCTCCCGACTGGCTACGGGTCATGCACTATCTGCACACAATCAAGCAAAGCAAACCCGTGAAGGCACAAGTGGGAAAGAACAAACACTCAATGCGAAAATGAAAATGCTAAAGTAACATAAATCACTTTTCTTCAACAACCTAGCCGTCCCCGGCAACGGCGCCAAAAACTTGACTCACTCCTACTGTCACTCTGGAAAATGGCCAAGTGTAACCACTTCCTAAAGCGTAGTATAGCGGGTTTGGGTTTTAATGTCAACCCGGGTCCTAGATTTGATGACTACTCGGTGAGTTCTTGTTATCAAGCAGTGAAACTTTAGTGCAAGTCCAAATTAACAAACAAACGAAGCAAGTTAAACGGTTGTTTTCAAGTCGAGAGAGGTCACCCGGATATGGTTTCCCCTAGACTGCAGTTAAGCCGGATTGCGATTTACCAAGTTCAGTTTTCATGAAAGTTATACTGCGGAAGGTTCTTAAACAGTCTGAAGTCTCGATTAAAGGTCTCCAGACCCTCTCAATCTGAGTCTCCAGTGGGCGACTAACCTCCACTGGAGTAAACAAACCGTAGGGTTTAAATTTTTTTTGGTGGGTTTGGGTTTGATATTTTCCAAACTGTAGTGCATGGGTTGGGTGATAAAATGGCTAAACCCGGACCACCCGACCCATGTACACCCCTACGCAACATCTTTCAAAAGTGGCTATTAGTGGTATTTCGCCAAATGTGGCTATAAGTGGCACAAAGGTGAAAGTTTTGGGTATGCAAGTGTATTTTGCCTATAATTTATAATGACCATTAGATTAGATCTGCGATTCATTCCATAGCCTAACTCCTTCGATTTAAAACTAGATCGATTAAGGTGTCAACTTCAATTTTTTTTTACAAAAACTTTTGTATATAATAAATAAAATTTTCTACAAATACGATATATCCAGCTCCAAAATCTAAATAACTATCATAATCAAATCATTCAACACTAATTACAAGACTCAATCATAGATAATGGGGATGATGGTCAAGGTAAAATCAAGCCGCAAAGTTTTACTATTTTGAATTTTGGTGGTATGAAACTCAAATTTGTCAGAAGTGTATATTACATGATTTCTATTATAATGCCTTTTTAGACTCGCACAAACCAAACTTATTGTATAACCCGAATAGTAATGAAAGTATACAAGTTCACTAACCAAAATAACATGTAAACACATGGTGTTTAAACATGGCAAATTGACTGTGTCACAACCACATAATGTGTTGAAAACATATTGTTCTGACGAAAGAGATATATCTAGTGAGTAGTATGTAAGGTTTATTGTCCAAATGCATGGTATGCACATGTAGATAGCTTTTTCATATAATATAGTCACGGTAAAGCCATTGACTTCTATACAAAAATTGTCATCGTCTTCATTTATTTTGCTTTACTTCCTTAATTATTTTTGTTATTATCATCGATTCTTTTCTAACAACTCTAAGAAGTGGTATTCACACACTTAGTACACTTGCATAACAAGAGAAATAATATTAAGGCGGACACTAAGCAACTTTAGTAGATTCTATATACATTGCTGAAATGGTATTCAGTTTCCGGGAGGAAAAAATAATTTTACCAATAACAGCTCAAAATAACTCGACACATTGTTCCAAGGACCCAATGCGACCATAAACTCATAAGAGTTTCCACCAAGCAAGTTGATAAGGGTAACGAAATCGGCATTGGCCATATCTTTATCACTTACTACATCTGAAACGATTTTGCGCAAGTTTGTCGATGGGAAAACAACCTCAAGATCCAAATAATCATCCTCGATAGTTAGGTGGATCAAATGAACTCTACATTCAGCACACCAGGATGTCTTCACCTCGCTGACACGTCCGGAGATGAGGTAAGAAGTGCCCTGGTATTTAAAACAAGAAAAGGAATTTCAAAAAAAAAAAATTAACAAGCATTAACAAACACAATAACTGCAAACGAGATCGAGAAGGATGAATGACAAAAAAGTTTATTTCAATAACCTCATCGTCACCATTCTCTTGCACCAATGTAAGCTCGATTGAATCCGACAAAATAGACATAGATACTGCTTCCTCATACTTCAGCTTTGCAACGAAACCAGGCTCAACCATAAAGTCGCTATAAATAAAACTGTTAGTAATGGCTGACAAAAGGAATAGGAAGCGGAGTAGACTGTCGTAACGATTAGTTGGTAAACAATACTTACGGGTACCATTGCGATATATAATCCATTGTCAGAAAATTACAGCACGGAAACCCTACTCAATTTCTGTTCTTGCACGTACTGTGGATGTTCAATAGGAGTATAAGAACACATTATGATCAACTATTCTAATAAAACGTACCAAATAGTTAACAATCAATTAAAGAAAAGTACCTGCGGCGGTGGAAACGTGGCCGGCGACACCGCGTGGCTAGTCGAGCAGATCGGGAACGAATCAGCTAGAGCGAATCAGCGACGGAGGTGGCAAGCGACAATGGTGGTCCGCTCTTCTTCCCACAACCGACTTGGTTAGTCCTGACGACTTTCCTCCGCTCTTCTTCCCACAAACGCTAGGGCGAATCAGCGGCGGAGGTGGCAGGCGACGATGGTGGCCCGCTCTTCTTCCCACAACTGACGTGGTTAGTCCGGGCGACTTTCCTCCGCTCTTCTTCCCACAACCGCTACAGCGAATCAGCGGCGGAGGCGGCAGGCGACGATGGTGGCCGGGAGGAGGAGACCGCTACTGAGCGACCAGCGGTTGATTGATCGGCGGAGGCGAAGATGTGCAAGCAACGGAGGCGGAGACATGCAACGGAGGCAGAGAGAGGAGGAGGGCGGTTGAGTATGTGTCTGAAGGAAAACAGAGAAGGCAGCGCATGGGGAGGGGAGAAAAAGCAGAAGATGAATCATTTGCTAGATTTGGTAGGTAAGTAGTCTTCCAATTTTCAACTTTGCCATTATTGTTCTCTGTTTTTTTTTTACAATTCATTATTGTTAAAGAGACAAAGGGAGGACTGCCGCCGATCTGCTCGACTAACCCTAATGGGCCTGATACAAAAGGCCTGCTTAGTTTAGTTTTATGTTTTAATTTTACAAGAACTGATTTGACAATTATAAATATAACAGTGGAAGTATATGAAATCAAAATGCTTGTTCATCAGCAATGGTGAAAAATGCCCATGGTAATGACCAGGACGCTGGTTCGACCCTCACACCATTTCAAAATATTTTGTTTTCAGCTACACCTATAGAATGACGCCGTTCCACGCCACTTTCGATTCAGAGACGAGCACAAAACGATGGCGTTTTTTCATGTATCGTCGTCTTCCCTGGCCCCTCCAATTATCCAGTTGCCGCCATCACCACTCACCACCGTAATCCGACGACCGTCTCTCTTCATCGTCCAAACTTTCTCACTCCGTTACGATTCTGGACTCCGACCAAGAGAATTCCCTTGACGAGACCCAATCCCCTCTCTCCATTTCAGCCTTAGTCATTGTTTACACGACGTAAAGGTAGTCGCTCACCGTCAATTGCTTCGGATTCGTCACGAAAGGGTAGCTGTCATCTGCGACCTTAAAAACAGATGATGAGCCAAAATCGATGTAGGTCGGAAGCAGGGACGATGATGATGGTAAAATTAGGGGTTTGCAATTGGGGTATCTAGAAAAATCGTAATGACGATGATGGTGGTTTAGGATTGTCGAATTGGGGCAACCTTTTAATGGAATTTTATTTTATCAATTGTATAATTTTTGGGTGTTCATTAAAAGATATTGAAGAAATAAGGTATCATCTGAGTTCTCACAAAAACGAATAGGTATCATGTGAGAAAATAGAACGATAATTATTATTGGGGGGCTTCATAGCACATATAATTATTTAAGGGGTGCAAGTAGTAATTATTATTACTAATTTTAATATAATTTATAATGACCGTTAGATTAGATCTACGGTAGAGAATCCTGTCGCATAGAATGTGTCTGACGCATACGAGTCGTTTCCTTATTAATAATATAAAGATAAAACATTTCCACATAGAATATTTTGATGAATTTTTTATTTTTTATTTTATTTTTGTAATGACGTGTCGTCCATCTGTCAGTGAATGCTGAGGTGGAAACGAAAGAGAGGGTGAGTTGGCATCCAAGTAAGCATTCCGTTAAATTGACTAACGGTGTCATTGACGTCGTTAAATTATGTAACGGAAATGGCTATTATTGTCATCAAACTTTCAAAATTCTGGCTATTATTGGTATTTCCCCAAAAGTGGCTATATTTGGCAAAATCGTCAAAGTTTTGGCTACACAAGTGAATTTGGCCTATTTAATTCCATTCATGGTCACTAAGATTAGTCCAATAGTTCAAATTTGGTCACTCTCCGTTAGTCTCCGTTAGTTTTGCTGATGTGGCAGTCAACTATTATAGTTGACCGTTAAATAAGTGACGTGGCCATTACAAAATATTAAAATAATAAAATTTAAACAATTACAATTTCCACATCATTTCACAAATATTAAAAAATAAAAATAAAATTTAATTCTTATTATTCTATAAACACCTAAACCTACCATTTCTCCTCCTCCATCACCGCCATCGCGCCACGTCACCGTTACCGCCGACGTTTTTCACAAGAATCAAATCGAAGGACCCGCTCACGGTGATCGTGAACCTCATCTCTAGCTTCTGCAGAGTCCAACCCTCAAGAGTTCAGGAAACCATGCCACGTTTTCCCACTCAAGTACCGAAAGGGCTGGACACACCGAAGCTTCTGTTGATCTAGTTATGCTACTCGTCGGGTTGCCGCCGGTCTCTGTTATCTCGGCCATCGTCGATCCAGAGGATGGGTCCATCGCTTCCTTGGAAAATCTCAGAAATTTGGCTGCGGCAAGCAACATACCAATCGTCTCAATTACCGATCTGGTAAGGTGAGGTGACCCAAATTGTTTAAATAACTCTAAACATTACCATTCTGTAAATTGACTTGCCGTCAAAGACGCCATTGTAGGTACCGGAGAAAGAGGGAGAAATTGGTGGAAAGAACAACCATCTCTGCCCTGCCCACAAAACGTGGCTACTTTGAAGCTTACTGCTACCGCTCAAAACTAGATGATACAGAACATAGGGTAAATTGCAACTTTGGTCACTGGGATTACTAAAAGCGTTCAAGTTTGGTCACTAAAAATATTTAATTCTATCCGTGGTCACTCAAATTAGTTTAACAGTTCAAGTATGATCACTGTTCGTTACCTTCCGTCAGTCTCCGTTAACGACGTCAGTTTTTTGCTAACGTGGCTAACAGAAACACCCAATCAGCTTATTTTAACCATAAAAAATTCATACCCAACATGCCACGTCATCAAAACCAACCCAACCCATGACCTGACCCTATACACATTTTTTATTTTTTATTTACTCAATAATAATTATCTTCTCCCCTTCTCCCCGTTGCACAACTCCTCCCTTCGTTGAATTCCCCCACAGCCACATACCTTACTTACCGTCCTTTCTCTTTTCCACAACCACCACTTCCATTCCTCAACTCTACCTCCGAGTTCTTCCTTCTCCAAACAACACCTTCGCCGCCATCACCATCCTCATCGGGAGTCTCACCGGAAGCTATTCTCTCCTCTCAATCGATGTTGACGCTGTGGCCATTGTCCTTGAAATTAATAACGCTATCGTCTTATCCATTTCCCGAACCCTCATCATGTTCCTCAATTCTTACAAACCCAAATCTCAGCTCCAATCCGAAATAAATCCCCGGACCGTGAGAGCATTATTGTAGACCGCTTTGTGTTATCTTGTCATTTGTGGTGGCTCCACTTTTTTGAAACAAAAACGGAGAGATTCAGATCTAAGCAGAACTACTACTACAACCACCAGGACTACGACAACGACGGAGCCTCCATCGCCTTGGGCGGTGGCGGCGGTAGAACGAACCTCCGGTATAACAACTAACAATATTTCCCTGCCGCCGCTGCTAAGTCCCACAAATATCCACCTTCGAATAACAAATCTCAGCCTCTAAAGCTCGCCAAAAATCACCCCCACCTGCGTCTCGGTTTGACCGACGTCCACGATTCAACGAGCCTTCCATCGGACAGATCTCTGATTGCTCTGCTTATTCTTTTATCTCGCGGAAGAAACCCAGAAGATCTCTGACTACTCCGTCGCGATCCTCTTCTTGTTTTCGACAACGGAAGCAGAGGAAGAGGGACAAGGGTGGGTGGAGTCGGAGGGCAAGGGCGGCCGGGTCGACCAGAATAGAGAGGGTGGCGGACGGGCTGCATCCGTTCCTCTTCTCCGACGACCGGCGATCTGAGGGTTTGCGGAGGCCAGAGTTTCACCGATGGGTGGGATTTGGCTGCCGGTTTCAATGTTTTTAGTTAAGTTGACTGGGTCGGGTCACGGGGTATTTGGTTCCGTTTGGTTTAAAGTATACGACGTGGCGAGTTTTAATGATGTGGTGGTTTTTTTATTTTATTTTTCGGGTTAAAATAGGCTGATTGGGAATTTCTGTTAGCCACGTCAGCAAAACACTGACGTCGTTAACGGAGACTGACGGAAGGTAACGGAGAGTGACCATACTTGAACTGTTAAACTAATTTGAGTGACCACGAATGGAATTAAATATTTTTTGTCACCAAACATGAACGTTTTTAACAATTTCAGTGACCAAAGTTGCAATTTACCCGTGAACTTTCATGGTTAAGTAATATATATATCTGACTGCTGATGAGTTTACTCACCTTTTACCAGTCAGAGCTCCATAGGATGATGTAGTGAGAAACCTAGAAACCCAGAGAAAACTTCCATGTAGTGAGGCAAGACCAAATCTCCTGCAGTTGTAAGATTATAAGTTTGTCAAAAAAGGGTCAGGCTATCGATTCATTAATGACTGTATAATAATTCGACTAGATGCCATATTCTTGACTATGGTCCTGAAATCTAGAAAGGAAAACTTAATTGACCAACGCAAAGAAAGGCAAATACCTATGCTCAAATAGTTGTTGTGAAGAAGTGAGACAATAAGACTTGATGTCATAGTATCTTTCCCCTGCTTATACCGCGAATCGACTTCCGTTGGAGATGCAAATCCCTGAGAATCATTACATGGTGTAATTTCAAACCATAAACCACAAGGGAATCTTCCCCATCTCAATAGCCAAAGGAAAATTTCAAAATAAGGTGTGCCATGGATCATCAAGATCACCACATCAATCATCGTACAGATCGAGGTAATGCCCATGTTTAATATGGTGAAGAAAATATAGAAAACAGATGTAGTTGGTAGTAACAGAAGAAGTGGTGTGAATAGAAGGGATCCGACAACATGCTGCTTCACTACTATCTAGCCTCTGGCGAAGTGGATTCTTTTTTCTACCACTGAAAAGACGCCAGATTGCACCTAATGCCGCTATCTGGCTAGAATATAAAATTGAGACCCCCCTGTGAAGGGCGGAAACATGGGCAGTGGCCAGCACAACAATATCAATAGCTAAAGCAGCAGGTATAGTCAGCCCAGAAAGAATTCCCAGCAGAGCAAGTGCTTTGATGAAATAAATGACGAGGAAACCGATGATGACCCAGACTGTAGACCATATTTGTATCGCATTTAAGGAAACCATGCCGAGAATTCGAGCTAGCTCTGTGTTCAACTTAAAGCCGGTTGGAACTCCCATCAACTACACACAGCCAGATCGCAATATCTCATTTGTAGTGCCCTTGGCGAAGAGTGAAACCCACAAGCACACAGATTCTACATGAGAGAAGAGCACTAAGCCAATCAAGTTTCCGAATAGAAGATCAACTAATAAACCAGTCCACATAGAATGCCTATGTAGTGCATCTTTTCTGCACACTCCACACATGCTCGTGACCTGAAAGATACCACCCAAAAAACGAAAGTGAGGATAGAGAGGAAGAAAGAGCACCTAGGCAACCATCAGCAACTAACAACCACCCAAAGAACACTGTGAACAAAATCCTAGCACCAAGCTAGATAATAAATTTAACAACTAAAGAATATTGCTTAACTATCACATAATGCATGCAAAAAGAGCAACAGCGAATGCAACAACAAATATAAGATCAATTTTCACGAGAAAGTAAGATCTTATTCATGCATTCAGGACCTAAAATGTGAATATAGCATAGCACCTTGTTCCTTCATTTTATTAAGCAAAGGAGTTCATTTATTGGCCAATTTTATTAGAAAAATTGGCCAATAAATCATCTAACCGCAACGAATGCACACATTTTTTGACATAGTGGGAACAAGCTTTGCAGATCTGGTGCAGATCCATAGTCCATATCGAGATCAAGAGAGGTTATGGAACAACTGAAGAATGATATACATTATAGTGGAAATCAATGCCAAGAATAAAGCCAGTGCTTGCCATACTAAACCAAGACACCTGAGAATGTTAAAAGGATAAACAAAGCTGTAAGATAAACTACCATGAAGCAAAATAAGGTAAGAACACAGTAGCAATGCACATACATGCTATCGATGCGATAGTTGGTGCAAGATCCATTAGACCCGATGTATCTCTGAAGAATCTTTCTAGCTGCAGAAGCACTGTTCATCGCCAAAATGAGTGCATCCTTGTCGATGAATTCAAAATACAATGATAACCAGCAACATATGCACATGATGCAAATGCATAAAGTGGATTCTGGGAAACTATGTTACTATGTCAAACTCTGGCTGGAATGCTTGAAGCTCATCCACCCCACTGAGGTTTCCTTAAAAGAGCCTCCTCTTGTTTAGAGGATCTCCAGAAATTCATCGCAAGGTGTTGTTTGCCATATACTGGAATTTCATATTTATTTAGCTACAGGGCAACAGATTATTCCTAGTTTTTGTACTTATTGAATAGAATAGGATCTTTCTTAGCCCACCGGTGTACGGGATTCACTAGTCTAGCCTTCTCTTCCCTCTGGGGAATATGATTCAGCTCTTGCTCACTAGATTTGAAGGGCAATCTATAAGAAAGATAAGGGACCCGGGAACACCTGTGGTTCTTTTATTTGGCGATACTCGTGCAAACTAATATCACCTAAACAAAACAGGAGAAGAGGAAAATAAGCTAAGAAGAGGCAAGGAAGCTTGCCAAGATATGTACTGGAAAATAATGACACAAATAGATGACTCACATACGTGAACATTACATTGAACTCTTATTTGCCCATTCCAATGAACATGATGCAACTGAGGAACCCAGTTGAAATCTCTATCGGATTGTTCATGAGACTTGTGCATCCAATGGATCCAATGGCCTCCTTCGACACCATTCTTCCAACAGTGTTGAATAAATCCTCAACCTTGAACCAATATGTAAAATGTGAAAAGTTTAGATATTAAAATGTCATGATGAAAAAATTTAGGTACCAAAATATAATTTTCCAATGATATTCGTATTAAAATGAAATTTTATGTACCAAAATATAAAATATAAAAAGTATAGATACCAAACTGTAATTTATCATTTGAATCCATGAATCCACCAATCCAATTGGATTTGGATAAAATGAATTGAATTAGGTGGATATTTTTAATGGATTGGTGGATTGAATTGAGAATTGCCACCTCTAGGTATAAGTAGTAAAAAAAAAAAAAATGTGGGACTAAATATGGATTTGGGATGGAGGCATGGAACAAGGAGATCTAAACATTGGGTCAATAAAGGTTGAACATTCACGATTGATTGTAGTTGTAATTGTCATTTCTATATATTACAAATATCCTAGGTACTTAAGATTGATAGGACTAATTAATTCTCGACAACTACAAATATCTCGAAGTACTTAAGAAAGAAAACATGTCCACTCTCTATTTTACGAAAAGAAAATAAGTTCATTGCAAGGGATCAATTTGAAGTTAGCTTCCAAACGAACTACGATTGGTTCGAAAAGAAGGAGAACATACGCTGCATGTTGTGAGTTGATTTTCTTCTTTGATTATGCGGCAACATTTCTCCAAAGGGTTATGCTGACGAAAAGACATTCTTGTTTTCAAACAATTGATTTCATACCCAACCAATCATCTCATTGAAAGAAAAACTCGAGCAACAAGAACAGAAAAGCACCCATGATGAACATCACAAACTAAGCCAGTGGAAACTATGCACGAACAGAAACAATGGTTGCAGACAATCTTATATCTGTCATCAACAACCTCAAACATTCTTCACATTCATGAATTCGATACTTCGATTTTCATCTGCCAAATTAGGATTTTCGATGAAATTCTCGTCTCAAATCCAAATACCAAATTCATTACCCAAATCCCCAACATCAAATCACTCCCACAGTACTACCATTCAGACTTTCTCCACCCGACTGAAACTGCACAAACCCACCCAGCCCCACCACGAAGTTCGAAACCATCATGATCTCCTCCACCACCCTGTCCACGACTCCGCTCCTGATCACCGGCGGGAAGAACAGCCACATCGACGTCGGCATCACGAAGCCCATCGTCAAGGCCCACTTAAAGGCCCAATGAATCCTGCTCACTCTCTTCTCCCCTAAAAGGGCCCCCAACCCAACCTCCGCGACCAGGCCCAACCCATGGAGCACAAAGAACCATGTGACCTCCCACGTGGGAGACCCCCGGATCGTGTGGTAGTACACCATCTCGTGGGCTAGCCCGGATACGAGGAAAGTCGCCAGGAGGGCAGGCAGCGGGGCCCACTTCTTCCCGACGACGGGGGACAGCGTCGTTTTGACGGGGAAGTATACCATGCTCCGCAGCATCTCGGTTACCATGAGGTTCCACCTCCTCCCCCAGAAATCCCTCAGCGAGGTCGACAGGTACGGCTCATCGGACGGCGGGTGGACCTCCACGTCGATCGCCGCCGTCAGGATGAAATTGCACGCGCCGAAGGACACATCGACGAACAGGAACATCATCCCGCAGTACATGAACCGCAGGGCAAACGGGTGGAGATTTTCCATCATCTGGCCGTGGGACCCGACCAGGATTGCGAGGAGAAGGGCCTTGGTCGGCCAATTTAACGGCAGAATCGGCAAAGGCGGAGACTTTCCGCCGTTTGGGGAGTTTTGACGACATGGGTTTTCCTGTTTGGGCTTGATTCTGGCCGGGAAGACGGCGATGACGATGAAATAGAAGAGGGAGACTGGTGGGTCCCTTGTCGTCAATGGGCCTTTGTCGAAGGCGAAGAGGAGGAGCTTGAAATTGGCGAGCCAGGAGATGAAGCAGGAGGTGAAGGCAATTGGGAAGATGTAAGTGAAGAGGAGAGGGAGGTAAGCGAAGAGGGAGACGATTGGGAGGATGGAGAGGAGCCTGATTTTGCCCTTGGGGAGCTTTGATGAGATGAAATGGCAGTAGGAAAGGGATGCCAGAATGGAGATGCTGACGGTGACTGAATTTTGGATCATTTCGTACTCCATCGTTTTGGAAATCCGTCTGTACGTACGTGATTTCTTCAGGGGATTGCAGAGTAGTGTGATCCTGAAGTTGGAAGGAAATGGCTGTTGTTTTGCTTTAATGGGTTGTGGAGAGAGGAGGAGAGGTAGATGCTTTTTCTCTCTTCAATGGGTTGATTGTTGTTGTTCTTTATTTTGCAAGTTTCGATATGAACTTTTCCGAGGCATGATTTTTTTTATGTTGCTGGTGAGAAAGTGGTCAAAGTTGGGAAGTTAGTGAAGGGTTTCTTTGTTTAATCGTATAGAAAAATGGTAAGGGAGGTCAGGTTATTATTTCGAGTTCCGCCATTAACAGTTGTTTCTGAAAGGTATTCAGTCGGTTTTCAAGTGGGAGGATTGTTTTTTGTTTTTCGCAAAGTCAGTGTTGAAAGAAAGTGGGAGGATTTTTCTATGTGAGTTATTTGTTCAGATAGCGGTTGAGATTTGAGAGTGTGCTTGTGACATCATTCCAGAATATGGGTGTAACGTTTGTGTATAAGTGATTGTGAGTTGGCTGACATGATGCTGTGGAATGTTATTTTAACAATTGTATGATGTTTCCCCCCCCCCCCACCCCCCCCCCCCCCCCCCCCCCCCCCCCCCCCCCCCCCCTCTCACTTTCTTTCAGTTCGCATCTCTTTCTTTATTGCAAGTTGTGTATCTATTAGGCAGTATACGAATTACGAATATTCAATTTATAAAACACCGTTTCTCATTTACACCATATTTTCAGCAGATGACCCATGTTAACGTTTGGATTGTTAACCTTTTTGCACTATGCATTAAAGTTTACAACCCAACGTACAATCCGCATTCATCAACCGAATAGTTCCTTATTCAAGTGGCTCAAATACATAATTGGTTGGCCTATGTGGGCTCCTTTTTTACCTTTTCATAATTTGCAAATTTTTTTTGGGTATAAATAATGTCCAACTTGAGCTTCATTAAGATGTAAAGGAAAGTGTAAGGGTCGACTAAAACGGGGGTTAATTGCATGATTGGTCACTGAGATTACAAAAAACGTTCAAGTTTGGTCACTCGAAATATTTAAATCCATTGGCGGTACTTAAGTTTACCAAAACCGTTCACGTTTGGTCACTCTCCGTCCAATTCCGTTAACTTTCGCTGATGTGGCAGTCAACTCTCAAAATTGACCGTTAACTTAGTGACATGGCAACTAAAAAATTATTAAAAAATAAAAAAAACTTTTATATTTTCCACCTCATTATTACATTCATTAAAAAAATAAAAAATAAAACTAATTTTTTTCCTGCAACTCATCTCGGCCTAGTTAACTGTCCAGCACAACAAACTCATCTCATCACAACAAAACAGAAACGGTGACTAGCAGGAAGTCTCCATTCTTCAAGACTAATATTCTTTTTCATTTAATAATAATGCCAGAGTGAGCGAACAGTTGTGTTCTACTGCTAAACTTCCCCAATCTCTGTCATTATCCCTGCTCCACACACATTTATATGAACTCCAAACCATCACTCTCTACACGAATAGTCAATTCAATCTGTGATCTAATCTCTGCCCCGTTCGACTCAACTGAAAAGTGGGTTGCTTGATGAGTTGCAGCCCCTCCGCCAGAAAAAATCACCACCGCCACCCTCGCCCCCTACAAGGGATGTCACCCCCGCCCGCTGCCTCGCCAAGAAGCCCAATCCTACGACGGAGATCTACAACAGTACAACTACTCATCGGAAAGGGAAAGGAGCCCGCCATCGGCGGCAGGACGACATCCCCAAGCTCACCAAGACCTTCTTCATGATGGGCCAGCAGAGTAGCAAGGGGAACCGTCCATTTACTCCCACCACCGATGACCCCTTCAGCGAGTCGATTGCTGAGTCAAGCGAGTCGCCGATTCACTGGGGGATCTGGCGGCGGAAGGAAGTTGTTTACACCATCCCTCTCGCCTCCGAATTCGGCAGTTTCACCTGCCCTTCCCCAATTGCGCTCGCCATTCCGCCGCTGAAAAGGGATTATGCGGTGGTTCCGGAAATAAGGGAGGAGGAAAAGGCGAAAAAGGTGGGGTCGTTCGCTAGAGAGAGGCTGGAGGCTTTCACGGCGGCTGTGGCGACGGTGGCGGCGCGACAGAGGAGTGAATTCGAGTTCGGGTGCGGGATGTTCCTGAAGGATTTCGGAGGGGAGGTGTCGTCGGTTTTTGGGAGCTTCGTGATGAGGAGTCCGACGAGAGGCGGGAGTCCGTTCAACGTGGGTATAAGGTATGGGTTTTGTAGAAAAAAAATTAGATTTTTTATATTTTTTAATGAATGTAATAATGAGGTGGAAAATATAAAGTTTATTTTTTTTTTATTTTTAATAATTTTTTAGTTGCCACGTCACTAAGTTAACGGTCAACTTTGAGAGTTGACTGCCACATCAGCCAAAGTTAACGGAGTTGGACGGAGAGTGACCAAACATGAACGGTTTCGGTAAACTGAAGTACCACCAATAGATTTAAATATTTCGAGTGACCAAACTTGAACGTTTTTTGTAATCTCAGTGACCAACCATGCAATTAACCCACTAAAACGGGTATAGATTTTATGTGGCAATTTACCAAACAAATGATAATGTATGTATAGTTGCAAATGTGAAAGTGGCCAAGTTAGCTAAAGTCGAAAACCATGTGCTTAAATTCAAAGTTGCAATTACCAAAGAAACAATGATGTTGCCACTAAAAAAAGAAAAAGGAATAATGATGTAAAATTGCAAATGGGATTCATCATGCATGAAAAGTTCGATGAAACACATAGAAGAAAGGATTTTCCACGAGTGCTGTGATTCGTGGTACCTCTATTTCTGTTGTTGTTCCATGAAGAAAGTTGTTACCTGTTACCTCCATTTGTGTGGACGATATTGTTGAATAATACAAAGTTGAGGTCTCGAGGAGTAACAAAAGCAAATCGAAACTAAGTTTTAAGTGATTTTTTATTGTTTAGAATGAACGAGACTATTTCACAGTAAATAATAATTATTTCACTTCCTTCAACAATGTCATGATATGTATAACTCGACACACAACTTGTTTCATCCTAATTACCCTAGCCGAGATGGAATTTGAATAAAAAAGCGTCCTAGACTCGACTCAAGGCCCTAATTAACATCTCCTAGGTATATATACACGGGTCTAAACTCTGATTGCATGTAATTATTTAACTCAACATCATCCCCCAACTTGATGGGGATATCACATCATCAATTTGCCAGTAAGATGCGTAGATGATAGGAATAAGCTCTTCTTGGTGATAAGATCTACAAACTAATCATCCGGAGCAAATAGCAATGTACAAGATACAAATGGTGTCATGCATCTCGAATTAAGTTATGAATATAATGAACGTACACCTCAATGTAAATGAGAAACATGATTCGTAGCAATACGAGTGTCACTTGTATTACCAACGGAAAGCTCCACATGTACTCATAGTGCATTTTGGTGGAGAGAGGAAGAGTCATGGACCAGTCAAAATAATAACAATAAATTTAAATACTTTGTTCAATTATTCACGTCATCGTTCGAGTAATTGTTGATAGCTAAATAACATTTAACTGTTCAGATAATTTTAAGTACTAGATTAGGGCACGACCACTTGGCCGGAAGAGTTTGATTTTCATGTATATGTCAAGTAAACATTGAGATATATTTTTGTTATAGTTCATGTTGTTGGGGATTGAAGTAACTATTTAATTTGATAAGTTCTCCATGAATAATATAGGAAAGTATTTAATGTATTTGACTAATAAAGTTTAAGAAATGACAAACAACGTCCAACTACATTAACAAAAATACATATTTGCAAACAAAGTCATATCTATATAAAAATGTCTAAGAAGAACAACGATAAGAGTTGTTTTACATCATACATGCATAATCAATTTTCAGTATACGATAAATTTTTTTGCGTTTTCCATTCAATGATATAATGAAACAAAGCATGCAGATCTCCAGCTGGCAAGTTCAACTAATAGAGCAACGCATAAAAAGCTAAATTAAACCGAAAAGAAGGAAAAAACTAATAGCAACATATCTAACATTTTGGGGGAAATCCACAACAATAAAAGTCATTGTAGCTCTTACTCAAGTTAGGAAGACTTTGATTTAATGGTAAGTAAACAATGATATGTAGTGCTTAAGAGGGAAGATGAGACCTTACATTGTTTATTAATATGCATCTTAGTTTCATAAATTTTACATCATTAAAAATTTATGTGTTGAATAGAAACCCATCCAAGTTTGGAGCCAATGGAAAATGTAAGTTATGAGGCAAATGAGAAGTCTCAAGCATCCACATGCTTGAAAAAATAAATCTATATTATCAAACATAAATTATATCTTGCATCAGAAAAAGAACAACAAGTAGTAATTCGATAATCAATATAAGAATCAATATGGACACAATATCTAACCAAGAGAAGAGAAAGCGAAAAACATAAATTATTGTGTATAGATTCTGCTCATGATATTCAAAGTGAAAAATATCATAAAAATTATTAACCAATAAAAGAGAACGGTAAAGGGGAAAATGCATCAATTTGAACCTAAAATGAGAGGAATTAATATCCTACACCATCACATATAATGATATATTATCCTAGAACATCATAAAAAATCTATCTAAAGGAAAAAGTATACTAAATTGAATCCAATGTAAAAGTAACGATGAAGATATATATTATATTCACCCAAGGAATAATAAAGTAAGCCATGTTTCTTAGGGACCTCTCTCGATAAACCACTCTATTATAAAACCCATTTCATCATACAATTGTATCAACTTAAACTTGAAGTGCTTATAATTAGCTATTTCAGCTCATGAATGATTTAATTATATTATTTGGTAAAAGAAAATAATTTATAAACTTGAGAGTTATTTCGTTTGTTGTTAAATAATTTAAACTAAAGTCTATGAAAGCGTTTCAGAACTGTTATTTTATTCATTATTATTAAAAATTACTATTTTTATTATAATGTCTAAGCATGTCTAGGCGAGCTAGGAAATAAAAAATGACCAATAATCGCCGTACGCCTAATGATCTGTTGAACGTCAATAATTATAGCAAACTTTGAGAGCATCTTATAAATTTGGTCACTTTTATTTTGGTATAATTGATTACATCATGAAAGCGATCAATCAAAGAATCTCTCTTTACGATTATGATAAGATGTCCCCTATTGCACAATTAGTATGACTAAATTGTAATAAGATAATCATATATTGAATTTTGAATTGATAGCGCAAAAGATTGAACTAACTCAAGTAGAGTTTTAGCTACTCAGTATTTCATATTCGCATGTAGATAGCCACTTCAAAGAGTTTGAATATTGATTGAATTTTTGAACTTTACCTAACAAAACTATGATATCAATCGCAATATATGATGCTTTTTGGAGAAATTGGGAGAATATGTTGGTGACATCAAACCTAACATGAATACCGTTGAATTTAAGTGATAAGAAACATATATGGTCAATAGATTATACATAAAAAATATATTTAGCATTTCCATAAGTTGGTATGAAGCAGTGAATAATTAGAAATTGAAAGCTAGAAACAAAGTTGATTTAATAAATAACTGAAAATGATTTTTGAAAAAGAAAACAAATGCTTAGAGCATAGCTAGGGATGAGAGTGTTACATTAAACTCTCAAAGAGAAAGCAAGTAACCATTAATAATTAGCTGTGGATGTTGAAATAGTTAACTATGATGAATACTATATACTGGTGATTAATACTTGGACCTTAGCTTGAACATTGCATCATTGCATAACACTTCATTCAACACTTCAATTTAATGCGCAATATTCTAACCAATGATATTTGTGTTGAGATTTTAAGAATATCCTTCATGTATAAGTTAGAAATAAATTCTAAATTGATTATTAAAATATGAAAATAGAATTATCAAACACCGCAAAATACTTACAGGAGACTTTGCAGGCTACCTAACCGTGATAGAAAAGTATTCTGTTTTTCATAATTTTAACTTCCTCGATGTTTTGTATTAATAAAGTACAACAAATGTGTCTAGTTTAATTGGTTATAATTCTTGTCTTTGATAGAGGAGACCATGTTTCAAATCCTAGCATTGATATCTTTTTATATGAAATAAAAAATTGATTGTGTAGACGAAAATACTCTTCCTACTTTTACTCTCGTTGCAGGAAATTTGAAATGGAGCAAATCAAACTCTTTAAAATGTATTATAATTCATATAAAATAAAATTGATTGTGTAAACGAAAATACCCTTCCTACTTTTACTCTCGTTGCAGGAAATTTGAAATAGATCAAATCAAACTCAGCATGATCAAAATAAAGAAGTTGAAATAAAAAATTGATTGTGTAGACGAAAATACTCTTCCTACTTTTACTCTCGTTGCAAGAAATTTGAAATGGAGCAAATCAAACTCTTTAAAATGTATTATAATTCATATAAAATTGATTGTGTAAACGAAAATACCCTTCCTACTTTTACTCTCGTTACAAGAAATTTGAAATAGATCAAATCAAACTCTTTAAAATATATTATAAGTAGGGTAGATAAGCATGATCAAAATAAAGAAGTTGAAGGGGCAAATCTTGCCTAAAAATTGCCCACATTCAATAAGTTATGGCACGTAGGGTTTGGTGCCCATCGCTTCTTCCCACGTGATGCGGGTGCTTAATGATGGCATGTGGTTACATTTTCCCGTGCAATTAAGTAATTGAAACCATAAAACAAACACAGTATCTAATTAACGCATAAAGAATAATATATAAGATTAAGAGATTGATCGGATCTATCAATGAAGTACACATTGACTAAAATCTAAGAGTCGGAAAAAAAGAGAGAAAAAACGGTGTTAAATCTACTCCACAAAAACCCAACGAAGATCGAGTACTCCCCGACGATCCGCTCAATCACCCCGTTCCTCACCACCTGAGGAAAGAAAAGCCACAGCCCCGTCACCGCCACAAACCCCACCGTCAGCGGCGCCGACACAACCGGCGGCAACCACAGCCACCCCCACCCTTTCTCCCTCTCCCTCGCCCACTTCTTGACCGCCACCTCGGCGGCCACGCAAACCCCGTGAATCACGAAGAACCACGTCACCTCCCACGTGGGCCGGGCCCTCGTCAGGTAATAATAGATCACCTCGTGCATCAACCCGGACACCACGAACGACGCGACGACAGCTGGCAGCGCGGCCCACCTCCTCCCGATCACACCCTCACCGACACGTCTGACGGGAAGGTAAACTGTCGGTCGCAGGATGCCGGTCACGATGAGGTTCCACCTCCTTCCCCAGAAGTCCTGGAGGGAGGTGGAGAGGTAGGGCTCGTCGAACTGCGGTTCCAGCTCGAATCCTAACAGAGTTCGAGCTGGAACCGCGACCAGAGTCAAGAAGAACTCGAGCTCCAGGTAGAGGTGCAGGCAATGGAGGGCGTGGATCAGGAGAGGGTGAATGAAGGGGCGGTAGTCGTAGACGTTGAACAACGCAAGGAGGAGGGCGAACTTGAGAGCGAACAAGATCGATGGTCTGGGCAAGAAGGTCGTCTGTTCTTTGGAAGATCTATCTCGTATCTGGTACTGCATGGTTTCAGCACTCTGCAAGAAGTCCGAATCATTCTCTCGAGGTTTGAGTTTGACGGGGAGGGAGGCGAGGGAGATGAAGTGGAGGAGGGAGGGCGGCGGCGGGGAGAGAGGGGGGAGGTCGAGGGAGAGGAGGAGGAGCTTGAAGGTGGCGAGCCAGGAGAGGAAGAAGGCGGTGGGTGCGCCGAGGTGGACGGAGTGGAGGGAGAGAGGGAAGGTGACGGTGAAGAGGTAGAGGACGGGGAGGAGGGAGATGAGGCGGGGGAGGCCTTTGGGGAGCTTTGAGGAGATGAAGTAGGCGTAGGTTAGGCAGAGGAACGCCCATGTCCACACCTTGGTGAAGTTCTTGAGTTCGTCGTCCATGGTTGTGACTGTCTTCTACTCTTTATCTTTTTTTTTTTTTTTTTTTTTTTTTTTCTGTGGTCGAGCTAGCGTCGGCGATCTGAGTTTAGGCTTTTTGTGTGGATTTGTGTACAGTTTTGATCGAGAGGTTTTGGGAAGGTGGGGAGATGGGAGATTTGGGTGTGGATGCGGTAGGTGATGAGGATAATGATGAATATGGACAGGCAATTGAATGAATTGATCCCACCAGGTTGATGATCGATGGGGTCGATCGATCTTGACTATTCGGAAAGCAATTTGCAGCTAGATGTATGGATCTCTATTCTCTAATGTCACTTGCAGTATTTTAATTCGAAAAGAAGGAACAAGTTAGATTAACAATAAATTGTTAATTAGAAAGAGAGGAACATAATTATTGAAAGAGGTACTGGCTGGCTGAGGGTCCACAACATAACCATGGAGATGGATTATGCCTATGCCGATGTTTAATAATAATAACCCAATTCCCACCATCGATTTTAAGGAAAGATACCTTTGTATGTTTTTAACAATAAAGGTTCTTTTGGTTTTGGTGATAGTTTGGTTGAGATAGTTATAATATATGCATTGTCCACAATGCATCGTTTTTCTGAATTTTCTGCACAAACAATACAAGCATTGTTTGCTTGATTTGACACAAACTATCACTCAAAATGAGTGATAGTTACATCTCAAGTTTTTTGTGAGATTGTTGAGATTGTTTGTTTGAGATTGTTAGGTTTTGTTTTTGTTCCAAATATGACCCTACTTTCTTACGCGTTTTGCTTTTTCATATTAAAAACAAAGGATAAAAGTGACATTTCAAGCAAAAAAGTAATATAATTTATTTAAAACTTTAATAACTATCACAGAAACCAAACGATGTAAACTACAATACACCAATTTTTGTATATACATGTATATTATTATGCATGCATTGATGACAATCCATCAATTTAACTATCACCAAAACCAAACGAACCAAAAAAAAAATATAACGATAAATCTGCACATTTTGTCTATTAAATCTATCAAAATTGATGAAACAATTAGTGATGATAACTAGATTAATGAAATACGATGCTGACTATTCTGGATTTTCTTCAAAGTTAAAACCAGCACAAACCACTATAAACTGTTGTATCACAGTTAGAGGTGACAAATACATTTGATCCATAGATTGATGCATTGGATTATATGGATGGAGGATCGGACTATGGATCCAAGTAACATCTAAACATTGAACAATATGTAAATATTAAAAGTTCGGGTACCGAAAAGTCATAATGAAACATTTTAGATACCAAAATGTACATTTTTAATGATATTTTTATGGATTAATAACATTTTGTACCTTGTACTATTGCAAGTTAATAACTATACCCCTCTACTATTTATTTGCACTTTTATACTCTTCTATTGTCAAGATATAACTAACATACCCTTATGTTAAAAATTCTGTTAGTTGAACGTTTGTTGTCCGGATTGCCCCTTTTGTATCCCACAACAATTATTTTAAATTTTAAATTTACTTTGTATAATCCTTTCCCTTTAGCAGCGACGAAGGCCACCTTACTTTTGATGGATTCTTTCCGACGATGCAATCCAAAGCTGGGTTAACATCGAATCCCAATCCTAAGTTTGCGACGTAAACAGGGTTCATTCAATACAAGCTCTGCCGGTGGCCTAATCGTCCACTAGCTCATGTCGGTAGTTCTTTCCTTCTTCCCTCTTTTCGAAGATTGCACCAAAATCTAATCCCTCGTCATGGTTCAAATAATCCACGGAATCGTTGCGGTGAGCTTGTTCGTGAACCCAGAGAGTACTTCTGCCATGATTGAGCCAATCGTCGCCGTTATCAACCCCTAGGAGAATCGTCCTCCAAGCTTCGCTAAAGCCGCTGCACTTCCGCGATTTAACTGGTGGCGGCGGAGGTTCAAGTTTACACTCGTCGGCTAGAACCTTTATCGAAAAATTAGGCGGCGGTGCTTGTCGCCGGAGTCTTAATAGGATTCTTTGTCTATCAGGTGCGGCGGCGAAAGAAATTGGTGAAGGAAAGTATGGCAGAGCTTTCACTCTGCAATTAAGGGGTGAGGGTATTTCCGATGGGGAAGGGAAGATAATCAAAGCATTGGGAACTACTATTTATCGTCCTAACTATTCAAATTTATCGCCCTAAAGCTCATCGAAGTTACCTAATTGCCCTTGTTTTAATGGGTTCACCCGCCTCCTCCGGACTCCGCCCTACCTGTTTGACGCGGTAACGGGGTATGTTGAAATGAAAACCCGTCGCCGGCGGGCTGGAGGCTGGTCGGGCGACGAATTTTTAATCGATCCCATTGCCGTAACCAGGAATTACTATTGCCGACGGCGATCCAGCCGGAAGAATAGCGACAGGACTCCAAGGCTCCTCGATTCGCTGCCGTTGAATTCGGTGGACGTTTCTCGCGGAGTCAATGTATTCCTATCATTTTCCTGTGTTATCGAGTAGTGGAACACGACACCCTGCCTCCTCCACCACCGTAGCACCCATCGTTCACCTCGGAGAGCGAATATTGTTGTGCAGTGGCCAGCTGTGGCAACCCGCTCCGCAAATGAACGGCCGACCGAATCTGAAAAGAGTAGCCGCCTGTTCTTGCTAGAAATTGAAGTTGGCATAGTCAACGAATGACCTCACGTAATTTCCCACATCCGAAATTCCTTCCCTGACTCCCACACATGGGCGGCGGCGAGTTTGGGCACGGCGGCGCCGAGTTTGGCCAATAGCAGGGAGGCGCGAGGATTGATATTTAGGGCGTATATTTTGGCCAGGCGAGGAAGAGGGGAAGCCTTTGGGCTCCCGGGTTTGATTGTTTTTAGTTTAAGTCATTTTTTATTTAGGGGCAAAATTGTCCTAGCAGTTGATTTAGGGCGATAAATTTAAATATTTAGGGCGTTAAATAGGAATTCAGTAATTTTTTTATTAATTAATTTTTTTATGGAAATTAGTTATACAACATATGGACAACTTAGTCATTTTGTAACCCTTTTAACAGTTATCTAACAAAAATAGGGATGGAAGGCTAAAGTTGTTACGTAATGGGTATTTTTGTCCAAAATATTAATAAAGGGATATATTTGTTAATTTACCATAGTAGAGGGGCATAAAATGCTATTAACCCTATTTTTATATAAAAAAATAAATTTTAGATACCAAGCTATAAAATATAAAAATTATAGGTGCTAAACTGTAATTTGCCAACAATTCATGAATCCGTTAGATATGAATTTAATTTAAATTAATTCAATTAGTTATATATTTTAATAGATAAACTGAACTCGATTACAAATTGCCACCTAACCATGATCCAACCATTCCAATTTGCAAAACTAGCAATGCCAACATAAACTGGTTTGACAAGTGACAACCTTGTTACAAATTCCAAATAAGAAATCAGTGGTTGGTGTGTTTGTAAATTCTGTTGACAACATTTTGTTAAGGGCTAAATTGCAAGTTTGGTCACTCGAATTGCTACAAAATTTCATGTTTGGTCACTCGAATTGGTTTATTCCATCCGTAGTCACTTAGATTAGGAACACATACCAAGTTCAGTCACTCTCCGTTAACCTCCGTCAGACTCCGTTAATGGAGGCCGTTAAGTGATGACGGGGCTAACAGAAAGTCCCCATCAGCATAATTTGACCCTAAAAATCGACAACCCGACCCGCCACGTCCCTTTTGCCCGCGAACCAACCCGAGACCCAACCTGAGAATCGACCCCTCTCCATTTTTTTATATGTCTATCGTCTGTGTTCTTCAACCTCTCATACTGTGGCCGGAGTTCACAATCATGCAAATCAAACAAAGGGACAGAACTTCTCCGCAACTACGCTTCCTATATCTGGCATCGTTCTTCTTCTTCTCTGAATCCTCATGCTCAGGTGCTATCCACGGATTCCATCCCTCATTATCCCCTTAATGTGATTCTCATCCAACACGAGCTCAAGACTTGAATTCGTCGCATCTCACATGGCGTCTCCCTCGAAACCGGCTCTACGACTGAACACGTCGTCGGTCGAATATCTGATTCACCCCATCGATGTAATTAGAAGAACTTTATTGGCATCCCCACATCTAAAAAGACCCATAAATAAGCCTCAACTTTCTGAATATCACTCTCAAATCTCGACTCCCATTGTCGATGACAAGCAGAAGAAGCAAAAGCAGAACAAAAAAATCCCAATCCCCAATTGAGAAGCAGCACAAGCAAATACAAATCTCTCATCATTCCCCTCTTAATCGTTGCCACCACTAGAAATCTTCTTCCCCACTTGCGCGCCGACATCGTTGGAACCCTTTATCTATGACTCTCTTCCGTCGACATCTTCTTCCCCATTTCGGGACCTGATGTTGGACGCGAAAAACCCAGTACCGATCTACCGCTACAGAGGTGATGATTGGGATTTAATCCGGAAGCCACTGATTTTGGTGAGGTTTCATGATAATGGCAGGGTCTCTCTAGAACCCAGATGAAGCTGAAGCGGCGATGGTCGAGTTGCATCCCGATGGCAGGCTTTCTTCAGATCCCAGACGAAACTGAGGTGAGTAATAGTGGAGAGTGAGATATTGAGTCGTCGAAGAGTAGTGGTGGAGCGGCAGGAGTTGGTTTCTTCGGGGCGTTGGTGGAGAGGGAGAAGGAGAGCAAGTCAAGAGGATCATTGCACCGATGGTGAATCGATTGACGGCGGTGACGGTCGCGATGGCTCTGTTGCCGAGTCTTCACTCCTCGTGGACGTGTGTGGCGGGGATTCCGGGGGCAATGGAGTTAAGTTCATTGTCGCATAAACCAGGATAAGGAGGATCGGCGGCGATGCCGCCTCTGAATCCGCTGGATCTAATGTCAGATTCCCAGGACGCCGTTGGGTCTCTATTGTAGAGCTCGCGGACGAAGGGGTTAGAGGGAGAGGGATGAGGAAATTGGGAATGATTATGGGAGGTTAGGTCGGTCAGGTCAAGAGGGTCGGGTTAGGGGTTAGGTTAGATTCTTATGACATGGCACGCAAAACTGACGTGGCTGGTCAGGTCGTCGATTTTTAGGGTCATTATGCTGACTGGGACTTTCCGTTAGCCACGTCATCACTTAACGGCCTCCGTTCACGAGTCTGACGGAGGTTAACGGAGAGTGACTGAACTTGGACTGTGTACCTAATCTAAGTGACTACGGATGGAATAAATCAATTCGAGTGACCAAACATAAAATTTTGTAGCAATTCGAGTGGCCAAACTTGCAATTTAGCCTTTTGTTAAGCAAATGATTCATTTTAGAAAAAAATATTTATTATTTAATATATAAAAGTCTAACATTTGAGTTACTATTTATTAGTGGTTCTCACACTCTTCCTTATAAGTGGCAAAGTTTCAATTTGCTTTATTTTACCCATTCTTCATTCTACAACCTTTGTGTTTAACTATAGTTCGCTAGGTTTACATCTATTGTCCATTGTTTTCCCATAACAATTATTGCCTACTAGGTTTTCAACTATTATTCAATGGTTTCTTTTTTGCAACTATTGTCCACTAGTTAATTAATTATTAATATTAATATATTTATTAATTAAAATATAAACCCTAACATTTGAGTTACTATTCATTTGTGGTTCTCACATTCCTCCTTGCAAGTGAGAAAGTTCCAAGTTGTTTCTTTTACCCCACTCCCCATTCTACAACCTTTGTGTTTAGCTATTGTTCGCTAGGTTTACATCTATTGTCCATTGTTTTCCCATAACAATTATTGCCTACTAGGTTTTCAATCATTATTCAATAGTTTCTCTTTTGCATTATCCATTAGGGTTTTGTCTATGACTTTTTGTCCAAATCATCGCCTTTACCCACCATTTCACAGCCTATTCACAACATCGCTCACCAATTCACAACCTTCTCAAAACGCTGTAAGATGAATCCTAAGTTGTCCCCCTCTACTGTTTCCCAATGTTGTTACCGAAAATCCATACTAGATAGGCTCTATGTTGGCGAGTTTTGTATCAAGACCGAATTTCATCCGCTTTAGTGTTTTTTCCTTTCTCCTTTTCCTTTTTGTTGAGGATGATCACAATGGGTATCCAACCTAATTCGATCTGGTAAAAGTGACTTGAAACCGAGTTTAGCATTTATAAATTTCTCTTTTTTCTTTTGGTTGGGAAGACAATTGAACCCGAATCTAAGGTATTGATGAGTGTTGTATCGTGAGCGAATTTAATCCGCTTTTGTAGTTGGAAGGTGGGATCGAGTGTGAATTTGTTAAAACTTGGTCAAGGCGAGTTGAAAACATTTTTGACCAAATTTAGATTGAGAATGAGTTTTGTACGCTATAATTTTTTATTTCTCATTCTCCTTTTCTTTGAGAATGATTATTGAACTCTGGCCCATTGCTCACAAGTTTTGTATCAAGAGCGAGTTTTATCCAATTTTGTAATTTACAAGCCGGGCTGATAACACCCTGGATGGGTGTTTGTTTAGAATCGCACAGCCAAACAAAGGAACTGAACTCCTTTGTTCAGGAACTCACAAAACACGGTCTCCAAACGAGTTTGAGAAGCTTGTTCGGAACGAAATTGAATGGGAACGAAAGGGGAACCTCACACCAGGGAGATTACACAATCGTTATGTCGATGCCTTCGATGTAATTGAGCGTGATTCCTCAATAAATAGGCTAGGGTTCAGCAAGTTTTGATCATAACCAAAACCAAATCAAACTCACAACTCTCTCGTTGGGAAATTTGGGGTTTTTACTCAAATTCAACTCTCTCTTTTACAATTCGAGAATGAGGCCTTTTATAGGCTTAAACAACTACAAAAAAACTAGAACAAGGACTGAAATTAACCTAACTAAACAAGGAAACTGAATTACAAATATAATCCGAATTGAATTAGGAATCCTTATAGGACTCGGATTATTGGCAGTGCGAGGTAGCTTCTTTGAGGCTCGAAAATGGTCTTCCACGTTGAGTCGAGTTCAACCAATGCCTTCCATGTGTATATAAAGTCTTCTAGTTTCCATTGCAGCTTGAATCAGCCCGAGATCATACTCCAAACTCCAGGAATGTGTCCCAAAGTCAGCACCTCGAACACGCTTAATGACTTGGCCAAAAACAGCCAGTTTTCCAGTTCTCAGCTAGCATCTTGGTGAGCTTTGAAATCAACCTTCTGGACTTCCCCTTGAGCCACCAAGCACTTGTCATTGAAGAATACATTCCTAGCTTCAAAAAAACAAGCTATTAAGCACACATTTTCATGGAGCCAATATCTTGATCCAAGCCTTCCAATTAGGTACCCTGAAACAACAAAAACACTTGGCCAATCTTCAGGTTTGTTGTTGTGTATTGAACTAGCTTCTTGATCACTCCATGGAAGCTAAAATGGTATGTGATTTGGGTTCATATCACGGGCCAATTGTGAATTTGTTAAAACTGGGTCGACCTGGTCAAAGCGAGTTGAACGCAGTGTTGAGAGTTTCGGGTAGGGAGCGAGTTTTATCCGCTTTAGTATTTTTATTATATTTTCCTTTTGGTTGAGAATGACAATTGAGTCCAAACGCATGGGTATCCAACCTAATTCGACCCGACCAAAGCGAATTGAACTCAGTGTTTACAAGTTTTTTGCGAGAGTGAGTTTTATCTGCTTTTGTAATTTGCAAGTTGTGTCAGGTGTCCATTTGTTAAAAATTCGGTTCAACCATGTCAAAGCGAGTTGAACTTGGTGTTGACGAGTTTTGAGTCGATAGCGAGTTTTAGCTTTAGTGTTTTTCGTTTCGCTTTTTCCTTTTGTTTGAGAAAGACAATTTGACTCGAATCCATGGTTATCCAACCTAATTTGAACCGATAAATGCGAGTTGAACCTTCTCAAACCTGCAATCAGTCTAAAAAATTCATAAAGAAGAATCACGATGACTTTAAACCAAAAAAAAAAAAAAAGAGTACAACTATGTTTGGCCCGAATTTAAAAAATATTTAAAAAGTTGAAGCCAAATCAAACACCTTTAAAAGTTGGGTTAATACATTATTTTGGCCCCAACTATGATCATATAATCAACTTTGGCACGTGGTTTGAGAAATTAACATCCTGGCCCAAACTTTGCAGCATAAATACTCATTTGGCCCGGATCATGGTTTGACCGTTTGTTTGGACGGTCAGCACCGTTGACCGTTAGTCAACGACCCATGTCAGCAACCAAAGAAATAAAAAATTCCGAATTGAATTTTCTTTATTATTTCCTTTACCTAATTAAAAAAATGAAAAAAACAAAATTTATCAACCACCCATCGCCCCCCCCCTTTATTTGAATCGGCTGGCTCCCCTCTCGTCAAAACCCTATTCTCTTCTTCTTCTCCCTTCTTTTCCGGCGACCAGCCGCCGCCTCCATATCCCAAACCAAAATCGCAGCTCTCTTGTTCCTTTTTCTATCAGATCCAGACCCCTCGCATGCTCTTCTTCCTTTCTAATTTACCCAGACCCCTCTTGCCCTCAGACCCAGACCCAGACCCATCCAACAATAATGTCCAGGCGAGTTGGGAAAATCGTCAACCAAGGTTCATCCTCTTCTTGTTCGTCAAACACGAAGCTCATAAGATGCAAAGTCCACAAAGCTCCCTGCATTATCAACACTTCTCGCACAGACGACAATCCTGGAAGATTGTTTTATTCGTGCCCGTTTTGGAAGGATGAAGAGAAGAACTGCCGATTTTTTCGCTGGGTTGATGCAGTGACGGAAAGCGAGTGTATGTTGGATGGAGTTATGGAAGAGAATGAGCATCTGAAGTCGACATTTGAGGCACTTCAAGGGCGGCTTCGTAGGGCAGAAGAGAAGGCAAATAAGAGGAAACATGAGAAGTTGGCGATGCTAGAAGACTTGACCAAGGTGACCGAGATCAGTTCAACTAGTTTTGGTGAATTGTAGAATATGAGAAATGCGATTTGTGCGCTACAAAGACGGCTAACCATCTGTGTAATCTTTGTTGTCATGGTCATTTCTGTTTTGGTGCTTGTCGAATTGTAAGCTTGTTCAACTGTACGATTCATGTTTAATGTGTGTAATCTTCAACAAAATGAAAGAACTGTTCGAACTGCTCATTCAAACGTATACAACTTTATTCATTCATAACCATAATATGTTTAACATAGACAAACATATACAGCTTCATTCATTCATTCATAACCATAATCTGTTTGATCATTCAAACATGTCCAGACCATGTACCAAAGGGGTAATACTTAGTTTAGATTGGGTTGATGTGCAGACCATGTATAAAAGGGGGACTCCTAACCCTGGAGCTGCTTTACATACTTCTTCCTACACTCCAAACGAATCACTAGGATTCATATCATGCACAAAGCATGTACAAAAAGGGGAGTCTAATTTACTACCAAACCTAGATATCTACTTCCTAACATAGCACCTTATGAATTCCTAAGGCAACTCTGGTTGAGTGGTGGGAGGCTGTGTGGTATTGACAGGAGGCAGGTCTGGTTCTGTGGCTCGTACACCACCAGGGGCTGGAACTCTGTGACTAAGCTGCAAAACACCCACATGAACCATATTAGGAACAAAAGAGTGCAATAAGGTCCTACAAACAATAAAGAGTCTGGTTTGGTACTGACTCGCTATGACACAACTCCTAACAATGGCCAAGTGTAACCAATGAAAGGGACTGCAGTATAGTGGCTCAAGTAATAAATATCGAATCCACGGGTCTCTAGAGTTACTATTACTCAGCTTCAGTTCATTATCTAGCAAACCAAATTAAGATGAAACAACTAAAACTACTCTAGCAAACTACAGTTAAAGTTAATCTAATTACAGGTTGGGAACTCACTTAGGTATGATTCCCCCTAGCCACTAGCCAGATTAATGATTGATGATCTCTAACCTGTTTCACTTTCATTCACAATGCGGAGAATCCTTAACTAGACCTTGAGTCTCGACTAAAGGAACAAGGCCCTCTTGAGTCAATTGCCTAGAGGGACGTATCCTTCTATAGAACAACCGATCAAGGCGTTCTGAACTAGACTCCCTCTATCGAAAGAGGTTCTCAATCGATACAAAGCAGTGAATCAACCCTCGACTAAAGCAATCGATCCAATACTATCAATCTATGGTGCTCTATTGACCTAATAAGGTATTTGCTCTCATAGGATCAAAGAAGAATCAATAATCTCGACTAAAGCAGAATTGAATCATGAAAACATGCATAGATTGAATATGAACTCAAGATTATCAAGTAGGAGTACTCATACAATCATCCAATCAATCAAACATAGCTAGGGTTCCTCAAAACCTAAGTGAAGGGAAGTTACTCCATAGAGAAGAGAGAGATTGCAGTAAGAATCTTCAGATGATCAGTCTTCAAGTCCGGACTTGTTCCTCGAGCTTCCAAGGCGAAGAAATCCTCCAATTCCACTCTTAGAATGCCCTCAAATTTCCCTCTCTCTCTTTGGTTCATCCCTTGGGTGTTTGGGATACAAAACCCAGCTCTCTTTTGCAAAAACGCACAAAATAGGCTTTTAACAGCCGGGGTCCAAATACCCGGTCGGGTATTTAGGGAACCGGTCGGGTATCAACAAAATGCTCCGGGTCACTCTTCTGGGCAAAAGGGAAAATACCCGATCGGGTATTTTTAGTACCGGTCGGGTATTTTTGGTTCACGACCGGGGGGCCTTCTGATTCTGCCAAAAATCCCCTATCAGATGACCAAAATACCCGGTAGGGTATTATGGTCGGGTATTTTGCAATTCCGGGTCCCCTATCTTTAATTCTTCGTTTCTCCCTCGTTTGGACTCCAAATCAGGTGTCGTTTGATCCCAAACGCTCGTAGTCTCGTCCTCTTTCTTCTCATGACAAGTTTGCATGATTATATGGTCACAAGATGAGGTAGAAATCCATTCTTCTTCATGTCATACCCGAGTTTCTTCCCCCGAGTCGCCAATTGATCTCCGATTGACTTGAAACTTGCGCCTACGCTTCACTATATGTGCTAGGACCTGAAATGTGACAAAGAAACACAACCTAGCGTAAAATATTCCAAATAAGTACTAATGCAAGTTTAAACGATCAAGAAACAAAGGGGAAAACATGTGCAAATATCGAGTCATCAGGTACATACCCTTGCATACATGTTTTCAGTCTCCATATCAATATATGTTCCAATGCCTTGCATAGCCCTTCTCATCTCACGATCAGTTACCCTTCTACTACTCGAGCCCACATGGGGAGCCTACGACGTTCATACATGACTATCATTCATTCATTCATTCATTCATTCATTCATTCATTCATTCATTCATTCATTCATTCATTCATTCATTCATTCATTCATTCATTCATTCATTCATTCATTCATTCATTCATTCATTCCATGCATTACATTCATAGTTAAACATCCTTACCTGAATTCCTACAATCAGCGAACAACGTATTGCATTGTGATGCTCGGATCTACATTTGGAGCAACACCCCTTCTTCCTTTTTCATGGCTGTTTCAATACAGATAAACATTAGGAACATGTAGGAAACATTTTAGATAATTATAGAAAGGGAAATCTTCGAGTTTACCTGATTCTCTCCTCCGGCAGCTTCATTTGTTTGAGGAACAGGTGGAGTAGGAGTCGGGGGTGTTTGCTTCTTCCTCTTAGGGGGGGTGTATGTTATCAAAGTCACGCAGCTAACGACTCAATCGAAGGATCGATTGAGCTCGAATCAAGAACGAAGCGTTCTTAATACGAACTTGGATAAAACGGAACCAAAAGGACAAATCCACACCTGGGGATAGCTCGATTGGTATAAAAGGGTAGTTGCTCGACCACGATTGAAGTGACTATTCAATCGATACACAAGCTCAGCAAGGTTGGAATCCACCAAACCCAAAACAAGTCGCAACTTGCACAAACCAAACGGTTTCTATTTCTATTCAACAAAGTCTTAGTTTTACAACGAAATAGAAAGCTTAAATAGGCCTAGCTAGGGTTACACACGTCCCATAAACTCCTAATTACAGTCTAATACGAAAAGGAATAAAAAACTACCAAAACAATGAAATCCTAACTAAACAAGAAAAGGAAAATCTGCCTTTAGCTCCAAGTAACCAAACAGCTTTGATGCCATCTTTGAGCCTCTCGATCAAAGCCTTCCAAGTTGATTCGAACTCAACCAATTCCTTTCCTCTGTAGAAGAAAACTCCCTCTTTCACCTCCAACTTGAAACAGCCCGAGATCATGTTCCAATCTCCAGATATAGGCCTTCAAAGTTGGTATCTCAACACAGTTTTCTGCCTTAGCCAGATTTTGGCAGTTTTCAGAATTCTTCATAGCAATTTTATACGTCTGGATTTTGATCATCTGGACTTTCTCTTGCGCCATAAAGCAATCCAACTTATAAAGGAAGTGTTTATCTTCAAAAAAAACCATTAAACACCAATTTTCATTGATCCAATAAAGAGAACCATACCTCCAAAATTGGTACCTTGAAACTGTCTCTATACTTAACCAAATTCTGCCCCTCTTCTTTCCAACCTTGATAGCTTCTTTGGCAAGTAATTGTGACTTGTAGAAGTGGCCAATTTGGATCATATCAGGCTCCCCCTCTTCAAAAAGCTTTGCCCTCAAAGCTTGTTCAGGCCTCTTCTCAAAATTGCCCCAAAATTGATTCCAAATTGGATCGAAAGAAGGCTTCTCAAACATTGTTTTCGGTATAACTTTGGCAGCTTCATCTGTTCGTACTTCTGCCTCTTTCGAACGAAATTTCAGCTCCTGCATCTTCTTAGGACTCCATTGGGCACCTTTCATGCTTTCAGTTGGCACAATTATGCCCACACTACAATTTTCCTCGTTTCCAGATTCCGGCAGCTCACACCGCAACAATGAACTTCGCCAAATTGGGGGTTTTGGATTCGAGCTCTTCCACGCCAATTCGTCGCTTGATTCAACATCGCCCGACTTCCCATAGATGATTCGAAGCATCCCAGATCATTTTTGAGGCCTCCATCTCGACAATTGAAGCTGGGAATTTTTCCCGCTCTCAGCAGAATCCAAATTCCGTGAACCTAACACCATCAATCCTGAATTGGGCGTTTCTATTCTAGCCACTTTCGGATTAAATTGATCGACCCTACAGCATCCCGAAGATGATGTTAATGATTCCGAAGTGTCAATTTGGCTCGAATCGAGCTTAATCACTCTATCCACGAGAGGGTCGGCAGCGGCAGTGTTCTTCACAAACAGAGGCGATTTTGTCCAATTCGATTCTGCAATTGCAGGTACGTGCATCCCTATTGAGGCTACGGATGACGTTACTGAGGTTGTAGGGAACGTTTCGGCTTCGGTGGCTGGGCTCGACTCGTCGCCGTCTGCTCCGAGCACGAGAGTAATCTCGGAACTCTGTTTTGCGGGATCTGAACAGAGGTCTGCGCATGGAATTTCGAGGGCCGAGGCTGCCGGTTGTGCTTGGGCCATTGTTGCTTGTATTAGGGCAGCCAAGGTCATCTCCATCTCCTTCCATTGACGAGTTTCGACTAGCCTGTTGCTGTCTTCGCCAAATTTCTTCACACAGGCCGCTCTAGGACTCGGCCTCTGTTTTTCCAGAGGAAAGCAGAGTCTGTTATCTATGGCAGTCTGTAGCTTGTCGATCCCACGCTGTATCCGATCGAATTGGGGTTGTAATGCGCCGGTAAATGCTTCTATGACCATCTTCTTAAACTCGTCCATGTCGATTTGCTGAGTGTCTATCTTGTGCTCGTCGAATTGGAGATTCCAACGAATTAAAACACTCTGTTGCTCCTCTGTTTGCTGCTTGCGAAGAAACACAGAATGAAAAACGACTCTCGATCTCCTCCTTTCCCCTGCGTTGAACGGGGCTCTGATACCACTTAATACGCCCCTAGGGGGGGTGTATGTTATCAAAGTCACGCAGCTAACGACTCAATCGAAGGATCGATTGAGCTCGAATCAAGAACGAAGCGTTCTTAATACGAACTTGGATAAAACGGAACCAAAAGGACAAATCCACACCTGGGGATAGCTCGATTGGTATAAAAGGGTAGTTGCTCGACCACGATTGAAGTGACTATTCAATCGATACACAAGCTCAGCAAGGTTGGAATCCACCAAACCCAAAACAAGTCGCAACTTGCACAAACCAAACGGTTTCGATTTCTATTCAACAAAGTCTTAGTTTTACAACGAAATAGAAAGCTTAAATAGGCCTAGCTAGGGTTACACACGTCCCATAAACTCCTAATTACAGTCTAATACGAAAAGGAATCAAAAACTACCAAAACAATGAAATCCTAACTAAACAAGAAAAGGAAAATCTGCCTTTAGCTCCAAGTAACCAAACAGCTTTGATGCCATCTTTGAGCCTCTCGATCAAAGCCTTCCAAGTTGATTCGAACTCAACCAATTCCTTTCCTCTGTAGAAGAAAACTCCCTCTTTCACCTCCAACTTGAAACAGCCCGAGATCATGTTCCAATCTCCAGATATAGGCCTTCAAAGTTGGTATCTCAACACAGTTTTCTGCCTTAGCCAGATTTTGGCAGTTTTCAGAATTCTTCATAGCAATTTTATACGTCTAGATTTTGATCATCTGGACTTTCTCTTGCGCCATAAAGCAATCCAACTTATAAAGGAAGTGTTTATCTTCAAAACAAACCATTAAACACCAATTTTCATTGATCCAATAAAGAGAACCATACCTCCAAAGTTGGTACCTTGAAACTGTCTCTATACTTAACCAAATTCTGCCCCTCTTCTTTCCAACCTTGATAGCTTCTTTGGCAAGTAATTGTGACTTGTAGAAGTGGCCAATTTGGATCATATCAAGTCTTAGGGGCAGCAGACTCATTTTTACATGTCCTCGCATTTTGGCCTTCTCCACCACATTTCTCACAGTGAATCGTGAGGTTCTCCCGACTAGCAACCTCCCAATTCCATTTTTTGCTGGTATGCTACGGATCTCCCATGCTTCCCTTCTTCGTTTTGTCTTCGGACGACCAGGCATGCGCCTAGTCCGAGGTGGGTACACCTTGTTCCCAAAAGTGGGCATCCATGCTTGACTTGACGAACTCTAGCTTGAAGAAACCATCAACATAGAGGTCTGGTTGATGTCGCATGCTTGTGATGGCTGCAAAAGCATGGCAGCAAGGTATACCATTGAGTCCCCACCAACCGCACGTACATGTTCGATTTTTCAAGTCAAATACGAACCCCTTGCCATCGACAGAAACCTCGTGCATCATCTCAGATGAAGGGCGGCTAGTACACATTCTGTCTTCATGTTTTGCCTTCTCCAATTTTCCTCTGACCACCGGTGGGAAAACATCCTTCCACCGATTCATCGTCCTTCTCATCTTCACTAGTCGAGTCATAACAGACACTCGAATCCCCTCCTACATTACCATCGGTTGGAGAGACCTGAAGCGCAGTATCCAGTTGTTGAATGATTCACATATGTTGCTCTCCACCGAGTCACTCTTGGAGAATGTCTTCATGAACAGCCGACAAAAGTGCTGTGGTTCAGCCGCCAAAAAATCTCTATATTCAGTCCCACCAAGATCTTTCATTTGAACCATGGCGTCCCGCCAATCCGACTCATTAAGCTCGTATTCAGCTTCCCAATACGGATCAGTAGCTGCTGCAGCCTTGTGCTTCTCTCTGAAATGAGCATGAACGTGCCGAGCACATTTGCGGTGTTTCGCATTTGGCAAGCAAAGATGTAGCCCCTCAATCAGCCCCTGTGTTCCATGGACAACATTAGGAAAACCAAAAGAACAAGCAAATTATGTACACAATAGGAATTGCAAGTCCAACATTATTAGTAGTTACCTTCTGTTGGTCTGAGACAATAGTCCACCCTCTACCGTCAGCTGTCCCAAATTGGTCTTGCAACGCACGAATGAACCAAATCCAGGAGGATTTGTTCTCAGACTCCACTATTGCCCATGCTATTGGGAAAATGTGGTTTTTACCATCCTTCCCAACTGTAGACAAAAGCATTCCTTGAACCTCCCCTTTCAGGAAACATCCATCGAGGCAGAAGAATGGTCTACATCCTGCCAGGAATCTTTTGGCCAAACTGGAGAAGCCAATGTAGAGTCTTTTGAAGAACACCTTGTCACAACCCAGATCTATATCTACCTCGAGAAGAAATGATCCTTGTGGGTCAACCTTCACGAGATGTCCTATATATGATATAATCTGGTTAAAATCTGCTTCAAGTGACCCATACAACATGCAACGCGCTTCCAATCTGGCTTGGTAGCAAGTTTGGTTTGACACAACCAAATTAAACTTCCTTTTGATTTTAGCTGCTATTAGACCAACCTCCCAAGCCTGATTTGCCCTAAAAGTCTCGATGTACTCCTCTGCAATCCACTTATGACCGGATGCAGGAATGTTAAGTGAACGCGGGCAACTGTGAGCTGGTCCAACACCTTTGACCATAAAGGCTCCATTCTTGCGAAACCAACTTGCATATACCCTCTAACCACATGAATACTCTTTCCTTTTCGCACACACAGCCTCTTTCTTAAAATCACTGCTTCTTACCCATCTAATATCAGCACCAATCTCAATTGACTGTCTCATTACAGCCGATTTAAACTGCTTAGGGGATCTAAAGCGCATACAGGTAACGAACTTCAGTGCTTTATGATCGCATTTTGAATCATAAACCAAGCTCTTATCAAACCTGGTGCCATTCTCTTGCTCGCCAATGTTGCCTCTAACATGAGCAGACTCCTTTGATCCCCTATACTCAGTTTCCATAGATCCACGACTATCTGCATCATCTTCTCCAGCTTCATATGGCTGATTGTTTCCCCCATTTGCACTACTTTCATTCTGGCCCGGATTAGCAGCACTCAAATTCTGATCCTCCTCCTCGGATACAAACTGATCCACCTCCTCCCCAGATACCTGAACCTGAATTCTAAAATTCTGCCTCCTCCTTCGAACTTTTTGCCTGATTTCATGGTACTCTTCATCGGATGTTTGGGCTTCATCATCTTCACCTACTCGCACAAATTTAGGTACAGCCGAGTTTTCACCCTCCACATCTGATCCAACATGCTTATTGCCATAGTTGTCACCCATAAAACCATCATCACCAATGTCTTTGGTTGCTTCAAAGTAGAGTCTCACCTCTCCTTTCCCTACACATTGTAGTAATCCATTCATAACCTCCACGTCTGACTGTATTTCGTGCAATCCAGTAGCCATACTTTCTCCCGGTGTCAAGTACCAAAGCCTTTCCATGGAAACGTACTCCAAATCTTCAATAAGTGTCCTTGTTAACTCGAAATATGACAATACATCAACTACCATATTCACCACAGCTTCGTCACTTCCAACGTACTTTGGAACAGTCCCTGTCATATCCATAAACCCTCCATGGCATAAAATGAGTTCAATAGCCTCTTCCATCCTGCACATAAAAAAGTCGAAAACACACTTTTCTAAGCTCACTTCACTAAGCCGACAAAGACAAATCAACTATTATTGTTTAATATCCACTGCATATCAATCCACATATGACCAAAACTGGTTTCTTGGGCGTATTCAGATGATAATTACGAGAGATAGCGATTGATTACCTTATCTGAATACAAAAGAGGATTTTGTCGAAGTGGTCCCTCTCCCTTCACTTTGTTCGCCTTTTATGAAAGAGAGCGATGAGTGGGGAAGGGTTGGTCTAGAAAGAAAAGGACATAGGGCGATGGGTGGGGAACCTTTGGTCTACAATGAAATCGACATAAATGGATGGGTGGGGAAGGGGAGATATGCCCTAATTTTCGAACTCAACAAGAAACAGAGAACAAAGCCTCGCGAGAGGAGTGAGTGAAAGGAGCGGAGCGGGGTTTGATTCTGGGTACGAAATTGATCGGCGGCTGCAACGGCGGTTGCGGCGGCGTCTTCAAACACCCGGCCGCCGCTGCATTTTACTCGGGGAGAATGCCACTCGTCGGGGAAGAAGAGAGAAGAAGAATGGGTAGGGTTGGGTTAGGGATTTTTTGGTTTCGCACTAAGAAGGAAAGAGGCGAGAGGATAAGGTGGGCGATGGGTAGTTGATAAATAGTGGTTGATACATTTTTTTTTTCCGTTTTTTTAATTAGGTAAAGGAAATAATAAAGAAAATTCAATTCGAAATTTTTTATTTCTTTGGTTGCTGACATGGACCGTTGACTAACGTTCAACGATGTTGACCGTCCAAACAAACAGTCAAACCACAATCCGGGCCAAATGAGTATTTATGCTGCAAAGTTCGGGCAAGGATGTTAATTTCTCAAACCACGTGCCAAAGTTGATTATATGGTCATAGTTGGGGCCAAAATAAGGTATTAACCCTTAAAAGTTTTGTTTTTTAGAAAAATGAAGTTTTTCGTAACTTAAAAGCAGAAGCTCCGATTTGAAAATGTAAAATTGTCCTTACCATATAGTATTCTTTTTCATAAAACATAATTTTCTTTCATTGATATTATCGTAACAATAAAATAAATTGAAAAATAATATTATTTAATATGAAATAAATCTAATTTCATCCATTTTAAATACTTTTTTATTTTGAGAAATTTTATCAATATTTTATGTTAGAAATTTTATTTAGTCATTTTACATGACCTCTTATATTAGAAAGTAAATCTAATAATTTTTCCAGCTAAACGCTTTCCTTTTTTTTTCAATCTATCTTATCTTATCTTATATCTTCTTATTATTATGGTTGTTCAAAAACAACTTCTTGCCACATAAGCCCTTGGAGAATTCACAAGTTGTCAAGGTGGACAATTTTTTTACACATGGGGAGTCTCGGCGGTAAAAACACGTCCAGGAACACGGCCGTGTTCTGAGGGCCTCCTGCCCGTGTTTTGGCCCTGGCTCGACCAAACGACTTCCAAACGATCCGAAACTCGCGCTTGGCCTTCCTTTTGACGCCTGGGACCTGAAATAGGACAAAGTAGCACAACCCGGCGTAAAATAGGCCAAAACACACAACCATGCTCCGCAAATGGATAAGAAATAGGGGTATAAAATCATGCAATTACATCGTTATCAAACTCCCCCACACTTAACCGTTTGCTTGTCCCTAAGCAAACCAAGTCAGACACCAGGTAAGCTTGAGACATTTCAATCAAGCAGGCTTTAGGGCAAATCATATCGGCAGAAAACACGTGGATCATACTGGCTTTCGATCATCAACACATGGCAACTCGAACGACAACCTAGACAACCACCACAGATGGCATTCGAATGCAATAAAACCGAGCAAAGGAAGAGTTCTCTCCTGTTCACCAACCAACATAGACTTGACTCAATCACTTGTTCAAAACAGTCACTTCATGCACAAAGCTCAAGATATCAGAATTAAGACCGAGCAATCAAGGTCCTCACCGGGGTAAAGAGTATAGAAAATATGAGAAAATGAATCGCTCACTCTCGACCAGTGGGGTCAGGACAATTTGATGCGAAAAATGCGCATGCTTATTCTCTCAATCCCTAACGTCTCTTCACCATGAATGCAGCCTCTAAATGCTAGAGTTCACATAAGGGGGTGTCACCACTAACTAATCCGGAGGTCTTAGACACAGGTTCAAATGACTGGCTAGGGTCTTGGACATGGGGAAAAGGCCTTTTAGGTGGTGGCAATTATAGCACAAGGTTCCACATTTCCAAACCCAACAAAACCACAATCAAGCAAACCAGTAACTTTCGTCCTGCTATTCTGCATTAATCAAATTATTCAGGGTACAAGAGCGAAGGAGGTTATATGAATGCTAGCATTTCCAAGCCAGACTGCTAGGAAACACTACTTAATGGGCACTATTCATAATTTTGGTGGTGGCTCTCTTTTGCTTTCATTTTTTTCTTTGTTTTTTCTTTATTTTTTTCTTTATTCATTCCTTAAGAGAACCACCACGTCCGCACATTTTTCAAACACACGCCCAACTTTTAGCACTACCTCCAACCCTCACATCACATTTAGCAGAAACAGCAGGAAACACGTAAAAACCACTATGTGGAACCTTCTAGAAGATGCAAAGGGTGATTTTTCATTGAAGACCGAAAGAAAGGAAAACACACGGCTCAAAGGGGCTGACTAGGGGTATGACACACCAGGACAGTCAATTTGGTCGTGGGCTAATCCTATGCCTCCATCATCTTAGCTAGTGACAACGTGAATGCTACATTTCATGGAAGAGGGATCTATCACACAAGAAAGAAACGAGCAGGCTCAAATCTCACATGGCTACCTATATGCTCTATCTCACATTCTGATTCCCTGAACTAGATGCATAAATGGCTGTCAAAAGCAAGTGATCAAATGCAAGTCGTCGCAGTTGGTAAGCAAACAGTTGAAAACTGAACCCCTACACAACTCTACTACGCATCTCAGTCATCGTAATAGGCTATCTTAGTCACACTCAAGTTGTCATGCATCGAGTCAAAAGCCATTCAATTCTCTAATCACATCCACAGTGCCAATACGATCAAATATCAAGCAAACAGCAGTGCTTGGAGCCCTCAAATCTCAAGATTTGGACAGTGGACTAGGATCCAAGCACCCATACACCCGTTCCAATTAATACAAAGAACCCCCCCACACTTAAATGCGACAATGTCCTCAATGGAGCAGAGGGAAGGGGAACGATGTTACCGTGAAATCAGTAACGGAGATCGAGAGGCAGACCAGACAATAGCAGAGGACTGGAAGGGGACCCAGTTCGAGGCACAGAGCTAAAGTCAACACAAGACACACACTGGGTGATAGAACCGAAGTTCCAAGTCTACAATCCAAAATAAAAAAAACAAATCCAAATGAAACAATAAAAACATGGAGTCTCAGTCTGGAATAGGAATCACGGTCATAACCCGGTACTCTCTCCACTAGAAGTCATCGCCACCATCGCCGGCAGGTGGTGGGTACTGGTCCTCATACCCCGGGGAATGGACGAAAGGATAGTGAACTGCGTTCGGGTCCATGCCCAGGAAGGACATGATGTAGTGCTGGCCGGACATCAGACGACGGCCGCGGTCCCGCTCACGATCAAGGCGGGTGTGAATGCGCTCCTGGCCGGCCAGAATGCTCGTTCTGCTGAGCGATGGCCGCCAACTGATCAGTGATGGGCACCACCACGGGGGGAGGAGACCTGGGAGCAGGAGATCTGGGCGCAGCGGAGGAGCTCGCGGGAGCCTGGGTACGAGGGGTAGCACGGCGAGGAACCCGGCGGGACCCAGCGGCGCTGGACTCTGGCTGGTCTCCCGGGGCTGGCTCAGGTGTCTGGGGAAGGCCCGCAATCCAGCGAAGACGCCCTAGGCGGGCCACCAGGTGCTGGTTGCGGAGGTTGTTCTCGCTGAGTGGAGTGGGCCCGTGGACCTGGGTCATCCCAGTGATGTCGACCTCGTAGTAGCGGGCCAGGGCCGTGATGACCGGCCCACAGACAAGGTTGCGATCCCGGTGAGAGGCAGCTTTCCCGATTGTCCGGGCGATCACCGAGCCCAGCTGGATGGTGTCGTCAGGGCGACCCATCGCCTCCAGGAAGAACAGGGTCCGGAGGGTGACTCGGTTGGCCGAGCCCCGACTGGGGGTGTAGGAACTGGTCAGCAGGTGGTTGAGGATGCGCCACTCAGGCCGGAGGAGGGAAGCCCGTGTCTGGCTGGCGACGTACACCTCGTCCACGTTGTCGGGTAGGCAGATCCGCCGGAAGTACGCCTGGCATGGAAAATCGGTGGGATCAGAGAGGTCCAGGTGCAGGACCCCGCTGCTGGCGTGCGGGGAGTTGACCCCAAGTGCACTGGCGAGCTCCCAGTAATTGAGGGAGTGCTCGACCCCGCCAAGTGTGAACTGAACTGCGTTGCTATGGTCGCGATTCCCCCTCTGGTTGTGGCGGAAGGAGGCATAGAACTCCCAGACGAGCTCCTGGTAGGTCGGCTCGGCAAGGCAGAGAAGACGCCGCCAACCATAGGCCTGCACCGCGGCCTCCATTTGCGGCCTGCAGTGAAGCTCATCGAACACCTCAAAATCGAGGTACAGGTGCTCGGGAATGGTGCGATTGCGGATGGTCCGCAGCGCCTGGCGCTGGGTGATGCTCAAGTAGTCGAGGTAGCGTTCCATGACCCTGCAAAGCACAAGAACAGACAAAATGGGACACGAGCAAACAGGGTCAATGTTAGTCAATATCACACCGGGAGCCCTCATATCGAAAGATATGGACAGTGGACTAGACTCCCGGAGAAAAAAAAGAAAAAAAAATACCCATCACATGAATAGCACACAACCAAATTCACCGGGGGCCCTCAAATCGAGCGATTTGGACAGCGGACTAGGCCCCCGGGAAACAAACACCAAATCCAATCCAATGAAGCATCAAGCAACCAACCACACCCAAAATCACCACAAACCCGTAAATAATTCCAACATGCAAAAGGTAGGCCGAGGAACTGAAATCCCAAGATAAAATATAGCATGCAAAGAAAGCCAGCGGCCTACCAAATCATTCTCAAATTATTGCCCAATCACAAGTTCTTCACCTAACTCTAGGTATCGATTCTCCAAAAATATAAGACGAGGCAAAGATAACACACCTGGAGACGCAAGGAGATACCCCGAGAAAGGTGAAGAAAATGGCAAAACGCTCCCAAAGTCGCCGGAAAACTCACCGGAGACTCGCCGGAGAGCTCACCGCCGGCGACCCAACCTCGGCCAAACTCGCCCAAACCTCTGGGGAATGTGCTCCTCGACGCCAGGAGCGTGGGGGAGGTCGCGGTTTTTGATTTGGAGGTCGGGGGAGCGATTTATGGCCGGAAAACCGAAGGAGAGGGTGGAAGTTCGACTTTCCGGCGAGAGGAAATGAGGGGGAGGCGGCTAGGGTTTGTGAAAAATGGGAGAAATGAGGGGAGGGGCTGAAAAATGCGTTTTTATAAGGGGGGGTTTAAAACACGGGCGGCAAAACACGGCCTTGTTCTGGCTGTGTTCCGCCCGTGTTTTAAAGGCCGAGATAGTGCTCCCCCCACTTTAAAACACGGGCGGGCTCCCTTCAAAACACGGCCGTGTTTTGGAAGCCCCTCTGCCCGTGTTTTTACTGCCGCAAGCATCAAAGGCACAAATGGCAAAACACGGGCGGGCAAGGGGCAAAACACGGCCGTGTTTTGACCCCCTGCTGCCCGTGTTTTCACTGCCGAGCCCAAATTGCCTCAAATTCCAAGTTCCAATTTCAAACCACCCAGACTCATTCGTGCCCCGGCTCGAAAATTTACTCAATCACACATTAAAAAGCACCGCCAGAGGCACGAAATACGTACCAGACAGACTCCAGACAGACTCTATGACTCAAAAACCGACAAAAATGAAAGAAATAAAAAAAAGGGTAGAAATGCAAACCGTGGTGGGGTTGCCTCCCCACAAGCGCTTCTTTACCGTCTTTTAGCTGGACGCCCATGGTGGAACTAAGGATCCGCGAGTTCCACTACCAACTCCGCACGTTTGACCTCGTCTCCCAGGTAGAGCTTGAGACGATGGCCATTCACTTTAAACGGCTCAGTTTGCGGGTTGGCAATTTCGATTGTGCCATACGGGAACACCTGTGTGACCATAAACGGTCCAGACCACCGGGAGCGGAGTTTTCCGGGAAAGAGCTTCAGGCGAGAGTTATAAAGGAGAACTCGATCACCAACCTGGAACTCTTTCGGACCCCGCAACCGTGCATCGTGTAGACGCTTAGTGCGCTCCTTGTACAGCTTGGTGTTCTGATAGGCGTGGTAACGCCACTCTTCCAGCTCCAACATCTGCATTTTTCGCTCAATACCTGCAACATGAACATCCAAGTTGAGCAGCTTAAGGGCCCAGAAGGCCTTGTGCTCTAGCTCCACGGGCAAATGGCATGCCTTTCCATAGACCAGCCGGTACGGTGAAGTACCAATGGGTGTCTTGTAGGCAGTGCGATACGCCCAGAGAGCATCATCGAGCTTGGTGGACCAATCTTTTCGGGACTGATCCACCATTTTCTCCAGGATCCGCTTGAGCTCCCGGTTCGTCAGCTCGGCCTAGCCACTGGTCTGAGGATGATAGGCCACGGACACCTTGTGAGTCACACCATAGCGAGATAGTAGCTTATCAAATTGGCCCTGGAAATGGGTGCCTCGATCGCTTATGATGGCTCTAGGTGTCCCGAACCGGGAGAATAGCTGCTTCAAAAAACCACAAACACGTCTAGCATCATTAGTGGGCAAAGCTTGCGCCTTAGCCCACCTAGAGACGTAGTCAACAGCAACCAGAATATAGGTATTGCCAAAAGATGGAGGGAAGGGGCCCATGAAGTCGATACCCCAGACATAAAAAATCTCACAGGTTATAAACACATTTTGGGGCATCTCATCACGGGCAGAGATGTTACCTGACCTCTGGCATCGGTCGCACCTGCGTGCGAAGGCGTCTGCATCCTTGAAGAGCGTGGGCCAGTAAAAGCCCGACTGGAGCACCTTCCTCGCCGTGCGGTTTCCTCCGTGATGACCGCCAGTAGGTCCCTCATGACAGTGAGATAGAATGCCCTCCATCTCACTCTACATAACACAACGACGGATGATCCCGTCGGCTCCGATCCGAAAAAGATGAGGGTCATCCCAGAAGTAGTACTTCAGATCGGAGAAAAACTTCCTCTTGGCGTGAGTAGTCATCCCCTTGGGCAGCTGCTGGCCCACCAAATAGTTCGCAAAATCAGAATACCAGGGGGTGACACTCTCCACCAAGCACATCATCATCAAGCTCTCATCGGGGAAGGAGTCGTTGATCTCCTCCACGAGATTGTCCGCAGGAGGTGCGTCCAATCGGGAAAGGTGATCAGCTGCAACATTTTCTGCTCCCTTCTTGTCCAGAATCTCAATATCAAACTCCTGCAGTAATAAGATCCATCGTATGAGCCTATTCTTGGCATCGGCCTTGCTCATCAGGTATCGAATCGCGGAGTGATCTGTATACACGGTCACATGGGACAAGACCAGATAGGGGCGAAATTTATCGAAGGCAAACACCACTGCAAGCAACTCCTTCTCTGTGGTGGTGTAGTTCTCCTGGGCATCATTGAGAGTCTTCGAGGCGTAGTAGATAGGTCGGAAGTGTTGATCTCGCCTCTGCCCCAAAACAGCTCCAACAGTAAAGTCACTGGCGTCGCACATCAGCTCAAATGGTAGGGACCAGTCAGGGACAACCATGATAGCAGCTTGGGTGAGCTTCTCCTTCAAGGTTGTGAACGCCGCTGTGCAAGCATCAGTGAACTGGAAGGGGGCATCCTTCTCCAGAAGCTTAGTTAGGGGCACGGCGATCTTCGAGAAATCCTTGATGAACCGCCCATAGAACCCTGCATGGCCAAGAAAACTCCGGATCCCCTTAACAGATGTAGGAGGAGGCAGCTTGCTGATAGTCTCGATCTTTGCTCTGTCTACCTCAATCCCCATCTTGGAGATCTTGTGCCCAAGAACTATGCCCTCTCGAACCATGAAGTGACACTTCTCCCAACTCAGTGCCAGGTTCGTTTCTTCACACCGTTTAAGAACAAGTTCCAGGTTATGGAGACAGTGAGAGAATGAGTCTCCATAAACCGAGAAATCGTCCATAAACACCTCCATGATCTCGCCGACCAGACGGTCAAAGATGGCGAGCATGCATCGCTGAAAAGTGGCCGGGGCGTTGCATAGCCCGAATGGGATCCTCCGGTAAGCAAATGTGCCGAAGGGGCAGGTGAAAGTGGTCTTCGCCTGGTCCTCCGGTGCAATAGGGATCTGAAAGTAACCGGACATCCCATCCAAGAAGCAGTAGAACTCGTGCCCCGCCAACCTCTCCAGCATCTGATCAATAAACGGCAGTGGGAAATGGTCCTTCCGAGTGGCGTCGTTGAGACGCCGATAGTCGATGCAGACACGGTACACAGTCACCGTGCGCATCGGGATGAGCTCGTTCTTCTCGTTAGGCACCACGGTCATCCCACCCTTTTTGGGCACCACCTGGGTGGGACTGACCCACTCGCTGTCAGAAATGGCGAAGATGATCCCCGCGTCCATCAGCTTCACGATCTCTGACCGAACCACAGCCTCCAGGTTCGGTGTCAATCTCCTCTGCGGCTGCCTCACTGGCCGCATCTGATCCTCCAGCAGTATCCGGTGGGAGCAAAAGGAGGGGCTGATCCCCCGGATGTCTGTGATCTTCCATGCTAAATCTCGCTCGTACTTCTTCAGCAAGGCCACCAGTCTGGTCTTCTACTCGGGTGTGAGGGTCGAGCTGATGATGACTGGCAGCTTATTCCCCTCCCGGAGAAATGCATACTCCAAATGAGGAGGGAGGGGCTTAAGCTCCAGCTCTGGTGGTTCCTCCAAGGAAGTGGTGATGCGAGCGGAGGATGAGATCGGTTTAAACAGCCTGTCGCCCTCCAAGAAGGGGCCACTCTCCAGTGCGGCCAACTGCTCCGCCAGCTGCGGCTCCTGCGATGCCTGCTCACCTAGCAAAATACAACGCTCAAGAGCATCATCAGTACCCGCACTCGTGATGGCGAGTGCGGTCTCAAAATCGGTAAGCACATCACAGTAATCTATGTCATCATGCAAATGAGAGTGTTTCCCTTTGTCAAACACAAAAAGTAGCCTGTTCATCACCAGCACGCAAGATCAATTTACCACTATGCACATCAATAAGCGCCTTGGCGGTGGCGAGAAATGGTCTACCCAAAATCAAAGGCACATCCACATCCTCATTTATATCCAAAATAACAAAATCAAGAGGATATGTGAATGCACCTACATTAACAAGCAAGTCCTCAATGATACCCCTAGGATGCACGATAGAACGATCAGCTAACTGAATGCTCATCCTAGTAGCTCTAGGTTCACCTAGGTCTAGCTTCTTGAACAATTTATAGGGCATGACATTTATGCTAGCGCCTAGGTCCGCCAAGGACTTTCCTACATGCATGCTGCCAATAACAAGAGGGATAGTGAAACTCCCTGGGTCTTTGCGCTTCTCGGGCAGCTTGTTCTGCAGGATAGCAGAACACTCCTCGCTGAGCATCACTGTCGAAAGATCCCCAAGTTTCTTCTTGTTGGTGAGGAGGTCTTTCATGAACTTGGCATACTTGGGCATCTTCGACAGTGCCTCCACGAACGGCATGCTGATGTTGACCTGCTTCAACATTGCCATGAACTTGGCAAACTCTGTCTCCAGCTTGTCCTTATGAAGTCGAGTGGGGAAGGGCAGCTGGGGTGTATGCTCCTTAACCACAGGCTGTGGCTTGGGGGCAGGTGCTGCGCTGCCTTCCCCCACTTCTGCAGTATCAGCTGGAGGTGTTGAAGCAGGTAGTGGTTCGTCTCGCCTGGGCTGGGGAGGAGCAGCAGATATGGTCTTGCCACTCCTGGTGGTGATGGCGTCCAGCTGCTCTTGAGGGTCACGAGGATTGGGAACAGTGGTGGCAGGCAGAGTCCCCGGTGCCCTGGTAGTGTTCTGGCGAGCTAAGCTCCCAATCTGATGCTGGAGATCCTGTAGAATGGCACCTTGGTTTCTCTGGCCTACCTCCAGTGAGGCTATGTTCTGATCCATCCTCGTGAAATTCGCCTGACTGGTGGTCATGAATGCCTGCAAGATATTCTTCAGATCAGCCATCTGAGTATCTGGAGCTGCGGCTGCTGGAGGCTGGGCATACTGGCGCTGGGGCTGCTGGAATGGCTGCCCCTGCCTAGGCTGGTAGGGCTGCTGCTGTGGTGGGGGCCCCTGCCTAACTTGGAAGGGCTGCCTCTGCTGAAAACCACCTGCTGGTGCTGGGAAACCAGGTGGTTTGTTGGTGTTGCTGCTCCAAGCAAAGTTAGGATGCTGGCGCCATCCCTCATTGTAAGTATTGCTGTATGGGTCCAGGCGCCGAGCATTGGTGATGAAGTCCACCTGCTCTTGGGGAGTAGAGGACTCCCTCATAGACTGACAATCCTCCACCAGGTGGTTCGGGCTCTCACACCACTGACACTGAGCTACTGGAGGCGTAGTTACACCTCGGCCCGGAAGGAGGCTGTTAGGCTGCTTCAGTGTCTGCACCAACTCAGCCACCTGCTGCTCTAACCCGGATCTGGCCTCCATAGCATGCACACCACGGTCTCGGGAATGTCTGCCTCTGCTGCTCTGCCCCCAAGAATGATCTCGGGCAGCCAAGGTACTGATCATCTAGTTCAGCTCGGGTGGAGTCTTAGTAAGGATATCCCCTCCTGGGCATAGAGACTCGATCACCCTCTGGCTGTCTGGGGTGAGAGCACTGTAGAAGTTCCCCACTGTGAAAGCATCACTGAAACCATGATGGGGACACTGCCAGAAGTATCCCATGTACCGCTCTCATGCATCACGAAGGGACTCATCTGGCTCTTGGCGGAAGTGAGTGATCTCCCGCTGTATCTCCGTGGTCTTCGATGCCGGATAATACCTGTGCACGAACTTGTCTGCCAGATCGTCCCAAGAAGTGATGGACAATAGGGCTGGGTCTCCAACCACCTCTTAGCATTCCCCACCAGAGAATAGGGGAAGAGGTGAAGGCGGATTGCGTCATCCGGAATACCATTCAGCTTGAACCCGTTCGTCAGCTGCAAAAAACGGGAAAGATGTGCCCGGGCCTTCTCATCCTTCAAACCATGGAACTGGATAGATGATGTAATGAGTTGAATCCATCATGGCTTGATCTCGAGGTTGTTTGCTGGGATGGGTGGATAGAGGATGACCGGGCGGATGTCAGCAATCCGTGGAGTGTAGTAGTACTCCAAGGTGGGACCCGGCGGTGGTGGTGGATGCTGATTCACCGGGGGAGCCTGTCGAGCATTCCCCGGTTGTGGGATGTCTTCGCCCTCCATCTCGTACTCGTCCTCGGATTCGCTGCTCAATTGGCCGTCTCTGTGCTCCACCGTAGCCAATCTAGTTCGCCGTTGTCTCCGAAGTTGGTTGCAAGTGCGTTCAATCTCTGGATCCAGCGGCAGTAAACCTCCCGACTGGCTACGGGTCATGCACTATCTGCACACAATCAAGCAATGCAAACCCGTGAAGGCACAAGTGGGAAAGAACAACAACTCAATGCGAAAATGAAAATGCTAAAGTAACAGAAATCACTTTTCTTCAACAACCTAGCCGTCCCCGGCAACGGCGCAAAAAACTTGACTCACTCCTACTGTCACTATAGCAAATGGCCACGTGTAACCACTTCCTAAAGCGTTGTATAGCGGGTTTGGGTTTTAATGTCAACCCGGGTCCTAGATGTGATGACTACTCAGTGAATTCGTATTATCTAGCAATGAAACTTTAGTGAAGATCTAAACTAACAAGCAAGCAAAGCAACTAAACGGTTGTTTTCAGGTTAAGAGAGGTCACCCGGATATGGTTCCCCCTAGATTGCAGTTAAGCCGGATTGTAATTACCAAGTTCAATTTCTATGATAGTTATACTGCGGAAAGTTCTCAAATAGTCTGAAGTCTCGACTAACGGTCTTCAGACCCTCTCAATCTGAGTCTCTAGCGGGCGACTAACCTCCACCGGAGTAAACAGATTGAGGCCCTAACGAACCAAACCTCCACTACCGAATGGAATTCGGTACAGAATAGCGAATTGGCTCCTCGACTAAAGTCACCAATTCGCTACCTTTAATTAAGGATGCTCTATCAACCTAGGCAGATACTCTCATTCTAGGTTAAAGCAGAAACAACAGGAATTTGATCAGGATTCATGCCATTCAATCATTCAAACCTCAATCGAATATAATCAAATCATAGAAACAGTACTTGGGTTCATACAATCAATCCTAACATACAGATCTAGGGTTTCCCACACCCAGATGAATGGGAGAACTACTCCATGGAGAAAGAAGCAAAAGCAGAATCAGATGCGGAAACCATACTGTGAAGGATGGATTTCAGCTCCTGGACGTTGATCGGCACTCTTCCAAGCTCAAGCCAAGCTCCAATGGTGATGAAGATCAAGCTAGGGCACTTGGAGACTCTTGTGTTAGCATCAACTTGACAATGGCTGAATCTCATACAACTTGGAGACCAAGTCAAGATTCAAATTTCAAAGTTTCACAGCTGGAAATATAGTGGCTGCCCAAACCCGGTTAAGGCAAGTTTTCGAGCCAAAGGAAGAAAGAATTAGAACTTACCATACTTGAAGATTTCAAGGGAGAATTGAAGAGCAACGGCTAGATTATGGAGGCTATAAATAGAGACAAGACTGAATCAGTAGGCAACCTTTCAAGAGATCAACAAGGCTAGCTAAGACAAAAGGGGATTTTGTGAGAGTAGCAAAGTTGATAGGAAAGGGGGTTTTTCTCAAAGGGTTCGGGGAGAATTGCTTTGAGGGTCAGTGTTGGGGAAACACTGGTTTCGAGTTGCTGGGGAAGCAATTCGGGTTTGAGAAGAGAGAGTTTGATCAATCGGGTTGAGATTGATCAAAGGGTTCTCGGGAAGTTAGCTTGTAACGACGAACTTCAACGCAAAATCATAGTGAATCGTCGGAGATCACACAATCGTGATTCTCCGACCGTGGAGTAGTCAGTATTGGGATTCTCATTCTCCCAATACTGGAAACCACGTAAAAATCGTGGGCTGTGTTCTTGTTCTGTTTTCCAGGTTCATTTCTCTGTGTGCTTCTGTTTGTTTGTGCCTCTGTGCGTGTGATCTGTGTGTGCAGGGAAATTAACTCAGGAGGAGCTAAGGAGGGCGAACAGCTAGAGTTGGGTTGGAAAACCTGAGAGTAATTTACCTGGGTTCTTTCTTTGCTGGGTTTTATCTTTGTGTTCTTCAGGTTCTGTTATTAGTTCATCACTCGAACAGAAGCAGGTCCTCTGCTTGATCGACTTCTCTGGAGCGGGAAAGAAGAATTGAGTTTGGACTATACTGTGTCGTTTTGACTTGGTGACTTATAGATTGGACCGGTCTGATTATTAAGTTGGACTGGGTCGGTTTTTATTATACCTTGCTAGACTGCGAGTGGGCTTTAAGTCCTAGAGCCCATAGACTTTAAGCACTAGTGAGTCTGCTTGAATAGGACACGGACTGTTGCTGTCCAATTTTGTTGGAAAGTGATTTTGTGGTATTTCTTGTTGTTTGTTATTTTCCTAAGCTAAGTGAGACTTGAATTAGTAAGGATAAAACTAATTAGGGATCTTAATCATACTAACTCCTTTTGTGAGTAAGTTATTTGAAAAACAGGTATAAAGTCTCGCGCTCGACGCAATCAACACGTGGTATCAGAGCACGGTCACCGTAGAACAAGGTTCAACGACCTCCGGTGCAAATCAAAATGGCGTCGGGATCCAAGAATAATGCTCCACTCTATTTGGCTGACGGATTCTCTCAAAATCGGCCTCCCAGGTTTGAAGGAGTTAATTATGGATATTGGAAAAATCGTATGGAATTATTTGTTGGATCCACAGATCCAAAACTATGGGCTAGAGTAATCAAGGGTCCATATGAGCTCAAGGAGGATCAGGAAAAATGGACAGACGAGGACTTTGAGAAATTTCAGCAAAACTGCAAGGCAACTAATCTCATGTACTGTGCACTCGGTCCAGAAGAATATCACAAAGTTGCCGGTTGCAAGACTGCTAAGGAAATCTGGGATAAACTCCAGGTTACTTATGAAGGTACCTCTCAAGTCAAAACATCTCGAATTAATTCCTTAAAACAGCAATTCGAGTTGTTCAAAATGGAAGAAGGAGAAACGATCCGGCAAATGTACGAGCGCTTCACAAACATTGTGAACAGTCTGGAGAATCTTGGGAAATCATATGAAAGTGGAGATCTTGTTCGAAAAATCTTATGGAGTCTCCCAGAGCAATGGACTCCAAAGGTAACTGCAATAGAGGAAGCTAAAGACCTAGAGAAGCTAGCTATTGATGAACTCATCGGGTCATTAGCAACTCATGAAGACAAGCTCAACAAGGGAAACAATGATAAAGGGAAAAAGGGGATAGCCTTCAAGGCTACCACATACAATGAAGACACAGAAGATCTTGATGATATGGAGGATGAAGAATTGGCTCTACTAAGCAAACAAATTAGTAGACTACTTCGAGTGAGAAGAGAAAAACGAAGAGGAAACTTCATCAACAAGAATAGAGAAGTTGAGAAAGAAGGTGGTACATCAAAATATCCTCAATCAAGAACTTTCCACAAAAACAGGACTGAACAATTTCAGCCGGTTAAAGTTCAAAACACTACCGGATGCTTTAGATGTGGAAAAACTGGGCATATCAAGGCTGAATGCCCTCTAGCAAGAAAAGAACGAGCCATGGCTGCAACATGGAGCTGTAGCGAGGAAGAAGATGAGGATGGAGAGGAAACAAGAGAAGAAAGCTACATGGCAATTGATGTTGAAGAGCCATCAGAGAGACGTAACTCAAACGAGGTAAAACCTTCCAACCATACTCATTTTAGTGACAGTGATTACTATAGTGATGATGATCTATTAGTATCCACTATCAAGGAAATTCAGTTAGAGTTTGGAAATGTTAAAGTAAAATACTCTAAACTGAAATCTGATTATGCCAAAATAAGCATTGAAAATGATGAACTAAAGAAGGAGGCTATCAGATTAAAAGAAGAGTTAGATGAAACTGCTAAGAAAGTTGAAGTTTTAGAAAATGAGAAATCGAGTCTCACGGCAAAACTTCAAATTGCATTAGAAGGGAATAAGACTGAATCTCTAAAAAGGGAAGGTAAATCTAACCTAAATCACTCCACTAAGGGATGTTGCGAAAAATTAGGATCAAATTCATACAGTAAAGGTAAATCGAAGATTTTTGAAGATTCAATAAAGCAAGAGAGGAATGGAACTTTAAAACAAAATCTTAGAAACATAGAATGCTTTTATTGTCATAAATTTGGGCATATTAGGAGAGTGTGTAGAAAGAGAATACTAAATGAAAAGTATAGAACTTGTTTTACATGTCATCAAGTCGGTCATATTAGTAGATTTTGTTCTCTTAAAGATCACAAACAAACTGTATCCAAGAAAGTCTGGATACAAAAACCCAAAACTGCATGACTGCTAATGGCGCAGGTTTGCTTCCAAGTGAGCATGGAGGCAACTGAATGGATACTAGACAGCGGATGCTCACACCACATGACGGGAAATCGAAACCTATTCACCACTCTCAAAGAAGGTAAAGGTGGTAAGGTATTCTTTGGTGACAATAATTCTGCCGACATAATAGGAAGAGGAACTGTTGGTTCAGATCCATGCATTGAAAATGTGATGTTAGTAAAAGGTCTTAAGCATAATCTGTTTTCGATTAGTCAAATGTGTGGCAAAGACAAGAGGATAATTTTTGAACATGATTGTTGCTACATTGAGTCATTGGTGGATAAGAAAGTGCTTTTCACCGGTAGACGTAAGAACAAGTTATATGTCATAAATCTAGATGATAAAGAAAGTTTTAAGGTAACATGTCTAATGTCTTTGGAGAAAAATGATCAAATAGATTGGCATAGGAAGCTTGGACATGTGAGTATAGGAATTCTGTCTAAACTAAGTGATCTTGAGCTAGTTAGAGGTCTGCCTAAGTTAAAAGGCAAAAAGGAATTCTTTTGTGATGCTTGTGCTAAAGGAAAGCATACAAGGTCAAGCTTCAAGAGTAAACCGGTTATATCTACATCGAGACCACTTGAACTACTTCACCTGGATCTCTTCGGACCTACCAATGTGGTAAGCTATGGAGGTAAGTCTTATGCTTTCGTAATTGTGGATGATTACTCTCGGTTCACCTGGGTATTGTTTCTAGCTAGCAAAAGTGAAGCTTTTCAAAACTTTGAGTCTCTAACTAGGAAATTGGAAAATGAAAAGCAATCTAAGGTTGCTAGCATAAGAAGTGATCATGGTGGAGAATTTATCTCAGAAGAGTTTGAACTCTTTTGCAACAAGCTAGGAATAAGTCACAATTTTTCTGCTCCTCGAACTCCGCAACAAAATGGAGTGGTGGAAAGGAAAAATCGGACTTTGATTGACATAGCTCGAACAATGTTACATGACTATGGTTTGCCTAAGTACTTCTGGGCTGAAGCCATAAACACTGCATGCTATGTTACTAATCGAGCCTTGATCAGATCTGGTATTAAGAAGACTCCTTATGAGATTTGGAGAGGAAGAAAACCCAATCTAAGTTACTTCCATCCCTTTGGTTGCAAGTGCTTTGCATTAAACACCAAAGATCATCTTGGGAAGTTTGATGCCAAGTCCGATGAATGTGTATTCTTAGGCTATTCCATGACTAGCAGAGCTTATAGAATTTTCAACAAAAGGACTCTCAAAGTGGAAGAGTCCATAAATGTGATATTTGATGAATCTGCTAATGAGTGTTCAGATGAGATAGATGATGATGACTTTGGACTTGGTGGGAACTATGATCTACCAAGGACATCAAGCACGGAGAAATCTGAACCCAGAACGATCATATCGGAAGATCAAGATAAAGCAGTAAGTACCACTAACTCTCCGATCGAGGAAGACCATGATGTAAGGCAACCTCCTCCACATATTGCTAAACGTCATCCTTCTTCACTTATGATAGGAGGGCTAAATGAAGGTATGATCACTCGCTCTAAAAATTCGATTGTGCATACTGCTTTCGTGTCATTGGTTGAACCTAAAAACGTGTTAGATGCCTTGAATGATGAAAACTGGAATGCTGCTATGAATGAAGAAATGGGTCAGTTTGAACGAGCTAATGTGTGGGAGTTGGTACCCAGACCTCCTAATAGAGTTATTATAGGGACTAAGTGGATTTATAAGATCAAGTCTAATGAAAATGGGGTAGCAACTAGGAACCGGGCTAGGCTAGTGGCTAAAGGGTATAATCAAGAAGAGGGAATAGACTTCGATGAAACATTTGCCCCGGTAGCCAGATTAGAAGCTATTAGAATGTTATGTGCATTCGCTAGCTCTAAGGGTTTCAAACTTTTTCAAATGGACGTCAAAAGTGCCTTTTTAAATGGTGATCTAAAAGAAGAAGTGTATGTTGAACAACCTCCCGGTTTTGAAGACTTTCGTTACCCAAACCATGTCTATAAATTAAAGAAAGCTCTATATGGTCTTAAACAAGCTCCCCGGGCTTGGTATGAAAAACTTAGTTCATTTCTTTTGGGTGAAGGTTTTAAAAGGGGCTCAGTGGATAAAACTCTCTTTATAAAAAATAAAGGACAACATATGCTACTAGTTCAAATATATGTTGATGACATTATATTTGGATCTTCTAGCAAAGAGTTGTGCGAATATTTTGAAAATATCATGAAGAATACCTTTGAAATGAGTGCCATGGGAGAATTAACATACTTTTTGGGTTTGCAAATTAAACAAACAACTCGAGGTATTTTCACTAGTCAAACCAAGTACATTCAAAATATGTTAAAACGTTTTGATTTTGGGAATTTAAAAACTGCAACTACACCCATGGCCTCTTCGATTAAACTAGACAAGGATGAGTCGGGTAAGTCAGTTGACGAGAAGTTCTATAGAGGAATGATTGGGTCACTAATGTATCTCACTGCTAGTAGACCCGATATTCAATTCAGTGTATGTCTATGTGCTAGATTTCAAAGTGCTCCTAAGGAAAGTCATCTGACTGCAGTCAAGAGAATCTTTCGTTACTTAGCTGGCACAATGGATCTAGGGCTTTGGTATGATAGAGAGTCAAGTCTTGACCTGATTGGTTATAGTGACTCAGACTATGCTGGGTGCATAGTTGATCGTAAGAGTACTTCCGGGACATGTCAATTTCTCGGGAATTCTCTTGTGTCTTGGTTTAGTAAAAAACAAAGCTCTGTTGCTCTATCCACCGCCGAGGCTGAATACGTGGCCGCAGGCCTATGCTGTACTCAACTCCTTTGGATGAAGCATCAACTTTGTGACTACGGGTTAGAAATTAAGTCCATGCCCGTATTGTGTGACAATACGAGTGCCATTAACATGGCTAAAAATCCCGTACAACATTCTCGAACCAAACACATTGAAATTAGGTATCATTTCATTCGAGAATTGATTGAAGAAGGCCAAATTCAGCTTGAGTTTGTGCCTACGTCAAATCAATGGGCTGATATCTTTACCAAACCTCTTAGTGTAGATCAATTTCTCACCATTCGTCGAGAACTTGGCCTTATGCTTTCTAGTGAAATTAATGATTTAGGTTATAACTAACCTAAATTGTTAAAAACCAAGTTAATCCTTTTAAGGGTTGATTATGGCTTTTAGGATTCACCATATTCAGTGGGCCAAGTCTTCCCTACCTTACCTCTTTTAATGAAGGAAATCGGCCCACCTTCATTAAAACCCCTGACTTGTCCGTGTGGGCCTAAAGCCCAATCTTTAGGTTCCATGTTTTATCAGTGTGGCTCTCACAGAGAAAGTGCAGGCCGAAGCCCAACTCTGATACACTGCGAATGCCCTCCTCCGCCGGTTCAGGTCGCCGCTCCGACACCGATCTCGGAAGTGCGATTCTGGGAAAGTGAAGGATCAGGTCTCAGGCGTGAGATTCTCTAAATGATCCCAATCAAATATCTTCCTTCCTTTCAATCTTTTTTCTTCCCTGCCGGTCGGCCTTCTCAAAGTTGTCTCGATCAACTTCCTTCCACAATTTCCCTCGATTGAATATCAAAGGAAGGTCGTATCTGCAGATAAAGGGTGCCGAAGAATCGAATCCCTTCTGCTTCCTCAAATTACTGATCCGATTTCCTTCAGTAATCCGACTCAAGGACTCCAAATTTCCTTTCTTCCTCTGATGTCCAGAAATCCCTAAGATTCTGTTCGATCGATTTCTCAAACCGTCTCTACAATTTCCTCCTAAGGAGGTTCTAGATATACGGGAGAATCAAGTTCGTCTCTGCAGCTTTAAATCTATTGATTCGACCTTCCCTCTGTCAACTCACTGCGGAATCCAGAATGGGATTGATTACCCTGACCAAAGGGAACAGCTAGCATTTTCGAAGATTCCTAAAATCCCTGTCAATCCTAACTCTATCTATTCATTCCCAAATGGAAGGACGAAGCTCTTGAATGAGGATGCAGTATAATCTGACCTTCATTTATTCCTTGATCTAATTTTCCATATTCCTAAACTCCTTCTCGTTCTGTCCCAGACCCAACCACTATAAAAACCTACAGTATGGAACCATCGTCCCATCATCCAAAAAAGTCAGCAACTCAATTCCACTTTCTCAAAATCCTTCTTCCACCCGTTCACTCACCATGGCACCGAGCAATCCTCAGCTCCAAGTGAACCTTGCACCTGCTGCAATCTTCACGAATCGGGGATTCCGCAACTCAGAAGCCTACTCCAAATATCTGCGTAGCTTCTGTGATCGTCCTCTGCATCCCTCCTTCATCATCCCTCCTACCACATTCAATCGGTATGGACTGAGGGTCAATGGATTCATCAATGATCTTGGGTGGAGCTCTCTGCTTCAGAATCGGCCTCTTGATCAGTGCCCTGAAGCTGTAAGAATGTTCTACGCAAGCATGCAGTGCGGTCCTGGACGCTATCCGACATTCTTCACCTCCACCGTCTACAATTTCAGCGTGACAATTACTGCTGATGTGCTGGCCTCTCTGCTGCGTCTTCCACACGACGGCTACCTCGCTGGGACAACTGAAGATTTCGACAGCTATGGGTTCCATCCCATAGATACTATGTCGTATCTAGCTCGGGACTATGGGAAGCACCCATTCTCCATGTTCTCAGTTGAGAGGATTCCAGATGAGCTGAAAGCCCTGCATTTCTACATCACACGTCTATTTCTTCCCCGCGATGCTGCCTCAGCCACAACTCTCGACGAGTCCGACTTGTGGATTCTGTTTAATGCCAAAACCAGATGTCCGATCAGTTACGCAACTCTCATGTTTAATCACATGATTAAATATCGAGAAGAAGAGTGCAGTGGGAAGCTGCCCTTCGGTCCACAGATTACCTCTTTGCTGTCCATACTAGGAGTTGATCTACGCGGGAAAATCTTCACCCGGGAAGTACATTCTGGTCTCCAAGCCCAGCACGTCCTACGTCGCACACTCTCGGCGCTTGGACCTCAACGACCGGTCAATGTCCAAGGGGGAGAAAAACCTGCTGCTGCTGTCCACTCTGCTGCTGCTGTCCACACTGATGCTGCTGTCCACTCTGATGCTGCTGTCCTCTCAGAATCAGGGAATGCCTCTGATGACAATGGTGCAGCAGTACTTGTGAAACTAGACAAGGGAAAGGAAGTGGCTGAATCGTCCGGAAATCGCAAGAGAGCTTGGGATTTGGGACATCTCCAGGAAGGAATCAAGCTGGAGAATGAGGGAAAAAGGTTACTTCAAGATATGAGCATGGCATTGAAGGGAAAAGAAGGCAGTTCGTCAGGAAAGAAGGTTAGGAAGGTTCTGTTTGCTCCTTCGGAGGATGAGGACATCGACCCTTCGGAGTATGCTTCTTCTCCGGAGTATACCTACTAGGGAATTTCTTAGCTAGACAACTTAGGGGGAGATCCATGAATGTCATCTTTGTCGGTATATTAGGTCTGTCTGGTTGTTGAAGTCAGGTTTAGAAGCTAGTTGAAAATCTGTTTTGCGAATAAGACTTGCTGAAGTCATGTGTCTTGAGTCAGTTATGATTGTTAGAGTCAGCCATGTTTTAGTTTCACTACTATGAATAAAATGGACCCCTGTTGCTTGGATTTAACTCCATAATGGTTGCTGTTTTGATTAGCGAATTGGACAGGCTGCACCAACGGTTTGTTCAGTGTGCAGGTTCTGAGTGTGAGCAGGTTAAGAGTGAACATTGACAAGTTGAGGAGGAATCTGAATTCAGGGTCATCTAATTCAGGGGGAGAAAGTTTTGCCATTGACAAGCTGAGGGGGAGAATGTTAGCATCAACTTGACAATGGCTGAATCTCATACAACTTGGAGACCAAGTCAAGATTCAAATTTCAAAGTTTCACAGCTGGAAATATAGTGGCTGCCCAAACCCGGTTAAGGCAAGTTTTCGAGCCAAAGGAAGAAAGAATTAGAACTTACCATACTTGAAGATTTCAAGGGAGAATTGAAGAGCAACGGCTAGATTATGGAGGCTATAAATAGAGACAAGACTGAATCAGTAGGCAACCTTTCAAGAGATCAACAAGGCTAGCTAAGACAAAAGGGGATTTTGTGAGAGTAGCAAAGTTGATAGGAAAGGGGGTTTTTCTCAAAGGGTTCGGGGAGAATTGCTTTGAGGGTCAGTGTTGGGGAAACACTGGTTTCGAGTTGCTGGGGAAGCAATTCGGGTTTGAGAAGAGAGAGTTTGATCAATCGGGTTGAGATTGATCAAAGGGTTCTCGGGAAGTTAGCTTGTAACGACGAACTTCAACGCAAAATCATAGTGAATCGTCGGAGATCACACAATCGTGATTCTCCGACCGTGGAGTAGTCAGTATTGGGATTCTCATTCTCCCAATACTGGAAACCACGTAAAAATCGTGGGCTGTGTTCTTGTTCTGTTTTCCAGGTTCATTTCTCTGTGTGCTTCTGTTTGTTTGTGCCTCTGTGCGTGTGATCTGTGTGTGCAGGGAAATTAACTCAGGAGGAGCTAAGGAGGGCGAACAGCTAGAGTTGGGTTGGAAAACCTGAGAGTAATTTACCTGGGTTCTTTCTTTGCTGGGTTTTATCTTTGTGTTCTTCAGGTTCTGTTATTAGTTCATCACTCGAACAGAAGCAGGTCCTCTGCTTGATCGACTTCTCTGGAGCGGGAAAGAAGAATTGAGTTTGGACTATACTGTGTCGTTTTGACTTGGTGACTTATAGATTGGACCGGTCTGATTATTAAGTTGGACTGGGTCGGTTTTTATTATACCTTGCTAGACTGCGAGTGGGCTTTAAGTCCTAGAGCCCATAGACTTTAAGCACTAGTGAGTCTGCTTGAATAGGACACGGACTGTTGCTGTCCAATTTTGTTGGAAAGTGATTTTGTGGTATTTCTTGTTGTTTGTTATTTTCCTAAGCTAAGTGAGACTTGAATTAGTAAGGATAAAACTAATTAGGGATCTTAATCATACTAACTCCTTTTGTGAGTAAGTTATTTGAAAAACAGGTATAAAGTCTCGCGCTCGACGCAATCAACATCTTGTTCGTCGCTTTCTCTCTCTAGGAATCGCTCTGTCTCTCTAAAACTCGAATCCCCTCTCTATTTGGCTGAAATCTGCCTAAAAGGGCATCACTGGCCAGAACACGGTCGAGGGCACGGCCGTGTTCTGGTCCAGCCCGCCCGTGTTTTGGCCTTGGCATAAAAACACGGCCACGTGCATTGGGAAAACACGGGCGTGTTTTGGGCAAAGCACGGCCGTGTTCTGTCTCAGGCCTGCCCGTGTTTTTTAGCTGGTTCAAGCCACACATGGGGAGTCTCGGCGGTAAAAACACGTCCAGGAACACGGCCGTGTTCTGAGGGCCTCCTGCCCGTGTTTTGGCCCTGGCTCGACCAAACGACTTCCAAACGATCCGAAACTCGCGCTTGGCCTTCCTTTTGACGCCTGGGACCTGAAATAGGACAAAGTAGCACAACCCGGCGTAAAATAGGCCAAAACACACAACCATGCTCCGCAAATGGATAAGAAATAGGGGTATAAAATCATGCAATTACATCGTTATCACTTTCCCCTAACTAACTACCATGACCCCTAGGATCAAATGAATCGGTGTGTGACAAGGAAATTGTGACCTGTAGGAGGTGCAACAATGGTTAGAAACCATCCTCTCAATTGCTAGGCCAAGGTAAGCATTAGAGGATACAATTGTAGCCCTCTTGGCGCAAGCAATTGAGGGTTGACTTACCTTCTCCCTCGAACCAAGGTTTGGATGGCATAATCACAATCAACCTAGGTGTCTAATTCAAGTAGAGGTTTTCCCTTCATTAACCTAGCTAGGAGGCATGGAATGCCTAAAGAAACTCAGCTCAATTTTGAGCCTCTTAAGATAAGGGGGTTTCTCTCTAATCTAGGTTAGAATAGCACAATATATTGCCAAGCAAACAATATGCACAATCACCATGAAAAATACCTCAATTCTTAAATTAAACACCACCATCACACAATCAATTACATGATTGTAGTTAGGGTTCTACAACACCCAAGTGAAAAGGGAAACTACTCCATGCTAGACAAAGGAAGAACACAAAAGAGGAAGAAAGAAGCCATCATGGTGATGCCTCCAACTCTCCTTGTGCTTGTAGAGATCCTCCAGAGAAGAGGAACTTACCAAAATCTTCACTTGGAGCAAACCCTAGCCTCTTCTCCATCTTGGTTCGTGACTTTCTCTCTCTAGGATTTCAAGAAGAAGAAGGTTTCTGTCACTTTGGGCTCTCTTTCTTCTTCCTTTCAGCTCTCCATTTTATACTGAGATCGTGCCCAGTTCACGGCCCCAGTTCACGGTCGTGAACATCGGAACGCATCCATGAACTCAGTGAGTTGGATCAAAACGCACCGCTTCACTTATGGTAGGGGTGGGCATTAGGTTCAGTTTTACCGAACCGAACCAAACTGAATCAAACCGACCAAAACCGAAATAATTGTAATTAGGTTCGAAATTCGGAAGTAAATAGGGTAAATTTCGGAACTCAGGTTCGTTTGAACCGAACCGAAATTCTGAAAAACCAACCGAATTCTGAAAATACAACCCACCTGCCCGAATCCCAGCCCAATACTCGCGGCCCAGCCTTCTTTTTTCAGCCCACTCCGCCCAGTCCAACAAATTGGATTGGGCTTCTGTCTGGTGGCATGGGCCTGCTCCCTGCTGCCGTCTGCTACGTCTGGTCAATGGGGGCCTCTTCAAGTCTTCAACAAATCGACAATCTCACTCTCTGGCGCTTGCGAGACTACGGCTCCTAACCCTAGACAAAATCGCAAAGGGAAAGCCGGAAAGGGAAGCACCAAAGCATGCGATTCCGTCTCCTCCGACTGCGACTCCGTCTCCTCCGACCTCCTCCACTTCCTGAGCCCGGCGACGTCGACAGCATGACCCTGAGAAGCAGCTTCGTCTCCCTCTTGACGCGATCCTCACCCTCGGCGAGCACCTATCGGCCCAGACCCACCGGTCTCCGCCTCCTAGGCTCCCACAATCCCACCCAAAACCAAGCAAGCACCTGTCGGCCGCCGAGTCTCCTCCGGTCGCACTGAATCTTCTGCCGACTCCGACTGCCATCACTCGACACTCGCCTCCTCTACTCCTACACTCCAACTCCGAAGGCAGTAGGAAAAAATTTCCAGTTCCAGCGAACCAGACCAGAAGGCAGCAGTCAAAAATTGGGCAACAGCTATGAATTTTGGTTCTAGGCAGTTAAACCGAACCTAATCGAGCTATAATTCGGTTTGGCTGAACCGAATTATAGCTCGATTCGAATTCGGGTTGGGTACAGGGAAAATCGAAAATTTGGCATGTCCTAATTCGGTTCGGTTTAAACTAAACCGACCAAACGCCCACCCCTAACTTATGGGGTTCACGGTTTGAGGTTCCAGTTCACGGTCTTAGCGACCGTGAGCTGCCTTGGCGTCAATAACCTCAGAAACCCCTCTGGACGCTTCGTTGTTCATGGTTTGTGGTTCCAGTTCACGGTACTGGCGACCGTGAACTCCAATGCTGGACCGTGAACTCTGGTTGAATCCTCCTCTTTGCCCAGTCTTTGTTCCTTTTCTTCCAACTTTCGACTCCCGGTTTGGTTTCACCTGTTAGACTATGAAACACATTGAAACACAAGAAACTTAGCGTAAAACCACCCCTTTTGGAGCTCAATTGCCACAGAATTCAAAGAGAAACAGGGATAAAATGTGTACAATTAGGCCCGAATCACTCCCCCACACTAAGATGTTTGCTTGTCCCCAAGCAAACCATTTCACACAAGGTAATATCTCAACCTAACAAAATGCTTTGGGGAAAAATCAAAGGGCAAAAAGTGGCGAATCTCAATGGCTATTGGCAATTACCACATGGACCGTTGCAAGCAATACCGACATCCACCACAAATGACATTCGAGGTCACCCAAAACGGGAAAACGAATAGTTCTCACCTTGTTCATGAATCAATGCAAGTCTCAACAAGATCACTTATCAACAACAACTAACCATGCATAACATTCAAGTGCAAGGAACAAACAAATGGGCAACAAAGGCCCTCACCGGGGTATGATATGACATGCAAAGCAATAATGAATCACTCACTCTCTTGACCACTGACGTCTTTTTGGTGCAAAGAATGTGCACAATCATGAACACTCGGCCCTATCATCTCTTCACCACGGCGGCAACCTCTAAATGTTAGAGTTCATGGGACGGTTGTCATCACTAGCTTGTCCGGAGGTCTTAGACTCGGGTTCAAATGCTGGACCGTGAACTCTGGCTGAATCCTCCTCTTTGCCCGGTCTTTGCTCCTTTTCTTTCCAACTTTCAACTCCGCGGTTAGTTTCACCTGTTAGACTCTAAAACACATTGAAACTCAAGAAACCTAGCGTAAAACCACCCCTTTTGAAGCTCAATTGCCACAAACTTTAAAGAGAAACGGGGATAAAAAGTGTACAATTAGGCCCGAATCACTCCCGCACACTTAGACGTTTGCTTGTCCCCAAGAAAACCATTTCACACAAGGTAATATCTCAACCTAACAAAATGCTTTGGGAACAAATCAAAGGGCACAAAGCGGTGAATCTCAATGGCTATTGGCAATTAATACATGGACCGTTGCAAGCAATAACGACATCCACCACAAATGACATTCGAGGTCACCAAAAATGGGCAAACGAAAAGTTCTCGCCTTGTTCATGAATCAATGCAAGTCTCAACAAGATCACTTATCAACCATAACCAACCATGCATAACATTCAAGTCCAAGGAACAAACGAATGGGCAACAAAGGTCCTCACCAGGGTATGATATGACATGCAAAGCAAGAATGAATCACTTACTCTCTTGACCAGTGGGGTCATGACCTTTTTGGTGCAAAGAATGTGCAAAATTATCAACACTCGGCCCTATGGTAAGTTCACCAAAACGGCAACCTCTAAATGTTAAGAGTTCACGAGACGGTTGTCATCACTAGCTTGTCCGGAGGTCTTAGACTCGAGTTCAAATGACTGGCGATTGTCTTGGACACGGGGAAAAGGGTTTTTGGGTGGTGGCAAACACAACATGAGGTCCTACATCATCACCCTAAACCTGAAGGTTCTATGGTTTCGACTAAGAACCTTTCCTACAAACAATGGCCACTAGCATCAGCCAAAAACCTTGCTTCTCCCTTCCAAACTATCACCCATCATGAACTCCATTTAAGCGCTCTTCCTCAGTCTACTCTTGCTATCACATTTCGACTTGGTAGTGAAGGAGTTCAACAACAATGTGGGGGGTTTCAATGGCTTCAATGCCAAGAAACCCCTCTTAGAGCATAGTCTTTGATTTTTGTGGCACTCTCTACTTTATTTAACCCGTTTTATTACCTCTTTTCGATTCTTTTTCTTTCTACTTTAAGAGTGGAAGTACAAACAACTTCCACCAATTTAAGTAAGTGTTATAAGTAAAGTTCTAATATTAGAAATTTTAAAACGTAATGGCGTAGACTGACCCCATCTCACTCACCAGGCCTTAGTCAAGGAATGAGCGAGAACCAGCTCAATAGAAGCTAGTTAAAGAAGCAGTTAGAGAGCAGTGAGATCGAGAGAATGGTTCGAGGCAAGCCAGATAGAGGAGGATGGTTCGCACGTCATGGAGGATGCCTAATCAAGGTTTTCAATAAGCGGCAGCATTAGAGACTTCTTAGTTATTTCATTTTATGATTATGAGTAAAGATTGGAGATTTATTTTAAGATTTTATGGTTGAGGTTCGCCCAAGTGTTAGGGCTTTATTTTAAGAAATTACAGTTTATTCTCAGTATTCGTTAAAGTTATTTATGAAAATTTTTCGCTATTTTCCCAGGTATTTTCAGTTCTTATTTGTTTCATGGTTTATAAAGGGTATTTTGGTAAAAGTAGTACCCGGCGGGGTTAGGGTGTTACATACGTGGTGTCCAACCCCATGGCATGGGCAAAGGCATCATAAGTCAGCACCCGCGGCTGACCTCCAAGCATAAAGTCCACGTGGGGCCGACTCTTCTTGCTCGTCGGGACGACGTGGGAGAAGGTGGAGTAGAACTCCACGCTGAGCTCATGGTAGATGAGCTCATCCACTGACAGCAGTTGGCGCCACTGGGGTGACAGGCAACCCCTGACATCGCGGCTCGACACCTGAACATGTTAATCATGTCCAAGTCTAGCATTCAATGTTGTCCAATTGGACTGTCCCTCTGATAGGCAAACTTGGCCCCGAACCGTGCATGGTTCACCAAGTAGCTGATGTACTCATGCTCCAAATTAAGCATCCCGCAAAACCGACAAACATGCACCATACGTGGAAATGATTTTCAATCTTAATTCATTGGGAGGAAAAAGGAATCCCCCACACTTATATTTCCACTACGGTCCTGTGCTATTTTAAAACAATTAAGCTCAAGCACACCGAGGCATGGTTCTAGGTGTTTCACGGATTATCCACACAAAAATTAAACCCGAACCATGCCACGGTGGGTACCATCCACCACTCAAGCATAAAAATTGCACATTCATTCACAAATTAGCACTTGGTGGGCTCCACAAATAAGAGCAATTCGAATCAAAAAATGCCCACTAACTCGTCCCTAATACCATAATAATTTCCCGCCTAAGGCCCAAGTATAAACCTTAGTCGGGTGCAGTATAGGATAAATATGTTTAAATATCAACCCGGGCCGGTCCGTCTACCCCTACTTCAGTCATTTGAGTCATCATCTAGCAACAAAGTTTTGGTTTAAAAGTTTGCTAACTAAAATAAAATAAGGCAAAGGTAATTGGTTTTGAAAACTCTTTGTGGGAAGATCACTCGGGTGTCGCTTCCCCCTAACTACTACCATGGTATGTGAACTGGAATGATCGTTATGGGCGAGGCCATCGCTAGCCGCGAAGGGACGCAAATATGGTCGTAGACCACGCTCATGATTGATAAACCGAGGCATGCATTATAGGCTGTCACTAGGCCCTCTTGGTCTAGGCAATCAATGGTTGACTTACTCCCTATCTCAGCCCAAGGGTTGGACGGCTTAATTGCTCTTAACCAAATTGCTTAATCCAATATTAAGGTTTGCCTTAAATTAACCTAGTTAGAAGACTTAAAAAAGCCCTAGGGATACCAACTCAATTGAGACTCCCTTGGAAGGGGGTTTCCCTCTCTAGTCTAGGTTAAGTGGTGATAGACCGATATTTACACATGTTTTCACCCCTTTTCTGAAGCCGTTTGAGATGTGGATTCTAGTGTTTTAAGCCGATTTCACGCTAGGGTGTGTGTTTATGTCATATTTCAGGTCCCGGCGTTGGAATCGAGGCGGAGAAACAAGTTCTGGGTCGAAAGGAGCGAAGTTGTGTCGAAGGAGGCTGATGCATGAAAATACCCGGCCATGACTGGAAATACCCGGCCGGGTATTATTCATTTGGGCGCCCGGCGAGAAACATAGGGGGGCCCGGGCAAACAGCTTAAACCCCCGGTCGGGGATTATGGAGAGTGACCGGGGATTTTCCCCTTTGAAGAAACGGTGCGTTTTGATATTACCCGGTCGAAAACCAAAATACCCGACCGGGTATTTCGACCGGGGATCGCGAACGCAGGCTGTTAAAAGCCTGTTTTGTGCGTTTTTGAGATAGAGAGCTGGGTTTTGGATCCCAAACACCCAAGGGACGAACCAAAGAAAGAGAGGGCGATTTGAGGGCATTCTTGGAGTGGAATTGGAGGATTTCTTCGCCTTGGAAGCTCGAGGAACAAGCCCGGACTTGAAGACTGATCATCTGAAGATTCTTACTGCAGTCTCTCTCTTCTCTATGGAGTAACTTCCCTTCACTTAGGTTTTGAGGAACCCTAGCTATGTTTGTTTGATTGGATGATTGTATGAGTACTTTGACTTGATAATCTTGAGTTCATATTCAATCTATGCATGTTTTCACGATTCAATTCTGCTTTAGTCGAGATTATTGATTCTGCTTTGATCCTATGAGAGCGAATACCTGATTAGGTCAATAGAGCACCATAGATTGATAGTAGTGGATCGATTGCTTTAGTCGAGGGTTTATTCACTGCTTTGTATCGATTGAGAACCTCATTCGATAGAGGGAGTCTAGTTCAGAACGCCTTGATCGATTGTTCTAGAGAAGGATACGTCCCTCTAGGCAATTGACTCAAGAGGGCCTTGTTCCTTTAGTCGAGACTCAAGGTCTAGTCAAGGATTCTCCGCATTGTGAAGGAAAGTGAAACAAGTTAGAGATCATCAGTCGTTAATCTGGCTAGTGGCTAGGGGGAATCATACCTAAATGAGTTCCCAACCTGTAATTAGATTAACTTTAACTGTAGTTTGCTAGAGTAGTTTTAGTTCTTTTATCTTAATCTGGTTTGCTAGATAATGAACTGAAGCTGAGTAATAGTAAGTCTAGAGACCCGTGGATTCGATATTTATCACTTGAGCCACTATACTGCAGTCCCTTTCATTGGTTACACTTGGACTTTGTTAGGAGTTGTGTCATAGCGAGTCAAGTTTTTGGCGCCGTTGCCGGGGACTTTCTAGAGTATTAGGAAAGGCAGAAGTTTGTTACTTTGGCGTTTTTCATTTCTTTTCTTTTCCACCCTTGCTTTTCACTTGGGTGTTTTGTTTTTGTTGGTGCAGATCTGAATCATGGATCCTCATGGCTTCTCCAATCATTGGGGGTATCCACCACCGTCCGAGTGGTATTACCCCGAGACCCCCTGGAGCAACCAAGGAGGAGAAGACTATGGATCCGGGTTCCAGTACCAACCCCCTTACTACGAAGAACAATCGGACCCCTGGGCATATCAAGAACAACCTCATTACCAAGAAGACTTTCTTCCACAACCTGAAGGGCCATCAGAGATGGAGTTACCCATGGCGGCCTTCACGGGCCATTCTGCAGAGCCATGCTACACTCCACAGCCAGATCCAAACTATGAATTGAGGCTTCTCATGGAGCAGTTTGCTCGAGACAGTGAGAGATCATGTGTTAGGCTGGATCTTTGTACCCAGGCCTTTCGAGAAACAGAGGAGATCCTCATGAGCCTTAAGAAGAGCGTCCATGATCTTGAGCGAGCTTGTGCGCAACCTGCTCCAGATCACCCTTCTGCTAACATACTAGAAGAGGACGAGGAAGAAGAAGGTTGCGAGGACATTGTGGAGCACACAGAAGTTGTCACGAAGAGCTCCCGTGATGATCATGATCAGGAATGTCATAGCATAGCCGACCACACCTTCCCACATCCCGAACTGAGCTTTGAAGAGGCGGGCATGAGTGAGGAGATGGAAGAAGATCTCATGAAAGAAATTGCTTGGCAACTTGCTCTCCAATCCGTGCTAGAAGAAGAAGAGCAAGAAAGGGTGCAGAAAGAAGTTGTGGAGGATGACGAAAGTGAAGCAGGAGGAGTTCTTGATCATTTCCCAGGGGTGATACCACATGAACAAGGAAGGGAGGTTGAAGGAGCAATTGGCGTCCAGACAGAGGACGAAGTTGAGGCGGAAGAGGCCTGCACCGGCCATGAGTTACATTTAATATCTCCACCAAACTTCGAGGAACTACTTAGCAAGGATCCATTTGCAGTGTCTCTTTGCCATGCCAAGGCCACGTCGACATCGGTCCCTCTTGGTGGACGCGATGGTGGTCAATCGATGTTGTCATATCTGGTTTGGGGCAATGAGACAAGAGAAAAGTAGAAGAGGTTTCGAAGGTGGAGACTTCGTCTGCATCAAGTGCACGAGCCTTCATCACCTGCCACACCACCTGCTTGTGACTTGAGACTCCACCTCATCGACGAGAACCTCAACTTCAAGGAGGTTCTAGCATGGACCGAAACTTAGGAGCCATCGTCCGGCTCACGACGTGAAAGAAGCGCTTGTTGGGAGGCAACCCAACCAGTCGGTTTGCATTTCTTGCCCTATTTCTCTTCGGTTGAGTCGGTTTTGTTATTTGATTTTAGAGTCAATAGCTCAACCTTTGTGAGATTTTGTGTGGTGTTTGTGTTTCGACTACTCTCTCCTCTTGGAATGCACCGCCTGCCTCGTCCACCGTCATTCACCCTTGATCTGGTAACTTCGTTCTACCCTCCTTATCCTTCCTCCATTGAGGACAATGTCGTGCTTAAGTGTGGGGGGATGTTCGATTATGTATGCGGGTGAATGTTTGGCTGTTTGTGTGCTTGGAGCCTAGTCCACTGTCCAAATTTTTAAAATTTGAGGGCTCCAAGTACGTGTTCCTTGCAATTGCCTGCTCAGTATGCTTTGAATTGACAGTCTCTGTAGTGATTTGCAACCTAGGGAGGTAGTGTAGCACTATGGAGGATGTTGATGCATTTAAGAAGTCTCATTTCTTCTTCATATTGTGTTGGTTGATTGAGTGAATTAGTGATCTTAGGACCCTTGAGTTGTGTGGTGTTGTGGACTCTCTGCCTGTCATGGACTCTTGTATCATGTTTTGAAAGTAACAGGTGTTCGAAATGTGCTTTAAAATAACGTCTCCCGTGCGAATAGGGCGAAAGGGTGTAAGGGGAGACGGGAATCCGTTCCCAATTTCCACCTACTACCTCCAGCCCCCTTACATGTCTTTCCCCCGCACGAGGCTCGCGACACCCGCTCCTGGCATGGCCGGTAAGAGCCGGGCTCCCGCAAAACCTTTGCTAGGTGGGAGCCCCCGTTTTCTGTAGAAATAGGTTGGAACCCGTGAAAAAAAAAAGAAAAACAAAAAAGAAAAACAAGCAAAAAGAAGAAAGAAAAGGGTTCCAACCAACCTCAAAAAGAAAGTCGAGAACCTTGAATTAATGTGAGTCCATGATCTTTGTTTTTGAGAGTCTCTGCATCCACGATTCATTTGTCCTCTGTTCACTATTCGCCATGATGCCGACTCGAGACTAGTGCTCTCGCCGAAGAAGCTATGAGATGACTTGTGCGTCGGTTGACCTCGTAAGTTGCTAAATGATCTAGGAAGTCCTCTACCTACGATCGAGGTTGTTTGTCGCTATAGAGGTCTGGAGAGCTGCATTGGTTTGAGTTAGGTTTGCTTGGGGACAAGCAAACGGTTAAGTGTGGGGGAGTTTGATAGACCGATATTTACACATGTTTTCACCCCTTTTCTGAAGCCGTTTGAGATGTGGATTCTAGTGTTTTAAGCCGATTTCACGCTAGGGTGTGTGTTTATGTCATATTTCAGGTCCCGGCGTTGGAATCGAGGCGGAGAAACAAGTTCTGGGTCGAAAGGAGCGAAGTTGTGTCGAAGGCGGCTGATGCATGAAAATACCCGGCCATGACTGGAAATACCTGGCCGGGTATTATTCATTTGGGCGCCCCGCGAGAAACAGAGGGGGGGCCCGGGCAAACAGCTTAAACCCCCGGTCGGGGATTATGGAGAGTGACCGGGAATTTTCCCCTTTGAAGAAACGGTGCGTTTTGATATTACCCGGACGAAAACCAAAATACCCGACCGGGTATTTCGACCGGGGATCGCGAACGCAGGCTGTTAAAAGCCTGTTTTGTGCGTTTTTGAGATAGAGAGCTGGGTTTTGGATCCCAAACACCCAAGGGATGAACCAAAGAAAGAGAGGGCGATTTGAGGGCATTCTTGGAGTGGAATTGGAGGATTTCTTCGCCTTGGAAGCTCGAGGAACAAGCCCGGACTTGAAGACTGATCATCTGAAGATTCTTACTGCAGTCTCTCTCTTCTCTATGGAGTAACTTCCCTTCACTTAGGTTTTGAGGAACCCTAGCTATGTTTGTTTGATTGGATGATTGTATGAGTACTTTGACTTGATAATCTTGAGTTCATATTCAATCTATGCATGTTTTCACGATTCAATTCAGCTTTAGTCGAGATTATTGATTCTGCTTTGATCCTATGAGAGCGAATACCTGATTAGGTCAATAGAGCACCATAGATTGATAGTAGTGGATCGATTGCTTTAGTCGAGGGTTTATTCACTGCTTTGTATCGATTGAGAACCTCATTCGATAGAGGGAGTCTAGTTCAGAACGCCTTGATCGATTGTTCTAGAGAAGGATACGTCCCTCTAGGCAATTGACTCAAGAGGGCCTTGTTCCTTTAGTCGAGACTCAAGGTCTAGTCAAGGATTCTCCGCATTGTGAAGGAAAGTGAAACAAGTTAGAGATCATCAGTCATTAATCTGGCTAGTGGCTAGGGGGAATCATACCTAAGTGAGTTCCCAACCTGTAATTAGATTAACTTTAACTGTAGTTTGCTAGAGTAGTTTTAGTTCTTTTATCTTAATCTGGTTTGCTAGATAATGAACTGAAGCTGAGTAATAGTAACTCTAGAGACCCGTGGATTCGATATTTATCACTTGAGCCACTATACTGCAGTCCCTTTCATTGGTTACACTTGGCCTTTGTTAGGAGTTGTGTCATAGCGAGTCAAGTGGCTAGTTAGATTGTTAAACATAGACATGCACAATCAAGATGAATAATACCTCAATCATTGAATTAAACAATACCCAATGACAATCATTCAATAAAAATAAAAGAAAATTACATGGCAGAGTTAGGGTTTCACAACACCCAAGTGAAAGGAAATCTACTTCATGCTAAAAATGGGGAAACACAAGGAGAAGAGGTGGAAACCATCTTGGAGGATGCTCCCAATCTTCTTGGCCCTTGTGTTGAACTTTCCTTGGATGAAATCTTCCCAAAATCCACCTTGAAGCAAAACCATAGCCTTCTTCTCCTTTGGTTCGTGTTTCTCTCTCTAGAAATCTAAAGAAGTATTTTCACACAAAATGGGATCTCCCTTCTCTCCTCCTTTCAGCTATTCATTTAAACCAGAGACGAGCTCAGTTTACGGCCTGAGTTCATGGTCGTGAACCATGAAATGCGTCTGTGAACTGCAGGCGTGCGCCAAAATGCACCGCTCCGTTCACTTCTGTTCACGGTCAACAGCCTCCATTCATGGTCTTAGTGACTGTGAACTCACCTTGCGTCAGTAACCTCTGGGAATGCTCTGGACGCCTTGAGTTTCACGGTCAATGGCTCTTCTTCACGGTCTTGCATGACGGTGAACTTCCTGGGAAAGCCGTGAACTGGCCATTTTTCACCTCTTCTCCAGGTTTTCGATAATTTTCGTCCAACTTTCGACTCCGAGGATGGTTTCACCTGTTGAATCCCGAAACATGCTAAAACACAAGAAACCTAGCGTAAAACCAATCTTTTAGGAGCAAATTTGCCACAAACACCTAAGTAAAACGGGGGTAAAACATGTACAGTTAGACCTGAATCACTTCCCCACACTTAGACGTTTGGTTGTCCCCAAGCAAAACATTTCACACAAGGTAATATTTCAGGATTTTTCTAGAAATAGCACCTTTTAAATAAAATTAAAAAAATAGCACCCAGTCCATAGAAATTATAAAAATAGCACCCTTTTTTAAAAACCGCATCTTAGAGGTGTGGTTTGATTGTGAAGAGCACCCCCTCAGGTGCGGTTTGAATGTAAACCGCTCACCCAAGGTGCGGTTTAGCCATCTAGGCCAAAACCGCACCTTGGCCTTGCGGTTTGTGTTTCTGACCTAACCAAACCGCATGGCCTAGGTGCGGTTTTGGGCTGACCTAGCAAAACCGCACTTTTAGGATGCGGTTTGCTTCTCCAAAACAAACCGCACCCTCAAAGTGCGGTTTTGGCAACACAAACCGCACCCCCCCAATGCGGTTTGTGTCTCAATTATTTTTCGACACCAAACATATAGCCATGCAGATTGGTAGACGTGGGACTGCATGGCAGATGAAAATTCATTGATGATTTTGCCTATAAAAGCCAGCCCAGGAAACCCCTTCTCTTCACACCTCTCCTTCTCCCTTTTCAATTTTCTGTTGTAGCTCCCTACTTCTCTAGTGTTTTTGCGATTAACGTTAACTCGTAAGTTTATTTTATATTACTTTTCATTGTGAATTGTGATATGTGATTTTTATGATATTAGTTGAACTACTGTTTTTTTTTTTTTTTTGCAGATGGCATTCCCAAAGTTCACGCTTGGGTTACGGTGGAATGGTTACACGGAAGAGAGCGGAAAGGGGGTCACCTATGTCGGTGGAAATTTTCAGAAAATAGTGGTCGCTACCAGACTGATGCTTGAAGACCTCTATCAAATGTGTACTAACGTTACTTGCATGGATGGCACGAGAAGAGTTGATCGTATGTTATACCGATATCCAAACTGAGAAGGCGGGTCGTTGTGGCATGAGGAATATCTCATAACCACTCAGGATGAAGTAGATGCCATGCTCGAATTCTTGAGGTCCAACAAGCTTTCCAAAGCCGAGATGTTCGTTTACACCGAGCCGGTCGTAGGCGTTGGAGGTCATTCTGGAGACGGTCAAACATCTGGTATCCATGGTCCCTACCAAAGTTACCATGATCCTCATTCCTATTTTCAGTACCAAGAGCAAGGTGAAGGTCATCATCAATCTTTCCCGTCATATGAAGAAGAAGTTAAACCGGACCATGCCAACCAACCCCAGTACAACTTCCAATCAAGCAGCGGTAGTTTTCACAACTACCATTATGGAGCTGATGAAGGTGCCTTTCATGAGATGGATCAGATGGAAGATGCCCTGCCAGCACCAGTCAATTAACCCTCAATTAACACTCAAGCCTTAAGTTAACACGATCAACCAGATGAAAGCCAAGTACTTAGAACTAAAATAAAAACAAAAACAACACTCAATTAAAGAAACTAAAATAGGAGGAAGGGTTTCAAGTACATATAATTAAAACATAACTAAAAACAACACTGAAAATGATAAAACTAAAAATACATCTCAAGGAAGTCCCTGTGACTCATGGGCCATGGTAGGGCGCTCGTCGGTGCTGTGTCGGCGTCGATCCGTGGTAGGCGGCGCTTCCGGGGTCGAGCGGGGGACATCCACGCTCATACAGTGAGGGGTAGGAGGCCACTGCTGATTAGGGCGAGGAATAGGATGGAAGTCGTGATGCGCAGTCATGGAGGAACCATCATGCCAAGTACCAGAGGATGTGGGGGGTTCGTTGAAGAAGTTTGGGCGGGGATCTTGGGGGTAGATCGGCCAAGGATCATAGGATGGTGGGCGAGGATCATAGTATGGTGGGCGGGGATCTTGGTATGAGATCGGGCGGGGATCATATGGGAATTGATAGTATCTCGGGCGGGGATCATAATATGAGCACGGGTGAGGATCATGATGGTAGCTCGGAGGGGATTGATGGTGGCTCGGGCGGGGATCTTGTGAATGGCTCGAGCGGGGTTCTTGGGAGTGGCTCAGGCGGGGATCTTGATGTGAGCTCGGACTGCCACCGTGTGCCACAACCAAGGGGGTCGGCACTCTCCACGCCTCCAACGGCCTTATCTCGGGCACATGAGGTATTTCCCGAACCTTCTTGCTTTTCTTTCTCTCGTATGGTGGTGGGGGTGGGGGACATCAACTTGTACTGGAGGTGGAACCGCTGTGGGCATGGGTGGGTATCTACGATGATCACGACCCTGTGCTCTGATACAACCAAGGAGACTGTTTGTCATCCTCTTGATGAAGCTCACATCTTCACTGCCCATTTCATGTTTCCCATGGGTCAAATCTTTGATCCGCTCGATCCCATCAGCCTAAATCACATAAAAAGGTTAGAAAGATAAGACTAATGATACCACAGAATGAAACAAGAATAAATTTAATCTTATTAAATGGAATATACTTACCAATGCACCATTGGCCGCACCCTCCGGAGTCACGTACCGAACCGATGTTTGTCGATATCTATCCATGTATGGGTCATGATACCCCATTCGACCCACATTTGTTGGAGTGACAATAACCTGAAGTTGTCGGTTCTCCCATATCGCGATCATTTCCGCCAACTTCGTGGGCCAATCGTGAGTCCCTTGCCGACCATCTCGGTGGTGAAACGCCCTTTGACTCTCAGGGACCTCCAACAGAATGCACTGCTCCCGACCAAACTGACGAAGGCATCGATCCGGCAGGTGCCATTCCATGGTCCCTAAACAAATGAGAGGGACCCTCGTGCACCATTGCCCGATATTCTCGGGGAATTGCTGTAAATGCCAATGAACGATGTTCGTCGGGTATGGATCGAATTTGATCTACAAAAAGAAAATTAGTAACTTAAGTTAAATCCGATTGGAAAAATACATGTACTCCATGAAAAAACATTATAGCACTTAGAAGTATTCTAGTTACCTCTCCTTCCCAAAGTCACTCTAGCCTCCTCCGATACTCTACCAACTTGTGTTTGGCAAGGTTGTCGCATGTTGAGGCTCCAACCCACCTTATTAATAAGACAATAAAAAAAATACAATAAGCTAAAATAAGCTAAAACATAAGGAAAATTTTGTTATTAAAATCATGATGGGGTATGATAAATTTACCTACAACCATAAGCTTCGAGTCTTAGGGGATGATCGAAACCCCAATTTCTGTCGGGACATTGGAGCGGTGCAATCCATGGCAGATGCTCCCAAGCCCAAAATTGGACGATGAACATTGCGCCGCCGACCTCCCTCACAGCTTTGAGAGATACATTGCACAAATGGTGGTAGATATTAGCTAGGCAAGCGGATGCCCAGCTCAACTCCCCCATCGCATCCCAACTACCAGGGATGGGATGGGGTGCTAACCCCATAGTACGTTAGCACCGTGCTAACCCACATATTGCCTTTCTTTTTTTATCGGCTAATGCAAAAGGAGTAATATTGCCAGGGACATTATTGTAAGTTTGGGTATTTAGCTGTCAAGTCGTGTAAGTAGCGGGATTTTCTTTTGCTAGAAATCAGCGGGATTTTTGGGGGTTGTGAGAAGTTTCTTTTCTTGGGGTTTTCTTCCCAATTTCCTCTCTAGCCTTCCGGCCTAGCGACACCGCCCTCCGCTCCGTCGACGTCGCCCTCTGCTCCCCTCGACACCGCCCTCCGCTCCTTTCGACTCCGCCATTCGGAAACCTCGCCGCCGCCCTCCGCTCCACTCGACCTCGTCGCCGGCCTCCAATCCTCCCACCTCGTCACTGCCGTCCTCTGCTCCTCCGTACTCGTCGTGGGCAGTTGATTTCAGCCGATCTTGTCTTCGCTCGTGCCACCACTTCAGGTAATAGTCAAACCTCTTCAATCTTCTTTCCATCTTTTCATAGGTGCCATTGCATGCCCCTGCCCCGACTTTGATTTCTTTTTTTTTTCGATCAAGATCTGTCTTGTAGGGAGGTTTCGTGTAGGTTTCCGGATGCTAGCTCTGTTTTGGTTTATGATCGGAGTGGGCAACAATTTTCTTTTTCCGACGAAGTTCAGTTTTGCAGATGAGAAGGTGAAGAGTCCAAAACGTGGAGTTCGTAGTGTTCGTGGGTGTGAGTGGTATTGTTTCCTTTATAGTGAGTCTTGTTAGGCTACAGCTGACCGCAGGGTCCAAACCTTTGAGTTCGTAGTGTTTTTGGGTGTGAGTGGTATTGTTTCCTTGGTAGTGTTTCGTGTTATGTTACAGCTAACCACGAAGTGAGTAAGGGCTTCATACTGGTAGTTATTCACATCCTTCTTAGTAGTGTTTTCATGTTAATGGTGGTGAGAAAGCTTGGAATTGAACTATGTTAGTAGTTTTTCTTTTATTAGTAGTGGTGCTAAAGTATGTATCGTATTGGTTTTGTTATTAGTGGTGTTTCTTTTCGCTGCCCGTGCAAAAACGCTACCAAAACCGCTACACTAACATATCTACCTCGTACCAAAACACTACCATAAAAAATATACTACCTTGCATAACTCATCACACGCAACTAAAGCTTCACAAACTACCAAAAACAGTACAACAAGAACATTACACTCAAATCTGGCAAACACTACATATTCCCTGTTCAGAGACACTTCAACCAATACACACGCAACAAACCCCACAGAAACACTACCACCACTACACACCCATCCACCTTTACAAACCATACAAACTCACAAGTACTACTGGACAAACCACACCGCCAAACAGTAATATCACTCACTACAACCACTACCATGCAAAAACGCTACCACTAATATCCCTACAACACACCTCCTTTAACATCCCAGAAACTGCATTCCCGACATTACTCATATATGGTGGTACAGAATAAATGATTACAAAACACAAGAAAATTCACGGTGTACCATCACTAATCTCGGAGAGAGAAAGAAAATGGAGGCAGTTAAAAAGAAAGAGGGAGACGGTAAAGAATAGAGAGAGAAAGATAATGATGGGAGTGAAAGAAGAGAGCCGCTGGAGAGAGAAAGAGAATAAATTAGATTTAAGTTTCCCTAGAAATTAGCATTAATTTCAGTTTTTATTTTTATTTTTCCTGTTATATTCCTTATTTGCCCTTTGTTAGCACGGTGCTAACCATCTATGAAGTTAGCACCCTATCTTCTCCCCAACTACCAAGGAGGATCCTAAGCCATCCCCAGCTAATTAAATTGCTCGATTTTTTTTTGGAGAAGAACACTCGTCCTATCATGCCTATGAGATAGACACGAGTATATCTTTCCTTCTCTAGCTCCAGGCTTTCCTCGGTTAGGAGCACCCCATTTTTTTCAGGATCGTGAAGGTCCCTAAAATACTTCGTCAACCAAGTGACTGATACTTGGCCTTTCCTCAATGGTGGCAAGCGATCCGTCGCATCAACGCTCCCCTTGATTGGTACTTTCACCCCCAAAACAATGTGGATGAAATACTGTCAACCGGTCATACCGTCACGATCCTCGGGGGGATGATCACTCACACACACCGCTTTGCCGTCCATGGGCAGATGAGTTAGGATGGCGACGTCCTTGAGTGTGATGGTGCACTCTCCTTCGCGAAAGTTGAAACAATGTGTCTCCTTTCTCCATCTCTCCACCAATGCGGTGATGAGTTGGCGATCGACTTTTATGCCTACAAAATGCCTAATCGACTCCAACCGTGCCCTTTTGAGAAAGGGCAAGATAACTGGGTTCCATGGGAGCACATTGGTTGTACCCCTATAGCGGAGTATTAGTTGTGCCTCCTAACAAAAATTTCAACGTTATTTATGATATATTAGTAACAATTTAGTCTTAAAACTAAACTAATTAAAATTAATGATTTAATTTCGACCATAATTCTATTATAATTATATTATTAACAATCAAATTTAAGTAATTTGCAGTTTTTTCAAAGATATATACATATTATCATAAAACAAACATACTAAATTAATTGACACAAATAACATTCTAAATGAATAATAATTTAAAGAGATACATACATATTCAAACATTTGAAATTAATAAAATTCATTTAAGTACACATAAACATAAATCATATTGGTTGTTTGGTAAGTAATTTAATCGTATTGGTTGTTTTAAATAATTTAATCGAATACAATGCAACACTTGTTTTAAATTATTTCAAATTTATTTTATATTCCACTAAGTACATTAGCAAAGTAAAAGAAAGATAAATGATGAAGAATTATTGTACCGGGTGATCGTTCCAAACATCCCTTGAACGATGGTTGGGTTGGTCGTACAAGTCGATTGGATCAATAGGCCCTTGATCCAAATAGTACCGTTGGTTGTATATATCCACGTCGTCCCCAACCTACGAGAGAATAATAACAAGGTTAGTACATAGATTAATTAAAAAGCTTATAACAAAAACAAAAATTGACCAGAATAATGACTACGTACCGCTTGAAATTCATCATAATAAACTCCCTCTCCTTGGAACCACTCGTCCATTTTTTCGCGAAAGTCGGACAGAAATTCAGCACGTTTTGAGTGAAAAACCAAAGAAATGTTTTCTGATGGCAGATCAGACTTAGTCGCAACCAACAGACAACTATTTCCTAGGCTTTTGGGAGGGGAGGGGTTAGAGAGATAATTTTAGAGAGAGTGAAGAATGGGTTGTGGTGTGAAGAAATGAGAGGGGGAGGGGGTATTTATAGTATTCAGACCGCACCCTTTAGGGGCGGTCTGGTAATTTTGGCCAAGTTGAAAGCGCTCCCTTCCAATGCGGTCTGCTCTTCTCGAGGGGCTGACCGCACCCTGCAGCAGCGGTCTGAGATCCATGGCGCGGATTGCTCAGGTGGCAAGCGATCCGCCGCTAGATCACCGCTGGATCCTGCGGTCTCCAAGCCCGCTCCCGAGGAAACACAGACCGCACCTTGGGGGTGCAGTTCCCAGTCTGACGTGGCCCAAAACGCACCTCCAAGGTGTGGTTTATACATAAAACGCACCTGGAGGATGCGGTTTAAATATAAAACGCACCTTGAAGGTGCGGTTTCATAAAAATGGTGCTAGTTTTGTAAATTTTGCGGGCTCGATGCTATTTTTGTAATTTTTTTTAATAGGTGCTATTATTGGAAAAATTCCTAATATTTCAACCTACACAAATAATTTGCGGACAACTCAAAGGGCACAAAGCGGGAATTCTCAATGGTTATTGGCAATCAACACATGGACCGTTGCAAGCAATACCGACATGCACAACAAACGACATTCGAAACCACCAAAAACGGGCAAACGAAAATTTCTCACCTTGTTCATGGATCAATGCAAGTCTCAACAAGACCACTTATCAACCACAACCAACCATGCATGGAATTCAAGTCCGAGGAACAAATGTAAAGGCAACAAAGGTCCTCACCGGGGTATGATATGACATGCAAAGCAAGAATGAGTCACTCACTCTCAAGACCAATGGGATCAGGACGTTTTTTGTGCAAAAGATGTGCACAACCATAAACTCTCAGCCCTATTGTCTCAATACCATGGCAGCAACCTCTAAATGATAAGAGTTCACGGAATGGTTGTCATCACTAGCAATGTAGTCAAAATCGCGTTTTAAAACTTAAAAACTAACGATTTTACGTTTCTAGTTCACTAAAACGCTTTTACACAAAATCTCAGTTTCTATACCTTATGCAGTTAAAAACTCCATTTTAAAACTTAACAACTTAGACTTTACGCTTCTAGATCACCAAAACGTTTCTACGTAGAAACTCGTTCTTTACTACATTGATCACTAGCTTGTCCGGAGGTTTTAGACACGGGTTCAAATGACTGGCGATTGTCTTGGACATGGGTAAAAGGCTTTTTGGGTGGTGGCAATCATGACGTGAGGTTCTACATCTTCATTCTAAACCCGAAGGTTCTATGGTTTCGACTAAAACCCTTCTCTTCAACCAAAGGCCACTAGCATCGGCCGAAAACCTTATCTCTCACTTCCAAAGTATCCCCTATCATGACTACATTGAAGCCCTATTCCTCGATCCACTCTTGCTATCATCGTTCAATCTGGTAGTGAAGAAGTTCTAAAACAATGTGGGGGTCTCATTGGCTTGGGTGCCAAGAAACACCTCATAGAGCATACACTTTGGTTTTTCGTGGCACTCTTGACTTTATTTACCCCATTTTATTACCTCATTTTCGTTTCTCTTATCTTTCTTTTCTTTTTGAGGGGAGTACTAGAGAGTAAAACCTTGCCACCTATACATTTGACGACCAATGCTCTCTTTTTGAAGAACTCACTCCAACACTACACTTCATTTTTCTTTCCTAGCAAGAACCGCACACAATCCTCCTATGTAGAACCTCAATGGAACTAAAAAATGAGAGCTCCGGGACACAAGGACGACACATGTTTAGACACGAAGAAAGGATTGGGGTTCGTTCTATTAACACCATTAAGCTCACAAGCACGAAGCTCCTAAATTGAGAACGACCCTCGAAGTCACAAGGCTCAAAGGCATTGACTAAAGGATGACACATTTTGGGACAATCAACATTTGGGTGTGGACTAATCCTATACCTACATCATACTTACTAGTGACAACTGTGATGCTACACACCGTGGTAAGAGGGAACTATCACACCAGCAGAAAACGATCGGCTCAAAACTCACAGGCTACCTAGTTACCCAACCATCTATTCCAATTCACAAACACGATGCATGGAAATTGTAAGCAACAAGTGATCAAGTCAAGACATCCATTCATTCATGCACACTTGAGAACTAAACTTTTGCCCTATCCTAATGAACTTCTCAGTCATCATCATAGGATATACTCGATCACATGCAACAATTCAAGATCAATGGCCATAAACACGAGAATTTCCCACCATCCGGCCACTTTGATCATGCAAACATTGCTTGGAGCCCTCAAATTTTAGAAATTTGGGCATACAAAAGGCTCCAAGCATCAATCACACTCACACAAGCATACTAGTAAACTACCCCCCCCCCCACACTTAAACTCGACATTGCCCTCAATGGCGTAAGAAAGGGGTAGAATGATGATGTTACCGCTTGGGCTTGGTGAGTGAAAGTTGGAATCAAACCGGGGTAGGATAATTTGAGCTTCAAGGAGAGACAAAACACACACACAAACACAATACGACTAGCTCGAGGCGAGGTTATTACAAACACAATACGATAGTAGTATTTTATGTCACACACACACAAAATGAAGAAAAAACCAACAAAAAAACAAACAAAAAAAAACAAGCTCATGGTTACAAGTGGAGAAGTGGGGCGAAAGGACTCCGCTCCGCCACATGTCTCACTCGTCGGCTACCTCTCTCCGGTGGAAGGACCCTCTCCAGCATCTGGGAGGATACCCTGGCGTCGAGCCATAAGCTCGAGGATGTCGGTCTGCCGGTCGAGGCGGGATGAGAATCCCATGAAGTTTGTCTCTAGGTGATCCACCCTCTGGACGAGGGGATCACCTGCTGCTGCTGCTGGTGGCTGCTATGCAGGACGCTAGAGCGCTGGACGATGGCGGCAGCCGGTTGCACGAGCAGGTGGCTGCTCTGCTGTCTCTGGGACCTCGGGGTAGGACTCAATTCCTTAATGTACTGCACTGGGCCAAAGGTGCGCAATAAGCGCATGGCGTGCAGAGTACCCTCGTCAAATCTCTGGGTGTGCCCTTCCTTCGAGCACCCTGCAAGGCTGACATGGAAGTGTCGAGCAAGGGTGGTGATGTAAGGACCCATTGATGTGACATAACGATGTTTTCCCCCATTAGCCCTGGCAAAAGAAGTGGCTATGACTGAACACAGGTGCAGACTGCTAGACGGATCCACCATGCAAGAACATACCAATAAGATTCTCTCGGTTATCTTGTTCGGGTTATGGTAAGCTGGGTAGAGGGAGGAGCGAGGAGGGCTACGATGATACACCAATGGGGTTTGAGTGTGGATGTCGTTGTGAGGACCGACTTAAACTTTGTCCTTCGGTACTTCGGGAGGCAAAACTTCAGAAATGCGGCACTCACGCCAAAACTTCGAATGGCGTCTTCCTCCCAATCGTCCTCATGTTTGGCTTCCACTCCGAGGGCTCTAGCTAGATCGTCGTAGCTCAAATCGCGAAGTTCCCCTCCCAATCGGAACTTCACCCGACGTACTAGACGACCGAGAAGGCATATGCTCTTGCGTATGGTGAAGGTGCTGAAAAACTCGACGATCAGTTTCCCGTAAGTGTCATCTTCAAGATCAAGGGCTTGGCGCCAGTGTGGGTGCACCACTGCCTCCCTCATAACATCACCGCAATGAAGCCTATCAAACAGGGAGAAGTCGAGTTTCCAGTGGTTACCGACTCTCGAAGATGCCCAAAAACACGCCTCTCTTTCCATTTCAGGGGTGCTCCTTAGCGCCACAAGGTATGGGTGGTCCATGTTAACCATCCTGCACAAACTGAGAGACATACACCATACTTGGTAACAATCATCAAATAATGCTCATCGGGAGGACAAGAGCTTCTCCCCACACTTATCTTTCCACCATGGATAAAAGATTTAAGCTCAAGCGCACCGTGGCATGGTTGTGGGTAATTCACTCTTCAAGCACACAAAAAGTTGAACCACAACCCAAGCCACGGTGGCTACCATCCACCAAACAATAATAAACTCCACTTGCATTCATAACATAGCACTTGGTGGGAAAATTCTAAAAATAAACACAATTTGGTTCAAACAAGCCCACCAAGGCTCACTAAGCTCAAGCAAAAATCAATCCATCATTTAATCGACCGAATTCACCTAATTCCTCGCCCTAAATCTAGATTCAATCATGCAAAGCACAAAAATTCAACCTCACTTCACTACCTAATCCGATTCTCCGCAAATCACTAAGGTAAATTCGAAAAATAAACCTAGAGACGCAAGTAGGACGTAGGAGGAAGTGAGGTGCGGGTGAGGTAGGTGAAAAACGTTCGAAAAACTGACCGGAGAGGGGTCATCGGAGCTTCTTTGGAAGCTCGTCGGAGACTCGCCACCGGTGACTTAACCGGAAAAAACTTGGCCCAAATCTCCCCAAAATTTCGGCACAAGCCGGTTTTGAGGAGGGGAGACTGGGTCTGCCGTTTGTTTTGGGTTTTGCTCGCCGAAAATGGGAGAAAAATCGAAAAACCGACGGAGTTTCGCGTTTTTCCGGCGAAGATTTGAAATTTTCCGACGAGATTTGCTCGTGAAGTGAAGAGTCGCCGTTCACGCCCCTTTTATAGGCACGGCTCAGAGTTCACGGACGCGTTGCCCAATTCACGGTCTTAGCAATCGTGAACTAGGGATGGCAATGGGTCGGGTTGGGGGCGGATAGTGCATATCCGTTACCCTACCCAAAGTACTTCGGGTTTTACCCATACCCATACCCACATGTGAAACGGGTAGAAAATCAAAACCATGCCTATACCCATTCGGGTTTCGGGTATACACGGTTATCCATGGATATTAATTTCTCTTCATAACTCCAACCAATATGTTAACATTCACACGTATTCTTATATTAAGTAAGAGAAAAAGTACGACAAGAATTCACTAGAATGAAGATAATTAACTAAAACAACACAATTTCATGAAAATGTTATATTTATATGCTAAATATAAAATATGCTAGAGAAAAATAATGATTATTTCTAGACAAAATACATATGCATGTGTATAATGGGGCGGGTTCGGGTCGGATAGTGAGAAATCCATGCCCACCCATTACCTGCAATATTCGGGTTCGGGTTTTACCCGTACCCACTAAATGTCCTTCGGGTTCGGGTTTTACCCTACCCGACTAGGCCGGATTCGGGCGGATATCCACGGTTACAGATATTTTTGCCATCCCTATCGTGAACTCTCAAATGCGTCCGTGAACACGGAGTGGTCGACAGGTGGTGATCATGCATAAGTGCCTAGTTCACGGACGTGTTTGCATGTTCACGATCTTGTAAGACCGTGAACTCAGCAATCCGTCCGTGAACATCAGTGAAACCATGACACTTCTGAAATTTTTTTGACTCAACCTATTCCTCTGTGCCTCCTAATCGATCACAACACAACCCTAAATCACAAAACCACAAAATTGGCACGGGGACGCCCTTCACCACTCGAACTCTTCACAAGAGGGAGCAGTTACGGTGATTACCACAAAAGTAGTAATCACCATAGTTACTAAGGGTAAATTGGGTATGGAAAAATAAATTGTATTAATTAATTTTTAATAAATTACATTTTAGTTAGTTACAAAAATTTATTAATTATAATTATCTATCTTTCTCTTACTTCCGTAATCTCCAACCAGATCTCCTTTCCTTATTTTTCTCAATCTTTCTACAAAAGAAAAAAAACACAAAATCACTACCAATCCATTATACAACCACTACCACTTTGAAAAACATCAATAACATTGCAGAAATAAATTTATACCATTACACGAAAACTACCAATATAATTCATCTACCAATCTAAATCTATACCATTTCACAAAAAAAAAAACCAATACCATTGTAGCAATACCAATACTTGAAAATTAATACCATTACATGATAATCAATACCAATGCGACAAAAAAAAAATACCAATGCGACAAAATCAATATCATTACATGATGATCAATGGCAATGCGGCAAAAACAATAACAATGCGAAAAAATACTACTACTACTACTACTAGGGAAAAAATCATTACCATTTCATGAAAATACATACCTTTACACATCCAGAGATCCAATTAATCACAACAGCTAATTATAATCAAGATCTGAAATTCGACCGAGGGTTTGTGATGAACAGTTCTTCGTCAATCTTCTTTAGAGAGAAAGAGAGAGAGAGAGGGAGGAGGGAGTGCGTATGGTGGCGGAGGGGTGTGAGGGGAGGGGGAAGGGTAGGCAGAGGGGAGAGGAGAGAGAGAGAGGGTGGAGGCAAGGTGGGAGGGGGAAGGGTAGGCGGAGGGGGAGGAAAGGTAAAGGTGGCCGTCGGTAGGCGGGATGGGGGAGGGAGATTTTTTTTTTTTTGGTTATTGACGGCTAGAAGGATTTTAGTAGGGTTTGTATATAAAATATAATAATCTATTTTTTAAGAAATAATAATCGGGTGTGATTTTTTTTTTTGTTTCCAAAATTATCCTTCATCTAATCTTTACCGTTAATATTAAAATAAAGTGAAATAGAGATAATGAATGGTGTAGATTATGGTAGCCACCATGGTTACTCAAAATTAAGTAACCACCCTAACTCATTTCCTTCACAAGACACTAAAACAAAAAATAAGGAAAAGAAAACAAACCTCTGTTGGGTTGCCTCCCAACAAGCGCTAATTTATCGTCATTAGCTTGACGGTTGGGGATCGATCACGACTTGGGTCGTGATGCCTCCGAGAGCGGATCCACAACACTCTCGGGGCGAGGCTTTTAGCCTCCCGTCTTAGGCTCCATGAGCTGGCTCTCTTGATTGGCCAATTTCGCTTTGGCCCTCTCCTTCCTTCGGGCCAAAGCTTCCTTCATCTTTTGCCTCCAAGCATTCTTCCTCGGTCCCTTGGGCATAGGATCTTCCTTAACTTCCTGCTCAACATCATCAAAATCAACACAAGTAATGGTGCGGTTTTCCTTGAGAGGCTCTCCTCCACTCTCATTCACATCATTTGAAACCACTTCCTTCACTTCATCACCCCTAACCTTAGGGTCAATTTCAAGCTTGATTCTCTCCTTACCATTCCTCAGAATTAAGGTCCCCTCATTAACGTCTATCAATGCCTTGGCGGTGGCAAGAAAGGGACGACCAATGATGAGTGGCATATCTGAGTCCTCACTTATGTCAAGAATCACAAAATCGGTCGGATAGCAAAACTTGCCCACTCTCACCATCATGTCCTCCACAATACCTCTCAAGCTAATGACCGAACGGTCGGCTAAGGTGATGCTAAGCTTAGACGTCTTTTTTTTTTAGAGGATAGCTTAGAGGTCTTAAGTTCACCTACTTCTAACTTTTTGAAAAGCTTGTAGGGAATCACATTAACACTAGCTCCTAGGTCTGTCAAGGCATTATCTATATGATGATTACCAATATCAAGAGGGATAGTAAAGCTACATGGGTCGGACCGCTTTTTGGGCAAGCGGTTGAGGAGGTAAGCCGAACACTCCTTGCCAAGAGTCACGTTGGCGAGGCCTTCAAGCCTTTGCTTCTTGGTGAGGAATCCCTTGAGGTACTTGGCATACCTTGGCATTTGAGCCATGGGTTTAAGGAAAGGGAAGTTGAGGTGGAGGTTGCGGAGCATTTCCATGAAACCTCCACACTCGTCCTCCAACCTCTCCTTGTACATCCTTGTGGGATAAGGAGGAGGTGGCGTGTACTCCCCCACCGACGATGCCTTCCTTGCCTCCTTCCTCCCTCCCTTCTTCGAATTGGTATCCTCCTTGATGGTATCTTCCTTCTCCTTCACTTCTTCAGTAACGACTTCCGAAACCACCTTCAAACTCCTCACCTGAAGTGAATTCACCCCGACATGGTCCTTGGGGTTTGCCACGGTTTGGGAAGGTAAGGCCCCCTTAGGTCTCTCGGTGATGATGTCGGCAAGGTTATTGATTTGCACCTACAAATTTTGGAGGTTCGCATGATGGCTTCGGAGACCTGCCTCAACCAAGGTAAACTTGGTAGTCACTGATAGACCGTCATTTACACATATTTTTACCCCCGTTCTTACACCGTTTGAGGTGTTGATTCTCGTGTTTTAGGCCGATTTCACGCTAGGTTGTGCTTGTTTGTGATATTTCAGGTCCTAGTACGTGAATGAAGGCTTAGGAGCGAGTCTGGGGTCGATTGGACGAAGAACGGACGAATGGCGAGGTTTTTGGGGAGCTGCACGGGCAGACCAGGGAGACGCACGGCCGTGCACGTGAGCAATATGGCCGTGCGCTTTATGCCGAGGCCATGAACGGGCAGACCCTGAAGATTGCACGGCCGTGCACCCTGGCCGTGCGAGAAGCCTGAGGTCGAACTAATTGATACGCCGCGTTTTGGAGTGCACGGCCAAGTGGGTGATCTGCACGGCCGTGCGAGTCGGGAATTCCTGGTTTAAGAGCCTATTCCGAGCCAAAAGTGGGAGGATCGTGTTTTCAGAGCAAAAACAGAGCCCTAGAGAGAGAAAGTACGAAGAACACACCCTAGAAGTTGTCTTAGAGTTGAATTTCATCGAATCGAGCTTGGAGATCGTCATAGGAGTGGAAATCATCGTCCCGGAGCAGATTATCCTCATCGTTATGAGTATGACTAATCCGATTCTTGTTTTCTCTTCTCTCTCTATGGAGTAGAACCCCTCTCTCACTTGGGTATGAAGAACCCTAGTTCCTTGTGTTAGGGATTTGATTGTAATGACTTGGGATGATATTACTGTTTGATTTTAATCGAATGACGCATGTTTAATGAATTGATTTGAGTCTGATCAGCTTTTCTCAATTTCTGCTGCAACCTGAGATAGATAGAATCTGATTAGGTTGTTAGAGCCTCTTCATTCGATAGTAGGAGATTGGCTATACGAGAGTTAGCCAGTTTACTGCTTTGTACTGGTGTTCTTGGCGCCAGTAGTGGAGTTCTGTGTTCATAGCCTCAGCTTTCTATCCCGGTGAAGACTAGTCGTTTGCCGGGTAGTTAGACTGAGAGGGCTTGGTCAGCTTAAGAGATTCCAAGCTACTGCCGGATCTTCCGCAGTCTAATCAATAGTAAATCAACCCAGGGAATTGCAATTGAACCTAACTAAGGGGCTAGGGGGACTCAATCCCGAGTGACTCTTGCCTGCTTTAGAAACCGAACAATTTACTGCCTTCTTGTTGCTTTTACTTTTCAAAACAATCACTCGAACTAGTTTGCTAGATAATAGAGAATCACGGAGTAAGCAGTAGATCTAGACCCCGGGTTGATAATTAAACTTGCCTGTTACTGCATTCCCGGACTGCGATTACACTTGGTCGCAGTTTGGTGTTGTGTTTTGGCGTGTCAAGTTTTTGGCGCCGTTGCCGGGGACCCTCTAGGTTATTGGGGAAACGTGAGAATTTGTTACTCTAGCTTTTTATTTATTGCACTTTCTTTTCTTTTCCACCCTTGCTTTTCACTTGGGTGTTATGTTTTTGTTGGTGCAGCTCTGAAACATGGATCCTCATGGCTTCTACAACCATTGGGGGTATCAACCACCATCCGTGTGGTATTACCCCGAGACCTCCTGGAGCAATCAAGGAGGAGAAGACTATGGAGTCGGATGTCAGTACCAACCCCCCTACTATGGAGAACAACCAAACCCTTGTGAACCTCAAGAACAATACCCTTTTCAAGAAGAGTTCCTGCCACAACAAGAGGGGCCATCTGAGTTGGAGTTAGCCATGGAGACCTTCGCGGGCCACTCTGCAGAGCCATGCTACACTTCACTGGAAGATCCAAACAAACAATTAAGACTTCTCGTGGAGCAGTTTGCTCGAGACGCTGAGAGAGCATGCTCCAAGATGGATCTTCAAATCCAAGCCCTTGCCTCTTCCGATCCCTCATTTCTCCATGACATGGAGTAGACTGTTCAGTGCTCAGCGAAGCAAACAGAGTGGGTGAAGCAAGTTTGCTCACATCCTGCTCAAGATCACCTTTCTGCTACTATGCTAGAAGAGGTGGAGTATGACAAGGGCAACGGGGGCGTCGAGGAGCCTACAGAATTTATCACAGAGAACTCCCATGATGATCATGATCAGGAAAGTCCTCTGGTGGCAGATCACACCGTTCCTCATTTATGTTGTAGCATGTTGGGCCTGTGCGAGGAGAGGCAAGATGATCCCATTGAAGAAATTGCTTGGCTACTTGCTCTCCAATCTGTTCTGGAAGAAGAAGAGCGAGCAAGGATGAGGAAGGAAGTTGTGGAGGATGAGGAAGGAAGTAAAGAAGAGGTAGTTCATGATCTTTTCCAAGGGGAGAGACCACATTTTGAAGCAGGAAGGGGGGTTGTGGAGGCAATTGGCGTCCAGGTTGAGGATGAAGTTGAGGTGGAAGAGGCTTGCACCGGGCCTATGTTACATTTGATCTCTCCACCAAACTTCGAGGAGCTGCTTGGCAAGGACCCATTTGCAGTGTCTCTTTGCCCAACTAAGAACACATCAACATCAATCCCTCTTGGTGGATACGATGGTGGTCAATCGAATATATCTTATCTGGTTTGGGGCAATGAGACAAGAGCAGATGCGAAGGAGAGGTCTCGTGAGTGGAGACTTCATCTTCCTCAAGGTCACGAGCCGTCTTCATCACCTATCACTTCACTTGCTTGTGACTTGAGACTCCACATTATCGACGAGAACCTCAACTTCAAGGAGGTTTTGGGGTGGACCGAAACTTAGGAGCCACCGTCTAGCTAAGACGTAAAAGAAGCGCTTGTGGGGAGGCAACCCCACCAAGGTTTGTTTTTCTTTCGTTTATTTTTGTTGGTTTGTCCACTTGGAACTATGGTTTCTATCACCCAGTGTGTTTTGCTGATGCTAGCCCGCTGACTGGTCCACTTCCAGTCCCCCAGCAGTGTTCTTACCCGGTAACATCGTTCCCCTTATCTTTCCCTCTACTCCATTGAGGGCAATGTCGTGCTTAAGTGTGGGGGGGGTGCTTTGTATCGGTTGGAATATTTATGATGGTGCTTGGAGCCTAGTCCGCTGTCCGAATCTTACGATTTGAAGGCTCCAAGTACTGCTGTTTGATCATATTGGCACTGTGTTTTGATGGATGAATTGATTGGTTTTCGGATTAATGCATGACAACTTGTTTGCGACTAGGACAACCTATGATGAGGACTGAGATGTGCAGTAGAACGATGTAGGGGTTTAGTTTTTCGACTGTTTGCTTGCCACCTACTCCAGTTGCTGCCGGGCGAGCAGCCAGTCTGGAGGACTCCCTGAGAGGACTCTCCACTTCCACCTCCCCCAGCTGATGGTGATGATGGTGATGACGCCTTCATGGACGACATCGACCTGGATAACCTTGGCGACAAGTAGGCTGTACTCGTTGCCCATCTCAGTGTGTTTTTCCTTTTAGACTTTTGTGTGTTTGCTCCATGTTTGAGGAGCTTGAACTTAGTGTCGTTTGTTTTTGTTTTTGTTTTTCTTTTGTGGAATTTTTATGTTGTAGCCATCTGGGCTAACACTTATCCCTAACGCACAGTGTGCTAGTGTGTTCTTGGTGTTCGATTCGTGCAGAACTGTCCATCTTCCCGTTTGTTTCTCGCTGACTGGTCCACTTCCAGTCCCCCAGCAGTATTTCAATCTGGTAACATCGTTCCCCTTATCTCTCCCTCTACTCCATTGAGGGCAATGTCGTGCTTAAGTGTGGGGGGGGGTGCTTTGTATCGGTTGGAATCTATATTTGTGTGCTTGGAGCCTCGTCCGGTGTCCGAATCTTACGATTTGAGGGCTCCAAGTACTGCTGTTTGATCATATTGGCACTGTGTTTTGATTGATGAATTGAATGGTTTTCGGATTGATGCATGACAGCTTGATTGTGACTAGGACAACCTATGATGAGGACTGAGACGTACAGTAGAATTATGTAGGGGTTCAGTTTTTCAACTGTTTGCTTACCAACTGTGACTTCGATTGATCACTTGTTCTTGACAGTCATTTGTGCATCTAGTTCAGGGAATCAGAATGTGAGATAGAGCATATAGGTAGCCATGTGAGATTTGAGCCTGCTCGTTTCTTTCTTGTGTGATAGATCCCTCTTCCATGATGTGTAGCATTCACGTTGTCACTAGCTAAGATGATGGGGGCATAGGATTAGCCCACGACCAAATTGACTGTCCTGATGTGTCATATCCCCTAGTCAGCCCTTTTGATCCGTGTGTTATCCCTTCTTTCGGTCTACAATGAAAAATCACCCTTTTGCATCTTTTAGAAGGTTCCACAGAGTGGTTTTTACATGTTCTCTGCTGTTTCTGCTAAATTTAATGTGAGTGTTGGAGGTAGTGCTTAAAAGTTGGGCATGTGTTTGAAATATGTGCAGAAGTGGTGGCTCTCTTAAGAAATGAAAAGAAAATGAAAGAAAAACAAAGAAAAAAATGAAAGCAAAAGAGAGCCACCACCAAAAATCTGAATAGTGCCCATTAGGTAGTGTTTCTTAGCAGTCTGGCTTAGAAATGCTGACATTTATATAACCTCATTCAGTCTTGTGCTCTTGAGAATTTGAGTAATGCAGAATGGCAGAAAGGAAAAACTGGTTTGTTTAATTGTGATTGTGTGGGTTTAGAAATGTGGAACCTTGTGCTATGAATACTTTCACCACCTAAAAGGCTTTTTCCCCATGTCCAAGACCCTAGCCAGTCATTTGAACCTGTGTCTAAGACCTCCGGATTAGTTAGTGGTGACACTCCATATGTGAACTCTAGCATTTAGAGGCTGCCATCATGGTGAAGAGATGTTAGGGATTGAGAGAAATAGCATGCGCATTTTTCGCGTTTTACCCCCTTAATTACACATGTTTTTACCCCTATTCTTACACCATTTGAGATGTGGATTCTCGCATTTTAGGCCGATTTCACGCTAGGTTGTGCTTGTTTGTGATATTTCAGGTCCTAGTATGTGAATGAAGGCTTGGGAGCGAGTTTGGGGGCGATTGGACGAAGATCGGACGCGGGGCGAGGTGCTAAGGAAGCCACACGGGCATTCCTGGAATCCACACGGCCGTGCAAGTCATGCTCGTGGCCGTGTGGCTTGTGCCGAGAGCAAACACGGGCAGGATGGAAATTCTCACACGGCCGTGTGACCCTGGCCGTGTGGGAAGCCTAAGTTCGACTAAATCGAGACGCTGCGTTTTGGGAGCTCACACGGGCAACTGGGTGAGCCACACGGCCGTGTGGCCTGCCCGTGTGAGTCGGGAAATCTTGGTTTTTACCCAATTCCGAGCCACAAGTGAGGGAATCGGATTTTCAGAGCAAAAATAGAGCCCTGGAGAGAGAGAAAGTGCGAAGAACACATCCTAGAAGCTATCTTGGAGCTGGGTTTCATCAAATCGAGCTTGGAGATCGTCATAGGAGTGGAAATCATCATCCCGGAGCAGATTTTCCTCATCTTTATGAGTATGACTACTCTGATTTCTGTTTTCCTCTCTCTCTCTATGGAGTAGAACCCTTCTCTCACTTGGGTATAAAGAACCCTAGTTCCATGTGTTAGGGATTTGATTGTAATGACTTGGGATGATTATACTGTTTGGTTTTAATCGAATGATGCATGTTTTATTGAATTGATTGAAGTCTGATCAGCTTTTCTTGATTTCTGCTGCAACCTGAGATAGATAGAATCTGATTAGGTTGTTAGAGCTTCTTCATTCGATAGCAGGAGATTGGTTATACGAGAGTTAGCCAGTTTACTGCTTTGTACTGGAATCCAATTCCAGTAGTGGAGTTCTGTGCTCATTGCTTCAGCTTTCTGTCCCGGTGAAGACTAGTCGTCTGTCGGGTAGTTAGACTGAGAGGGCTTGGTCAGCTTAAGAGATTCCAAGCTACTGTCGGATCTTCCGCAGTCTAATCAACAGTAAATCAACCCAGGGTAATTACAATTGAACCTAACTAAGGAGCTAGGGGGACTCATTTCCCGAGTGACTCTTCCCTGCTTTTGAAAACCGAACCATTTCCTGCTTTTTACTGCTTTTAGTTTAAACAAAAATCACTCGACTTAGTTGGTTAGATAATAGATAATCATGGAGTAGGCAGTAGATCTAGACCTCGAGTTGATAATAGAACTTGCCTGTTACTACATTCCCAGACTGCGATTACACTTGGTCGCAGTTTGGTGTTGTGTTTTGGCGTGCCAGTCACCACTTCCATAAATTGCTCTATCTTGTCAAACTTTTGGCTACTCGTACTCACAAAGGTGTTCACTAGGTCTTCAAGCCTAGATAGCTTGTTGGGTTGTTGTTGTTATTGAAACCCTAGGCCACCTTGTGCTTGGTACGATTTTTGGAAGCTTGAGCCTTACACTTGAGGTCTTTGTTGGATGAAGGTCGGCCGGGTTGGAAATTTCTCGTGGGGCCTTGGAAACCCGGGGGCCTCGGATTAGTCGGTGATGACCAAGCAAAGTTGGGGTGGTTCCTCCATCCGGCTTTATACGTATTGCTATACGGGTTGTTGACCCTAGCATTAGCCACGAATTTGACTTTTCCCTCCGGAGCGGTTGCCTCCTCCATTGCTTGACACTCCGCCATCTCGTGGCTAGTGCTAGAGCACCAGTCGCACGACATCACCGGCCTTTTTCCTTGCCTCTTATCTTCAAGCATAACACTCAAGCAACTTATCCAACTTTGCCTCAAGCGGAGCACTCGCTCTCACACTTCTCACTCCCCTATCATTGCTTCTTCTTCGACTTCTAGTCAACCCCCAATCATATCCCCTAAGGGCCATGTTTTCAAGTATCTCAGTGATTTGGGGTGGAGCCATGTTCATCAATTTCCCCTGACACTAGGAGTCAATGAGGATCTTATCTTCTTGCATTAGGACTCCGTAGAAGGTTTCAATCCAAAACTGTTCTTCAAACCCGTGGTGCTGGCACTGAAGAAAATAGTCGGAGTACCTCTCCCAAGCTTCCCTAAAGGTCTCGTCCTCTTCTTGCTCGAAATGAGTTATCTTCTTTCTCCACTCCGCCATCTTCGAAGGTGGGAAGTAACAAGCCATGAATTTGTTGAGGAGGTCGTCCCATGAGGTGATTGACCGAGGTGGGCGATTGTTCAGCCACCTAAGTGCTTTCCCCAAAAGTGAGTAAGGGAAAAGCCTTAGTTGCAAAGCTTCGGCCGACACACCATTGATTTTCAAGCTCCCCGCGAGCTCCAAGAATATCTGCACGTGCTCTCTTGGTGACTCGCTCTCAAGGCCGTGGAATAAAGCATTGCTTTGTATCATAGTCACTATAGCCGGCTTGATCTCGAAATTGTTTTCCGCCACTGGAGGATGTAGGATTGGCGATTGAATGTTCGCTGGCCTTGGGGCCATATAATATCCCATTGTCCTCGGGGCTTCCTCTTCCCTCGCCGCATCATTCAATTGACGAGCTTGGGCTCCATCTTGCCTTTGGTTTCCCGCCATTTCTACTACAACAACGGGTTCAACTTCCACTTCTTCAACTTCTTCTCCATTAACACCGGGATCCAAATGTTGTCTCCCTCTTTCACTCCTTCTCCTTGCCTCCGCTAGCTCTCTCTCCCGTGCTAGGAGCCAGAGATTTCAGATTATGTCCTCGTCAAGTGGTGGCAAGGGTGTCGGGTTACTCCGGGTCATGCACCACCTACACACGATCGTAAAACAAACCAAGTCTAGCACAAGCAAAGACACACACACTTGCAAAACTGGAAATTAAAAGCTAGATTAACAACCAATAACTTTTTCAAGATAACATACCGTTGTCCCCGGCAACGGCACCAAAAACTTGACTCTTCCCGAATACCACAAAAATTTCCCTCCTAAGGCCCAAGTATAAACCTTAGTTGGGTGCAATATAGGATTAGTATGTTTAAATATCAACCAGGGCCGGTCCGTCTACCCCTACTTCAGTCATTTGAGTCATTATCTAGCAAACAAAGTTTTGGTTTAAAAGTTTTCTAACTAAAACAAAATAAGGCAAAGGTAATTGGTTTTGAAAACTCTTTGTGGGAAGATTACTCGAGTGTCGCTTCCCCCTAACTACTACCATGGTATGTGAACTGGAATGATCGCTATGGGAGATGCAATCGCCAACCGCTAAGGGACGCAAATATGGTCGGAGACCACACTCATGATTGATAAACCGAGGCATGCATTATAGGCTGTAACTAGGCCCTCTCAGTCTAGTCAATCAATGGTTGACTTACTCCCTATCTCAACCCAAGGGTTGGACGGCTTAATTGTGCTTAACCAAATTGCTTAATCCAATCTTAAAGTTTGCTCTAAATTAACCTAGTTAGAAGACTTAAAAAAGCCCTAGGGATACCAACTAAATTGAGACTCCATTGGAAGGGGGGTTTCCCTCTCTAGTCTAGGTTAAGTGTCTAGTTAGATTGCTAAGCATAGACATGCACAATCAAGATGAATGATACCTCAATCATTGAATTAAACAATACCCAATGACAATCATTCAATTCAAATAAAAGAAAACTACATGGTAGAGTTAGGGTTTCACAACTCTACTCCATACTAGAAATGGGGAAAACACAAGGAGAAGAGGTGGAAACCATCTTGGAGGATGATCCCAATCTTCTTGGCCCTTGTGTTGAACTTTCCTTGGAGGAAATCTTCCCAAAATTCACCTTGAAGCAAAACCCTAGCCTTCTTCTCCTTTGGTTCATGTTTCTCTCTCTAGAAATCTGAAGAAGGCTTTTCACACAAAATGGGCTTTCCCCTCTCTCCTCCTTTAAGCTCATCATTTAAACCAGAGACGAGCTCAGTTCACGGCCTGAGTTCACGGTCGTGACATTGAAACGCGTCCGTGAACTGCAGGCATGCGCCAAAACTCACCGCTTCATTCCCTTCTGTTCACGGTCAACAGCCTCCGTTCACGGTCTTAGTGACCGTGAACTCACCTTGCGTCAGTAACCTCTGGGAATGCTCTGGACACATTGAGTTGCACGGTCAATGGCTCCTCTTCACGGTCTTGCATGACGGTGAACTTCCTGGGAAAGCCGTGAACTTGCCATTTTTCACCTCTTCTCCCGGTTTTCGATCTTTTTCGTCCAACTTTCGACTCTGAGGCTGGTTTCACCTGTTGAATCCTGAAACATGCTAAAACACGAAAAACCTAGCTAAAACCAATCTTTTAGGAGCGAATTTGCACAAACACCTAAGTAAAACGGGGTTAAAACATGTACAATTAGGCCCGAATCACCCATCAAGGCTCAACTAAGCTCATGCAAACATCATTCATTCGCCATAATTCACCTAATTCCCCGCCCTATTGCCAAATTCAACATTCAATTCACTAGATTCTCCTCACTTCACTACCTAATATGATTCTCCCAAATTAACCAAGGTAGAGTTGAAAACAAACCCGGAGACTCAAGTAGGAAGGTAGGGGAAGTAAGGAGAGGGCGAGGGAGGCGAAAAACTGGCCGTAACAGGCCGGAGCATGGTCGCCGGAGATTCATCGGAAGCTCGTCGGAGGCTCGCTAGGGGCTACTTCACCGGAAAAAATTGACTCCAAATCCCCCCCAAAATTTTGACGAAGGCCTCCCTTGACGAGGGGAGAATGGGTCTGCGATTGTATTATGATTTGGCTCGCCGGAAGTTGACGAAAAGGGCAAAATTCTTCGGAAAATCGCGGTATTTCGGTGAATTTGAAAGGATTGCGGCGAGTTTTGGGTCATGAAGTGAGGAAAAAGCGTTCACGACCCTTTTACGGATAGACCATGAGGTTCACGGACGCGTTTTCCAATTCACGGTCGTTAAGACCGCGAACATCGCAATCCGTCCGTGAACAAGGGCAAACCGGAGGGTTTGACACACGTGGAAGTGACTTGGTTCACAGATGCGTTTGACTGTTCACGGTCGATTAAGACCGTGAACAGAGCAATCCGTCAGTGAACTGCAGTGAAAATAGGGTACTTCCGAAAAAATTTACTCGACCTACTCCACCGTGGCTCCTATCATTCATGATACAACTCAAAACACACAATCACAAAAACCTGGCACGGGGATACCACTGGACCACTTGAACTCTTCACTCGACACAAAAACAAAAATAAGGAAACAAAACAAACCTAAGTCAACGTCACTAGTTTGACGTTGTGGATCTATCACGCCTTTAAACGCAATGCCGGTGAGAGTGGATCCACCACGATCACGGGGCGAGGCATATCGCCTCCCAACTTACTCTCCATGGGATCGCCTTCTTGGCCGATGACTTTCACTTTGCCCTTTTTCTTCCTCCGGGCATTAGCATGATTTATCCTTTCATGCCAAGCTCTTTTCCTTCCTTCTTTGGGAGATATGTCTTCTTTGCTTTCCTGCTTCACATCATCACAAGGAACAACAGTAATAGTGGGGTTTACCTTGAAAGGTTCTCCTCCACTTGCATTTATATCACCCAGTGCCACTTTCCTCACTTCCTCACTCCTAGGCTTAGGTTCAGTTCCAAGAGTAATTCTCTCATCACCATCCCTCATAATCAAAGTTCCCTCATTTACATCAATTAATGCCTTGGCAGTGGCAAGGAAAGAGCGTCCTAGTATGAGTGGCATTTAGAATCCTCACTTATATCCAAGATCACAAAATTCGTCGAATAACAGAATTTTCCCACTCATACTAGCATGTCCTCCACAATGCCCCTAGGACTAATGACAGAGCGATCGTCCATTGTGACACTAATCCTCGTAGTCTTTAGTTCACCTATGTCTAGCCTCTTAAAAAGCTTAAATGGCATCACATTTATGCTCGCCCTTAAGTCCGCCAAGGAATTTTCTATGTGATGAGTACCGATGCAAAGAGGTATGGTGAAACTACCTGGATCGGGTTGCATCTTCGGCAACCTATTGAGGATGAAGACTGAGCACTCCTTGCCTAGGGTGACATTGGCGAGGTCTTCAAACTTCGACTTCTTGGAGAGAAGCCCCTTGAGGTATTTTGAATACCTTGGCATGTGGGCCATTGCTTCAAGGAAGGGAATGTTGAGGTGGAGCTTTCAGAGCATCTCCATGAAACCTCCACATTCCGCTTACAATCTTTCCTTGTGCACCCTCGTGGGAAAAGGGAGGGGTGGCGTGTACTCAGCCACAGGTGGTGGCGCTGGCGATGCCTTCCTCGCCACTCCTCTCTTTTCTCCCGAGGTTTCTTCTTCTCCACCCTCGAGTAGAGGGTCTTCCTTCTCATTCACTTCTTTGGTAACTACCTCCGGAGTCACCTTCCCACTTCTCAAATGAATTGCATTCACCCCGACATGATCCTTGGGGTTTGTAATGTTTTGAGAGGGTAGGGGTCTCTTTGATCTCTCGGTGAGGATTCTGGCAAGATTGCCGATTTGCACTTCCAAGTTCTGGAGACTTGCTTGATGACTTCGGAGTACCGCCTCAACCGAGGTAAACTTGAGGTTGCCACATCCATGAATTGCTCAATCTTCTCGAACTTCTGAGAGCTTGTACTTCAAGTTTAGAGAACTTCTCAATCTTCTCGAACTTCTCAATCTTCTCGAACTTCAAGTTTAGAGAACTTGTCGACTTGTAGTTGTTGTTGTTATTGAAACCCTTGACCACCTTGTGCTTGGTATGGTTGTTGGAAGTTCGAGTTTTGGAATTGAGGCCTTTGTTGGATGAAAGTTGGCTGAGGTTGATAGTTGCTCGTTGGACTTTGGAAACCTGGAGGTCTTGGATTGGTAGGGGAAGACTAAGCGAAGTTTGGATGATGGCGCCACCCGGGGTTGTAGGTAATGCTATAAGGCTTGTTCCCTCTCGCATTGGCTATGGAACTCACTTGCTCCTCGAGGGTACTTGTCTCCTTCATCGCTTGGCAATCCGCAATTTCATGATTAGTGCTTGAACACCAATCACAAGACATCACCGCTCTCTTTCCTTGATTCTTGTCCTCAAGGATCACCTCGATCAACTAGTCAAGCTTTGCTTCAAGTGGAGCACTTGCTCCCACACTTCGCACTCCTCTTTCGGTGCTTCTCTTCCCACTTCTTGTCAAGCCCCAATCATATCCTTTGAGAGCCATATCTTCGAGCAACTCGGTCACTTGAGGTAGGGTCATGTTCATCAACTTCCCTTGGCAAAGAAAGTTGATGAGAATCTTATCATCTTGAATGAGACCGTCATAGAAAGTTTCTATCCGAAATTGCTCCTCGAATCCATGGTGAGGGCATTGAAGGAAGTAGTCGGAGAATCTTTCCCATGCATGCCTCAACGTCTCATCTTTCTCTTGCTCAAAGTGAGTGATCTTCTTCCTCCACTCGGCCGTCTTGGAAGGAGGACAATATCGGGTCATGAACTCGTTGAGTAAATCGTCCCAAGAGGTGATGGATCGAGTCGGACGGTTGTTGAGCCATCGGAGATCCTTCCCGGCCAAAGAATAGGAGAATAGCTTCAGTTGCAATGCATCCTCGGGGATGCCATTTATCTTCAAGCTTCCCGCAAGCTCAAGAAACCTTTGGACATGCTCTCGCGGCGACTCATTGGCAAGCCCATGGAATAAGGCATTGTTTTGAATCATCGTCACGAGAGAGGGATTGATTTCAAAGTTGTTGGCAACCACGGGTGGATGTAGGATATGAGATTGGATATCTACCGCCCATGGAGCCATGTAATAGCCCATAGTCCTTGGCTCTTCCTCGGCTCCCTCTTCCTCATTTTGGTTTTGAAGCATATTAGCACCTCGATGTTGATTCGCCGGCCGCCATCTCAACTTCAACTTCTCCTTCAATTCCTTCAAATACGGGACAAACTTGTTGTCCCTTCTCTTGAATTCTCCTTCTTGTCTCTGCTAGCTCCCTCTCACGAGCTAAAATTCGGAGAGTCCGGTTGATGTCCTCGTCCAGTGGTGTTAAAGGCGCCGGATTGCTCCGGGTCATGCACCTCTCTACACACACTTAAAGAACACAACACGTCTAGCACAAGCACACTTCACATTTAGCAAAACTAAAAATAAAATCTAGATTAACACCAAACAATCTTTTCAAGATAACAAACCGAAGTTCCCCGGCAACGCCGCCAAAAACTTGACTCGCTCCGACTATCACAATAAAATCCCACCTAAGGTCCAATTATAAACCTTAGATGGGTGAAATATAGGGCAAGTATGTTTAAATATCAACCCAGGCCAGCCCATGTACCGCTACTTCGATTGTTTGAAACATTATCTAGCGAATTATTGTTTGTTGAAATCTCTACAATCTACAGTTTGAAAGCAAGATTTTGAGAAGTAAATGGGTGGGAAACTCTTGGTGAGAAGCTTCACTCGGGTGTTTCTTCCTCCTAACTAACTACTATGACCCGTGGGATCGAATGAACCGGTGTGTGACAAGGAAATTGTGACCCGACAATGGTTAGAAACCATCCTCTCAATTGCTAGGCCAACGTAAGCATTAGAGGCTACAATTCTTGGCGCAAGCAATTGAGGGTTGACTTACCTTCTCCCTCAAACCAAGGCTTGAACGGAATAATCCCAATCAACCTAGGTGTCTAATTCAAGTAGAGGTTTGCCCTTCATTAACCTAGTTAGGAGGCATGGAATGCCTAAGAAAACCCAGCTCAATTTTGAGCCTCTTAAGATAAGGGGCTTCTCTCTAATCTAGGTTAGAATAGCACAATATATTGCCAAGCAAACAATATGCAAAATCACCATGAAAAATACCTCAATTCTTAAATTAAACACCACCATCACACAATCAATTACATGATAGTAGTTAGGGTTCTACAACACCCAAGTGAAAAGGGAAACTACTCCATGCTAGACAAAGGAAGAACACAAAAGAGGAAGAAAGAAACCATCATTGTGACGCCTCCAACTCTCCTTGTGCTTGTAGAGATCCTCCAAAGAAAAAGAACTTCCCAAAATCTTCACTTGAAGCAAACCCTAGCCTCTTCTCCCTCTTGGTTCTTGACTTTCTCTCTCTAGTGTTTCAAGAAGAAGAAGAAGGTTTCTCTCACTTTGAGCTCTCTTTCTTCTTCCTTTCAGTTCTCCATTTATACTGAGATCGTGCCCAGTTCACGGTCCCCGTTCACGACCGTGAACATCAGAACTCGTCCGTGAACTCAGTGAGTTGGATCAAAACGCACCGCTTCACTTCTGGGGTTCACGGTTTGTGGTTCCAGTTCACGGTCTTAGAGACCGTGAACTGCCTTGGCGTCAGTAACCTCAGAAACCCCTTTGGACACTTTGTTGTTCACGGTTTGTGGTTCCGGTTCACGGTACTGGCGATCGTGAACTCCAATGTTGGACCGTGAACTCTGGTTGAATCCTCCTCTTTGCCCGGTCTTTGCTCCTTTTCTTCCAACTTTCAACTCCGGGGTTAGTTTCACTTGTTAGACTCCGAAACACATTGAAACACAAGAACCCTAGCGTAAAACCACGCCTTTTGGAGCTCAATTGCTACAAACATCAAAGAGAAACGGGGATAAAAAGTGTACAATTAGGCCCGAATCAATATGTATCACTCAGAGGACAAATTTACCATCTATTGGACAGTCTACTATCACCAGAATGTTCAACTTCTAAGTTAGTTGAGTTATACATTCATCAAAGGAGAAATAAGTTGAAATGACTCTGATTCGATCGTTACATATTATAATTTAAAATCATGTGCGTGAAGTTTTTTTCACGTGGCTAAAAAATATGTTAGACGCTCACAATATTTGGCCCAAACTTAAAGATGCACGAAAGGAAAAATCAATGAAAAGTTATGTACAAGTACAACATATGATGTTGAAAACTGTTGGCAAATCAAAGAGAAGATGATCGTGAATATAATCTTCAAAATAGTGATGACGTTATGACTCTTATTGTTTTACATTATCGTTGCTCTTAGGCAAACTCAAACTAAATATGGTCACCCTACTATCATACAAAGCTCGAATAATAAATAATATTAATAAATATATACAAAGAGAAATAGTAGTCTACCACTTTTTGTAAATATAACAAAAAAATAAAACATGAAGGGCGGGCACAAAACTAGTAGTTCTTTAAAAGATTTATAGATGCTGCTTCATTCTGCAAAAGTTATTGTAGGGTCAATTACTAACCATACAAACTGAAACAATAACGTCATGAGGGAAGTTTAAGCATAAATAATATATTCGACGACCCTTCTACCTTATGCAAGTTTATCGCTCCATCGACTAAATGCTATTGTAACTAACAAACTTATGAAAAGAAAGTTTAAGAATAAAATAAAATTACTTTCACTTTACATTAAAATTATCCTTTTAAAATATTTATTTTTCTGATACGCGAAATAATGTTTTTGTCAAAACTCAAAAGTTGGGAAGCTGGGTCATTTCAGAGTCATTTCAACTTCTTCTCCTCCTAGTTCCTCCCCTGTAGAGGCGCAAATGGTCTCCGCAATCGAACAAAAAGTCGAGACCTTGACCTTCTAGACTGATCATGACTTTTACCCACCAGACCTTTCATTCATTCAATTAGTCAAATTACCATTGTTATCATTTACAAATCTTCTCATCCCTTTTTCCAAAACCAAACCCCTGTAACTCGAAACCAACCAGAGAAGAAGAAGAGGAATGGAATCAGCGAAATCCGCCAGCCTGGGCAGCTCTCTGCTCGTGCCTTCCGTCCAGGAGTTGATCAAGACCGAAATCGGCGCCGTCCCGCCCAGATACTTGCGCCCTGATCAAGACCAGCCCATCGTTTCCGACGCCGATGTTCCGATTGTTGATTTGGGTAAGCTGGTTGATGAAGCCACCATGGATTCCGAGCTCGCCATCCTCCACTCCGCCTGTAAAGATTGGGGCTTTTTCCAGGTTCGACCAAACCCTTTTACACTCCTTCACGCTTCCTTCGGTCCAATTTTTGAGAATTTGCTTTTGATCATAGAATGGAACATGGGATTGACTTTGGTTCTTTCCTTCAATTCCTGGAACTCGAAATGGGTATGCAGAATTTGGTTAATTCTCTTCAACACCCGTAGTAGTATTGTCAGCAAATTAAGAATGCAACCTGCTCTTGCAAACTGGGTCCCTATTTTCCTTTTTGGGACTGTCATGACTCATGATATCTAGTTACTGATAAAAATCTCGACCTAGATAATTTCTTTCTTTTAGTGGAATCACTGATAAAGCACCACAAGTGAAAGTAGAGAAGGGTGGTATAATGAAATGTAAAAGAGAAAGAAAATCCCTTATGATGGAATTTGATCTTTCATTGTGCAGCTGGTAAACCATGGAGTAAGCTCTACTGTGGTGGACAACATGAAGACACAAGTTCAAGAATTCTTCAACCTCCCAATGGAAGAAAAGCAAAAATTCTGGCAATCACCAGGAGAAGTGGAAGGTTTCGGACAGTCATTCGTTGTCTCCGAGGAGCAGAAGCTCGATTGGGCCGATCTCTTCTTCCTCGTCACTCAGCCTCCACAACTCAGGAAGCCTCATTTGCTCCCGAAGCTCCCCCTTCCTTTCAGGTCTCATACATCATTATCCGTTCGATTGGATTAGGGGGTTGAATTTCTCACAGTGTCTGATCTGTTGGGTCTGTTTCCACAGGGACACATTGGAGAGCTACTCCCTCGAGGTAAAGAACCTGGCAGGCAAAGTACTGGACCAAATGGCGAAAGCCTTGCAGATGAAACCAGAGGAGATGAAGGACATTTTCTCAGGGAACATAAGGCAGACAATGAGGATGAACTACTACCCTCCGTGCCCCCAGCCCGACAAGGTCATCGGCCTGACACCCCACTCCGACGGCACTGGCCTCACCATCCTCTTACAAGTGAATGAAGTTGAAGGCTTGCAGATCAAGAAAGACGGGAACTGGGTACCGGTTAAGGTCCTTCCCAACGCGTTCGTGGTCAATGTCGGTGACATCGTCGAGATCATAACCAATGGGGTGTACCGGAGCATCGAGCATCGGGCGACGGTGAACTCGGAGAAGGAGAGGCTGTCGATTGCTAGTTTCCATTCTCCTAGGTTTGATGGTGAGATTTACCCTGCACCGAGCTTGGTGTCTGGCGAGACGCCTGCCTTGTTCAGGAATGTGAGCGTTAAGGAGTTCTTTAAGGGGCTATTCTCTCGTGAGCTTCAGGGGAAGTGTTACCTCGATACCTTGAGAATCTAATGAGGGTTGGAAATGGCCCTACGAAAGCATCCTTTCAGGTTTGCTTGCAGCTTGTTCTTGCATGAGTAACAGAAATGTACCGTATTTTGGGTTTGCTTGTATAATATTGGGGTAAAAAAATGCAAGAATGCCATTGAACTTTTTGTCGTTGTTAATACATCAGTTTGTTATTTTTATTTTTGTGGTTGCCAATATTCGGAAAAAATTCCAAAATATACATGTTTTTTAAAAAAAATTCCAAAATACACACGTTATAATTTTTATTTCCAAAATACACATGTTTGGGCATCACTGCGGTCGTCAACCGCAGTGAATGCATTTACCGCGGCAGACAAAAGCGGTGAATGCATCACCGCGGTTGACGGCCGCGGTGAATGACTGATGTAACACCGAAACTTCAAATGAACGTAACTTTGCGCTCGGTTATCCGATTGTAGAATTTTTTTTAATCCACATAACTTTTCAAGATCTTTCAATATGCAACAAGCCTTCATCCCAAAAAAATTCGTTTGCTACCCCGAACAAGCAATTTATCGATTTTGACAAACTTGTTAAGGAGGACATCAATGGGCCAGTCACACGTGCAGGCAAGGACGTTGAAGGAGAAGCTTACGACATATTTGGAGAGCTACTTTGGAGCCATGGACGTGGAGCTATTTCGAGGGAAGTCATATATGATGATTCGAGTGGAGGAAGAAGAAGGAAGTGCTGAAGAGAAGGCAATTGCAAGAAGCAGCATTAACGGGTTTACTTAACGGGTCCAGGCTTAACGATTTGGGCTTAACGGGCTGTTTTCGAGTTTTCTTGTTTTAAAGTCGGTTTATGATTGTTTTTCCATGTTGGAGTCAGATTTGGGTTGTACTTTGCCTATTTAAAGGGCTGAACACGTTGGTTTGCCCTTAGACGATTATTATTGAATTTTAGAGGCTATTGCCGAGTTCCCTACACGGAATTTGCCCTAATTACTCTGTCGAGAATCTCCATAGTGCTAGAGCGACTCTTATCAGCTAGGTATTCACCCTAGTTGTGGTGAGCTACCCATATCGATTGCCCTTTATTCCGAGTTGAATCTGTCCGATCGATTCATATATAGATTGCCCTTATTCACGGGTGAGTACTGTCCGATCGATTTCCATCCTATCCGTTTCTGTTTGGTTCGAGAAGCTTGACCCTGTGCTACTTTGATTACATCAAGTGGTATCAGAGCCTGGTTCAAATAAGTGGCGTGTGCTTGAAGTTTTTTGAAGATCTTGTGTGTTCTTGTTCGTGTTCTTGGTGGTTTTGTGTGAGTTCTTGAAGGTCTTGGCGTGTTCTTGAGCCGCAAGACAGGAGTTTGTTTGTTCTTGGGAGTTCTTGCGAGGCAAGAAGAGGTTTTGCGAGTTCTTGTTAAGTTCTTGTGTTCTTTGAGTTTTTTTGCATCGCAAACATGGAAGCAGCACTCGAAGCGATCAGAAATCAATTGGAGAACATTGCTCGTGCTCAAGAAGAGCAAACCGCAAGGCTTGCCGAGCAAGCCACAAGGATGGAGGCTGTCGAGACAAGGCTCCAGCAACCGGTTGTGGTCGATGCAAACCCTAACCCTAGACTTCGACAAGAAGAAAGGGGAAGGGAAAACCGAGCTCCTCCACCCTTGGTTCACGAAGTACAGCGTCATATGCGCCAGCATAGACGCCTTGGAATGCCTCGAGCTGGAAGGAGAGTGCGGCAGCAGCATCATGAAGAGGAGTTTAATGACGAGGAAGAAGAGGGATTTGAGGAGGATGATGATTTGCGAAACCTCAAGGTCACGATTCCACCTTTTCGCTGTACCACGAACCCTGATGCTTATTTGGATTGGGAGCGAAAGATGGAACTTGTGTTTGATTGTCATAACTACTCCGAGAAGAAGAAAGTGACATTGGCTGCCCTAGAGTTCTCGGATTATGCACGTGTTTGGTGGGATCAGTTGGGAACGAGACAAAGGAGAAACAGGCAGCGTCCTATTGAGACGTGGGATGAGATGAAAGGAATTATGAGGGATCGGTTTGTACTGAGTTCCCATTTGCGAGATATGTATCAAAACCTCCAGCTTCTACGACAAGGAACTAAAAGCGTTGAAGATTATCACAAGGAGTTGGAAGTGTTAATGATACGTGATGATGTGAGAGAGGACCGCGAGGCTACCATAGCTCGTTTTCTGTATGGTCTCAATCGAGAGATCAAGAACGTGGTGGTGAACAGCGAGAAAATATCTTCCATACGAGATGTATAGTTGATGGGAAGTTGCTGTCTCTAGTGATCCATGGAGGAAGTTGCACGAACGTTGTGAGCGCGTGTGCGGTGAAGAGGCTAGGGCTGCCTGCGTTGAAGCATCCAAAGCCATACACGCTGCAATGGCTTAACAATCACGGCTCTATCAAAGTCACAAAGCAGGCACTAATGAAGTTCGAGATTGGAGATTACTGATAGACCATCGATTGCACATGTTTTTACCCCTATTCTTGAGCCGTTTGAGATGTTGATTCTCGTGTTTTAAGCCGATTTCACTCTAGGTTGTGCGTTTATGTCATATTTCAGGGCTTGACGTTGGAATCGAGGCGAAGAAACGAGTTTCGGGTCGAAAGGAGCACGTTTGGGTCGAAGTGTGCTGGAGGAGCAAAATACCCTGCCATGAGCAGAAATACCCGGCCGGGTATTATTTGGAGCAGACCGGGAAAAAGGCGTTTTGGACGTTGAGAAGCAGAAGGGGGCCCGGTCGTGAGGCTTAAATCCCTGGTCGGGGATTCTTGGCCTTGACCGGGGATTTTCCCCTGTTCCCCGACGGTGCGTTTTGAATATACCCAGTCGCCACCCAAAATACCCGACCGGGTATTCAGACCGGGGATCGCGATAGACAGCTTCTTAAGGGAAAAGAAGGGCAAAAGTGAAGGGTTCCGAGTTTTAGAGAGAAAAAGCGCTACCTAGAGAGAGAAAGTGACGAACCTGATTCTTGAAGTGTCTTTGATCGATCTCCATCACCATTGGAGCCCGGCTTGAGCTTGGAGAAGAGCTGATTGAGTGCCAGAAGCAGATTCTCATCCTTCACAGTATGGTTTCCGCATTTGAGCTAGATTTCCCATCTCTTTCTATGGAGTAACTTTCTTATTCACCTCGGTATGAAGAACCCTAGATTTGCATGTTAGGTCTAATTGTATGAACCCAAGTACAGATTCTTTGATTAGATTATATTCAATTGAGGTTTGAATTGTTGAATGGCATGAATCCTGATCAAATTCCTGTTATTTCTGCTTTGACCTAGAATGAGAATATCTGCCTAGGTTAATAGAGCATCCTTGATTGAAGGTAGTGAATTGACGACTTTAGTCGAGGAGTCAATTCACTATTCTGTACCAGATATACTTCGGTAGAGGAGGTTTGGTTAGTTAGGGCCTCAATCTGTTTACTCCGGTGGAGGTTAGTTGCCCGCTGGAGACTCAGATTGAGAGGGTCTGGAGACCTTTAGTCGAGACTACAGACTGTTTAAGAACCTCCCGCAGTATAACTATCATTGAAAATGAACTTGGTAAATTACAATCCAGCTTAACTATAGTCTAGGGGGAACCATATCCGGGTGATCTCTCTCGACTTGGAAACAACCTTTTTACCTGCTTTGCTTGTTTGCTTGTTTGGAACTTCACTAAAGTTTCACCGCTAAATAATAAGAACTCACGGGGTAGTCATCACACTAAGGACCCGGGTTGACATTAAAACCCAAACCCGCTATACTACGCTTTAGGAGGTGGTTACACTTGGCCATTTTCTAGAGTGACGGTAGGAGCGAGTCAAGTTTTTTGCGCAGTTGTCGGGGACGGCTAGGTTGTTTAAGAAACGTGATTTATGTTAATTTAGCTTTTCTTTTTAGCATTGTTTGCTTTGTCACACTTGTGCCTTCACGGGTTTGTTGCTTGACTGTGTGCAGGTAGTGCATGACCCGTAGCCAGTCAGGAGGTTTACTGCCGTTGGATCCGGAGCTTGAACGCACCTGCCGCCAACTTAGGAGACAACAGCGAGCTAGACTGGCTACGGCGGAGCGCATAGACGGCCACTTGAGCAGCGATTCCGAGATAGAGTACGAGATGGAAGGTGAACACAACCCGCCCCAGGGGATACCTCTCCAGGTTCCCCCAGTGAATCAGATCTTGGGGAACAACCCCATACCCCAGGCAGATGGGGTTCATCATCAGCCACCGCCGCCGGGTCCCACCTTGGATTACTACTATACTCCACGGGTCGCTGATATCCGCCCGGTCATCCTCTATCCACCTATTTCAGCGAACAACTTCGAGATCAAGCCATGCTGGATTCAGCTCATTACATCCTCTGTCCAGTTTCATGGCTTGAAGGATGAGGAGGCAAGGGTGCATCGTTCCCGTTTCCTGCAGCTGACGAAAGGGTTCAAGATGAACGGTGTACCCGATGATGCGATTCGCCTTCACCTCTTCCCCCATTCTTTGGCGGGGCATGCTAAGAGGTGGTTGGAGACCCAGCCCCCACTGTCCATCACTTCTTGGGACGATCTGGCCAACAAGTTCGTGCACATACTATCCGGCATTGAAGACCACAGAGATCCAGCGCGAGATCACTCACTTCCGCCAAGAGCCAGATGAGTCACTTCGTGATGCATGGGAGCGGTACTCGGGAATTTTCTGGCAGTGTCCCCATCATGGCTTCAGTGATGCATTCACCATGGGGAACTTCTACAGTGCTCTCTCTCCGGAAAGCCAGAGGGTGATTGAGTCTCTATGCCCAGGAGGGGATATTCTTACTAAGACTCCACCCGAACTGAACCAGATGATCAGTACCTTGGCTGCCAGAGATCATTCCTGGGGGCAGAGCACCAGAGGCAGGAGCTCTCGAGATCGAGGCGTGCATGCCATGGAGGCCAGGTCTGGGCTAGAGCGGGAGGTGGCTGAATTAGTGCAGACATTGAAGCAGCCCAACAGTCTTATTCCGGGCAGAGGGTTGGTTGTACCTCCAGTAGCTCAATGTCAGTGGTGTGAGAGCTCGAACCATCTGGTGGAAGACTGCCAGGCTGTGCGGGAGTCTTCTACTCCCCAAGAGCAGTTGGACTTCATCGCCAATGCTCGGCGCCTTGACCTATACAACAACACATACAATGAGGGGTGGTGCCAGCATCCCAACTTTGCTTGGAATAGCAACACCACTAGACCACCTGGTCTCCCAGCACCAGCCGGTGGTTTTCAGCAGAGGCAGCCTTTCCAGGCCAGGCAGGGGCCAGCTCCACAGCAGTAGCCTTACCAGCCCAGGCAGGGGCAGCCGTTCCAGCAGCCGCAACGCCATTATGTCGAGCCAGCAGCAGCTCCAGCTCCAGATAATCAGATGACGGAGCTGAAAAATATTTTGGCGGCATTCATGACTACCAGCCAGGCGAATTTTACTAGGATAGACCAAAGCATCGCCTCGCTAGAGGCGGGTCAGAGGAACCAAGGTGCCATACTACAGGACCTCAAGCATTAGATTGGATGGATAGCCCGCCAGAATAATACCAGGGCACCGGGAACTCTACCTGCCACCACCATCCCTAATCCTCGCGAGCCTCACCAGCAGCTGGATGCCATTTTCACCAGGAGTGGCAGGCCAACATCGGTTGTACCTGCCTCGGTCAGGCAGAAGGAACCACTACCTGCTCCAGCACTTCCAGCCGACGATGCAGAAGTGAGGGTGGAGAAGGAAGCCCCTGCTCCCAAGCCACAGCCAGTGGTTAAGGAGCATGTACCCCAGCTTCCCTTCCCCACTCGCTTACACAAAGACAGGCTGGAGACTGAGTTTGCCAAGTTCATGGCAATGTTGACGTAGGTCAACATCAACATGTCGTTCGTGGAGGCACTGTCGAAGATGCCCAAGTACGCCAAGTTCATGAAAGACATCCTCAAAAACAAGAATAAACTTGGGGATCTTTCGACAGTGCTGCTAAGCGAGGAGTGTTCTGCTATCCTGCAGAACAAGCTGCCCGAAAAGCGCAAGGACCCAGGGAGTTTTACTATCCCTCTTACTATTGGCAGCATGCATGTAGGCAAGTCCTTGGCGGATCTAGGCGCTAGCATAAATGTCATGCCGTATAAGTTGTTTAAAAAGCTAGACTTAGGTGAACTTAGCCCTACTAGGATGAGCATTCAGCTAGCTGACCGTTCCATTGTGCATCCTAGGGGTATCGTCGATGATCTGCTTGTTAAAGTAGGCGCATTCACATATCCTGTTGATTTTGTTATTCTGGATATAAATGAGGATGTGGATGTGCCTTTGCTTTTGGGTAGACCATTTCTCGCCACCGCCAAGGCACTTATTGATGTGTATAGTGGTAAACTGATCTTGCGTGCTGGGAATGAACATGCTACTTTTTCTGTGTCTGAATTGGATCATTGTGATGTGGTTGGTGTCACACCCATGCATGCTACTTCTGACCAGGTACACGAGCCTGTCGTGTATCCTTCTGCATCTCTCATTTTGCAGGATCCCCCTCTCACTCCTTCGCCTCCACTCCCTCCAGCCTCACCTCCGACTAAAAAGATCAAGGAGGAGTGACGGCCAAAGCCGCAGGTGGCTAAGCCTGCTCGGAAGAAAGGTGGCGACCACTGTGAGATGGTCCCACCTCCTGCACCACGACAACCCTGGCCATCCGAGTACTCACTCGCTTGCATCCTGCCGGATGGCCAGGTCGAGCTGACCAATGCTGGTGGTCGCACCCGTCGGGTGCATGGCCACAACCTGAAGCTATACCTCAAGAGCGATGTGGATCCGCTCGTGGAGGCACCTGTTCCTGCACCCCCTGAGTATCCACCATGGGCATCCAACTAAAAGACGGTAAATAAGCGCTTGTGGGGAGGAAACCCCACCACGGTTTGCATTTCCTTTTCCCTTTTTTCTGTGTTTTTGTGTCGTGTTGGGTCAGTTGCATGTATGTGTTGAAGTTCGATCGTGGTTATGCCTCGGTTTGGTGTTTGCGTGCAGGGGAGGTTGAAAATTTGGGAGAATGAGCTTTTTGGCCGGAAGGGTTAAATACCCGGTCGTGAGCCAAAATACCCGACCGGGACCCCTTCTGCCTTCCGGGGCGAAAAAGGGAAAATCCCATACCTTGACCAAAAAATACCCGACCAGGTATTTTTGGCTCAAGGCCGGGGATTTCCCAGCCTTGGAACGCGGCATTTCAGAAACCCCCGACCTTGACCCAAAAATACCAGACCGGGTAATTTTGGCTCAAGATCGGGGATTTTATGCACTCGAAACGCGTCGTTTCCAAAACCCCCGGTCGTGGACTCGAAATACCCGACCGGGTATTTTTGAGGCCCGACCGGGGATTTTTGCTATTTAAGCAAACCCCCGGTCAGTTTTCTCTCTCTACCCTGATGAGCCGGAGCCCCTGCTCTCTCCACCAGGGGACCTTCAGCCACGACGGAGATCAGAGAGAGGAGAGTCCTCCTCTGGTCCTTCTGGTCCCTCGATGGCTTCTGGCCCGTCGATGGACTTCTTCACGGAGCAGTTCCAGCAGATGGGGCTCCAGTTCCAGCAGCTCGGACTTCAGAACCAGCAGCTCATGGACCATCAGGTCCAGTTCTACCAGCAGTATTCGGCCCACCAGGCTGAGTACCAGTCCATGCTGAAGGTTGTGGACGAGCGCCTCGACCGGATGGAGGCCCAGATGGGGGTCACTGGTGCTCTCATCGAGCGGGAGAGAGATCGTGGTCGCTGGTTGATGGAGTACTAGGAGCACCTGCTCCAGTCTTGTCACCCACCAGAGGAGCACCACTGGACCACCAGGTGGGAACACTCACCACCCCCACCACCACCGACATATGGGGTCGACGACCTCTTAAACCAGATCGACTTCACCGGCTCTAGGAGTCTGTCCTAGTGGCTTGTTCTGTGTTGTTTTTATTTCTGTCAGAGTGCAAACTGTCTTGTGTGTTGGTTTCTTTTCTTTCTTTTTATTTTGGATGATGTACTATTGGGCTGACCATTGGACCTAACGTATTGTGTTTGAGTTCTTTTGTTCCCTTTAGCTGTGCTTTGTCATGACTGGTCCTCTCTCCAGTCTGCTTCACTCAGACTGGTCCCCTTCCAGTCTCATGCATTTCATGCACACCGGTAACATCGTTCCCCTTATCTTTCCCTCTTCTCCTTTGAGGGAAATGTCGATCTTAAGTGTTGGGGGGGATGTTTCTCTTTTGACTGCATTAGATCTGTTTGTGTGCTTGGAGCCTAGTCCACTGTCCAAATTTTTAAATTTGAGGGCTCCAAGTACGTGTTTCCTTGCAAATTGCCTGCTCAGTATGCTTTGAATTGACAGTCTCTATAGTAATGTGCAACCTAGGGAGGTAGTGTAGCACTATGGAGGATGTTGAAGTATAAGATTTTTCCTATCTAGTCTCTGCTGTGCCAGTTGATTTTGTGAATTAGTGGAGCTAACACCGTTGAATTCATGTGGTAATGTGGACTCTGTTTGGATTGTGTTATGGACTCGTGTATTGAACAGGGTGCTCATGTGGGAAATGAAAAGCAGTTGGTCCTCCTTGTCGAAATAATCAAAATCTTAAACATGGGGTAAGCCCAACGTGTGTGGCACCGTTCATTGCACAAAATCGGGTTTTGGAGGAGATTTGAGTGATCCTTAGTGGGGTACTCCTACAAGGTGAAGCTAAGTTGTCTCTAGTACAAGTAAAACTTCCACCTGTTGAACGGTTTGCCTACTCGAGGATGTGTTTTTAAGGGCACGAATAGAGCTTCCGACCCCCCTTAATTTCATTGCCTCCACACGAGTTGAGGAAAAGGAGTTAAAAGAAGTACTCTTGGCGAGCGCCAGGTGTACAGAAGTTGCTCTTGCTCGACTAATAAGGGTCGACCGTTCAACATACTGCAGTTGGAACCCCGACATGTGAAAGAAAAAAAATGTAAATGAGAGTGAGAAAAAGGGGTTCCAGCGGTGAAATGAAGTGAAAGAGCACCCTGGTACAATGAGTCCTTGGTTGTGAATGTTGTGAGTCCCTTTATCCATGAACTGACTGTCTTACTTCTACTTCTTCTCATGATCCTGGCTTGAGTCTAGAACTCGCATTGAGAGAGATAGGGGACGTCTTAGAAGACCAGTTGACCTCGTAAGCTGCTTTATGATCTAGAAAATCCTCTACCGACGATCGGGGTTGTTTGTTGCTATAGAGGTCTGCAGAGCTGCATTGGTTTGAGTTAGGTTTGCTTGGGGACAAGCAAACGGTTAAGTGTGGGGGAATTTGATAGACCATCGATTGCACATGTTTTTACCCCTATTCTTGAGCCGTTTGAGATGTTGATTCTCGTGTTTTAAGCCGATTTCACGCTAGGTTGTCCGTTTATGTCATATTTTAGGGCTTGACGTTGGAGTCGAGGCGAAGAAACGAGTTTCGGGTCGAAAGGAGCACGTTTGGGTCGAAGTGTGCTGGAGGAGCAAAATACCCGGCCATGAGCAGAAATACCCGGCCGGGTATTATTTGGAGCAGACCGGGGAAAAGGCGTTTTGGACATTGAGAAGCAAAAGGGGGCCCGGTCGTGAGGCTTAAATCCCCGGTCGGGGATTCTTGGCCTTGACCGGGGATTTTCCCCTGTTCCCCGACAGTGCGTTTTGAATATACCCGGTCACCACCCAAAATACCCGACCGGGTATTCAGACCGGGGATCGCGACAGACAGCTTCTTAAGGGAAAAGAAGGGCAAAAGTGAAGGGTTCCGAGTTTTAGAGAGAAAAAGCGATACCTAGAGAGAGAAAGTGACGAACCTGATTCTTGAAGTGTCCTTGATCGATCTCCATCACCATTGGAGCCCGGCTTGAGCTTGGAGAAGAGCTGATTGAGTGCCAGAAGCAGATTCTCATCCTTCACAGTATGGTTTTCGCATCTGATCTAGATTTCCCATCTCTCTCTATGGAGTAACTTTCTTATTCACCTAGGTATAAAGAACCCTATATTTGTATGTTAGGTCTGATTGTATGAACCCAAGTACAGATTCTATGATTTGATTATATTCAATTGAGGTTTGAATTGTTGAATGGCATGAATCCTGATCAAATTCCTGTTATTTCTGCTTTGACCTAGAATGAGAATATCTGCCTAGGTTAATAGAGCATCATTGATTGAAGGTAGTGAATTGACGACTTTAGTCGAGGAGTCAATTCACTATTCTGTACCGGATTTACTTCGGTAGTGGAGGTTTGGTTCGTTAGGGCCTCAATCTGTTTACTCCGGCGGAGGTTAGTCGCCCGCTGGAGACTCAGATTGAGAGGGTCTGGAGACCTTTAGTCGAGACTACAGACTGTTTAAGAACCTCCCGCAGTATAACTATCATTGAAACTGAACTTGGTAAATTACAATCCGGCTTAACTGCAGTCTAGGGGGAACCATATCCGGGTGACCTCTCTCAACTTGGAAACAACCTTTTTACCTGCTTTGCTTTTTTTCTTGTTTGGACCTTCACTAAAGTTTCACCGCTAAATAATAAGAACTCACGGAGTAGTCATCACACTTAGGACCCGGATTGACATTAAAACCCAAACCCGTTATACTACGCTTTAGGAGGTGGTTACACTTGGCCATTTTCTAGAGTGACGGTAGGAGCGAGTCAATTACAAATATGAGATTTTGTGTGATATAGTGCCTATGCAAGCTGCGCATGTGCTTTTTGGCAGGCCATGGCAGTTTGATCGACAAGCACAACATGATGGAGTGACAAATAAGTACAAGTTGCAACATGGAGGAAAGAAGTTCATGTTGAAGCCTCTGTCTCCAAGTAAAGTATATCGAGGTCAACTCCAAATGTGCAACTGACTCGACTCTACTGTCACCCTAGAAAATGGCCAAGTGTAACCACTTCCTAAAGCGTAGTATAGCGGGTTTGGGTTTCAATGTCAACCCGGGTCCTAGATGTGATGACTACTCAGTGAATTCGTATTATCTAGCAATGAAACTTTAGTGAGATTCTAAACTAACAAGCAAGCAAAGTAACTAAAACGGTTGTATTCAGGTTAAGAGAGGTCACCCGGATATGGTTCCCCCTAGTCTGCAGTTAAGCCGGATTGTAATTACCAAGTTCAGTTTCTATGAAGATTATACTGCGGAAGGTTCTTAAACAGCCTGAAGTCTCGACTAAAGGTCTTCAGACCCTCTCAATCTGACTCTCTAGCGGGCGACTAACCTCCACCGGAGTCGACAGATTGAGGCCCTAAGAACAAAACCTCCACTACCGGAGTAAATCCGGTACAGAATAGTGAGTTGGCTCCTCGACTAAAGTCACCAACTCCCTACCTTCAATCAAGGATACTCTATTAACCTAGGCAGATATTCTCATTCTAGGTTAAAGCAGAAACAACAGGAATTTGATCAGGATTCAAGTCATTCAATCATAAAACCTCAATCGAATATAATCAATCACAGAATCAGTACTTGGGTTCATACAATCGAAGCCTAACATACAAATCTAGGGTTCTCCATACCCAGATGAAAGGGAGAACTACTCCATGGAGAAGAAAGCAAAAGCAGAATCAGATGCGGAAATCATACTGTGAAGATGGATTTCTGCTCCTGGACGTTGAATCGGCACTTCTCCAAGCTCAAACCAAGCTCCAAAGGTGTTGAAGATCGATCTAGGGCACTTGGAGACTCTTGTTCGTCGCTTTCTCTCTCTAAGAATCGTTCTATCTCTCTAAAACTCTCATCCCCTTCTGTTTGCTCGAATTAGGCTTTAAAATCAGTTTTCCCCGAGTTGCACGGCCAGGTGCACGGCCGTGCACCTCACAATTCTGGCCGTGCACCCTCAAAACGCACCGTATCACTTATTCACCTTCATCCACCTTGCACGGCCAGGCGCACGGCCGTGCACATCTGGATTGTGCCCGTGCAAGCTCTCGCACCAACCCGCACGGCCAGGTTTGTATGTTGCACGGCCGTGCGGTTCTTTGCTTTGCCCGTGCAAGCTCTCGGCATGAGGCGCACGGCCATATGGTGCAAGTGCACGGCCGTGCGTCTTCATGGCCTGGCCGTGCGGCTCTCCAACAAGCTCGCCCTTCGTCCGTTTGTCGTCCAATCGAACCCAGACTCGCTCCTAAGCCTTCATCCACGTACTAGGACCTGAAATAACACAACCAAGCACAACCTAGCGTGAAATCGGCCTAAAACACGAGAATCAACACCTCAAACGGTGTAAGTATGAGGGTAAAAACATGTGTAAATGACGGTCTATCAGCAACGTCGAGAGCAAGAAAAGGCAAGTAATGCCTCGGCCAAGAAAGGAGAAGAAGGAGTTGGAATGGTGGATTCGAAGGCATTGAGGCTAGCACGCAGTGGAGATCTGAAGCAGGCTGCCTGTGCACGAGAACCTTTGATTGTGCTCATGTACAGGGACGTGCTACTCAATCAAGAGCTAGCCCAAGAAGTTCCAGCCGAAGCAAGAGTGGTGTTGGATGAGTTCGAGGATGTGTTTCCAGAGGAAGCACCGAAGGGGCTGCCTCCTATTCGCGGAATTGTGCACCATAATGATTTCGTGCCGGGAGCTCAAATTTCAAACAAGGCAGCATATCCAGCTAATCTGGAAGAGACCAAAGAGCTGCAAAGCAGATTGACGAGCTCATGGAGAAGGGGCATGTTCGAGAAAGTTTGAGCCCGTGTGCAGTTGGCGGATGTGTGTAGACTGCCGAGCCATCAATCAAATTACAGTTAAGTATCGTCATCCAATTCCTCGATTAGATGATATGCTTGATGAATTACATGGCTCTACGGTGTTTTCCAAGATTGATTTGAGATCAGGTTACCACCAAATTCGTATGAAGGAGGGAGACGAGTGGAAGACTGCGTTTAAGACCAAGCAGGGTCTATACGAATTGATGGTGATGCCCTTTGGTTTAACCAATGCTCCTAGCACGTTCATGAGGCTGATGAACCATGTTTTGAGGCCATTCATTGGCAAGTTCATGGTCGTATACTTCGACGACATTCTAATCTACTCGAAGTGCATGGAGGATCATCTCAATCACTTGAGACAGGTGTTGCCAATGTTGAGAAAGGAGAAATTGTATGCTAACCTTAAGAAGAGCTCGTTTTTCACTTCTAGTGTTATTTTCCTTGGTTTTGTGGTGAGTGCAGATGGAGTCAAGGTGGACGAAGAGAAAGTGAAAGCAATTCGTGATTGGCCTATTCCAACCAACGTGAATGAGGTGCGGAGCTTTCATGGGCTTGCTGGGTTCTATCGTCGATTTGTGCTCAATTTCAGCACCATTGCCGCACCATTGACATCCATCATCAAGAAGAACGTGACGTTCTATTGGGGAGAGGAGCAGACCAGAGCATTCGAGCTGCTCAAGCACAAGCTCACACACGCACCTGTCCTGATGTTGCCGGATTTCAATAAGACATTCGAGATGGAGTGTGATGCTTCTGGTTTGGGAATTGGAGCAATGTTGATGCAGGAGAAGAAGAAGCCGATAGCATACTTCAGCAAGAAGTTGAGCGGGGTTGCCCTCAACTATCATATGTATGACAAGGAGCTCTATGCTCCAGTGGGGTCAGGACAATTTGATGCGAAAGATGCGCATGCTATTTCTCTCAATACCTATCATCTCTTCACCATGATGGCAGCCTCTAAATGCTAGAGTTCACATGTGGGGTGTCACCACTAACTAATCAGGAGGTCTTAGACACAGGTTCAAATGACTGGCTAGGGTCTTGGACATGGGGAAAAGGCCTTTTAAGTGGTGGAAGTATTCATAGCAAAAGGTTCCATATTTTCCAAACACACAATCACAGTCAAACAACCCGGTATTTTCTTTCTGCTATTCTGCATTACTCAATATCTTAAGAGCACAAGAGCGAAGGAGGCATAAACATCAGTATTTCCAAGCCAGACTGCTAAGAAACACTACTTACTGGGCATTACTCAGATTTTTGGTAGCGGCTCTCTTTTGCTTTCAATTTCTTCTTTGTTTTTCTTTTATTTTTCTTTTCATTTCTTAAGAGAGCCACCACTTCTGCACAATTCAAACATCTGCCCAACTTTTAAGCACTACCTCCAACACTCACATAGACTTAAGCAGAAACAGCAGAGACAATATAAAAACCACTCTGTGGAACCTTCTAAAAGATGCAACAAGGGTGATTTTCTCCATTATAGACCAAAAGAAAGGATAACACCCGGCTCAAAGGGGCTGACTAGGGGATATGACACATCAGGACAGTCAGTTTTGGGCGTGGGCTAATCCTATGCCCCCATCATTTTAGCTAGTGACAACGTGAATGCTACACATCATGGAAGAGGGATCTATCGCACAAGAAAGAAACGAGCAGGCTCAAATCTCACATGGCTACCTATATGCTCTATCTCACATTTTGATACCCTGAACTAGATGCATAAACGACTGTCAAGAACAAGTAATCAGATCAAGTCAGATCAAGTCACAGTTGGCAAGCAAACAGTTGAAAAACTGAACCCCTACATCGTTCTACTGCACATCTCAGTCCTCATCATAGGTTGTCCTAGTTGCAAACAAGTTGTCATGCATTAATTCAAAAACCAATCAATTCATCCATCAAAACACAGTGCCAATATGATCAAACAGCAGTACTTGGAGCCCTCAAATCGTAAGATTCGGACAGTGGACTAGGCTCCAAGCACACAAACAGATCTAATGCAGTCAAAAGATAAACACCCCCCCACACTTAAGATCGACATTGTCCTCAATGGAGAAGAGGAAAGGAAAGGGGAACGATGTTACCGGTATGCACAGACTGCAGGAGACTGGAAACGGATCAGGCGGGAACACAGCACAGCTCAAGGGAAACAGAAGAGCTCAACCAGAATATGTTAGGTCCGATGTCAGCCCAATAAGACATCATCCAGAACAAAGAAAACAAACCAAAACCAAACCAAAACGCAATCCGACTCGAAACATAAGAAAGAAGGTCAAACCGTGGTGGGGTTGCCTCCCCACAAGCGCTTCTTTACCGTCTTTTAGCTGGACGCCCATGGCGGAACTAAGGGTCCGCGAGTTCCACGACCAACTCCGCGCGTTCGACCTCGTCTCCCAGGTAGAGCTTGAGACGATGGCCGTTCACTTTAAATGGCTCAGTCTGCGGGTCGACAATCTCGATAGTGCCATACGGGAACACCTGTGTGACCGTGAACGGTCCAGACCACCGGGAGCGGAGTTTTCCGGGAAAGAGCTTCAGGCGAGAATTGTAAAGGAGAACTCGATCACCAACCTGAAACTCTTTCGGACCCCTCAACCGTGCATCGTGTAGGCGCTTAGTGCGCTCCTTGTACAGCTTGGTGTTCTCATAGGCGTGGTAACGCCACTCTTCCAACTCCAACATCTGCATTTTACGCTCAGTACCTGCAACACGAACATCCAAGTTGAGCAGCTTAAGGGCCCAAAAGGCCTTGTGCTCTAGCTCCACGGGCAAATGGCAGGCCTTTCCATAGACAAGCCGGTACGGTGAAGTACCAATAGGCGTCTTGTAGGCAGTGCGATACGCCCATAGAGCATCATCGAGCTTGGTGGACCAATCTTTGCGGGACTGATCCACCGTCTTCTCCAGGATCCGCTTGAGCTCCCGGTTCGTCAGCTCGGCCTGGCCACTGGTCTGGGGATGATAGGCCACGGACACCTTGTGAGTCACACCATAGCGAGACAGTAGTTTATCAAATTGGCCCTGGAAATGGGTGCCTCTATCGCTTATGATGGCTCTAGGTGTCCCGAACCGGGAGAAGAGCTGCTTCAAAAAACCACAAACACGTCTAGCATCATTGGTGGGCAAAGCTTGCGCCTCAGCCCACCTAGAGACGTAGTCAACAGCAACCAGAATATAGGTGTTACCAAAAGATGGAGGGAAGGGGCCCATGAAGTCGATACCCCAGACATCAAAAATCTCACAAGTTATAAACACATTCTGGGGCATCTCATCACGGGCAGAGATGTTACCTGACCTCTGGCATCGGTCGCACCTGCGTGCGAAGGCGTCTGCATCCTTGAAGAGCGTGGGCCAGTAAAAGCCCGACTGGAGCACCTTCCTCGCTGTGCGGTTTCCTCCGTGATGACCGCCAGTAGGTCCCTCATGACAGTGAGATAGAATGCCCTCCATCTCACTCTCCATAACACAACGACGGATGATCCCGTCGGCTCCGATCCGAAATAGATGTGGGTCATCCCAAAAGTAGTACTTCAGATCGGAGAAAAACTTCCTCTTGGCGTGAGTCGCCATCCCCTTGGGCAGCTGCTGGCCCACCAAATAGTTCGCAAAATCGGAGTACCAGGGGGTGATACTCTCCACCAAGCACAGCATCATCAACCTCTCGTCTGGGAATGAGTCATCAATCTCCTCCACGAGGTTGTCCGCAGGGGGTGCGTCCAACCGGGAGAGGTGATCAGCTGCAACATTTTCTGCTCCCTTCTTGTCTCGGATCTCAATATCGAACTCCTGCAGCAGTAAGATCCATCGTATGAGCCGAGGCTTGGCATCGGCCTTGCTCATCAGGTATCTAATCGCGGAGTGATCTGTGTACACGGTCACATGGGACAAGACCAGATAGGGGCGAAACTTATCGAAGGCAAACACCACTGCAAGCAGCTCCTTCTCTGTGGTGGTGTAGTTCTCTTGGGCATCATTCAGAGTCTTCGAGGCGTAGTAGATAGGTCGGAAGTGTTGATCTCGCCTCTGCCCCAAAACAGCTCCAACAGCAAAGTCACTGGCGTCACACATCAGCTCAAATGGTAGTGACCAGTCAGGAACCACCATGATAGGAGCCTGGGTGAGCTTCTCCTTCAAGGTGGTGAACGCCGCTGTGCAAGCATCAGTGAACTGGAAGGGGGCATCCTTCTCCAGAAGCTTAGTTAGGGGCAGGGCGATCTTCGAGAAGTCCTTGATGAACCGCCTATAGAAACCTGCATGGCCAAGAAAACTCCGGATCCCCTTTACAGATGTAGGAGGAGGCAGCTTGCTGATAGTCTCGATCTTTGCTCTGTCTACCTCGATCCCCCTCTTGGAGATCTTGTGCCCAAGAACTATGCCTTCTCGAACCATGAAGTGACACTTCTCCCAACTCAGTGCCAGGTTCGTTTCTTCACACCGTTTAAGGACCAATTCCAGGTTATGGAGACAGTGAGAGAAGGAGTCTCCATAAACCGAGAAGTCGTCCATAAACACCTCCATCATCTCGCCGACCAGACGGTCAAAGATGGCGAGCATGCATCGCTGAAAAGTGGCTGGGGCGTTGCATAGCCCGAATGGAATCCTCCGGTAAGCAAATGTGCCGAAGGGGCAGGTGAAAGTGGTCTTCGCCTGGTCCTCCGGTGCTATAGGGATCTGAAAGTACCCGGACATCCCATCCAGGAAGCAATAGAACTCGTGCCCCGCCAATCTCTCCAGCATCTGATCAATGAACGGCAGCGGGAAATGGTCCTTCCGAGTAGCGTCGTTGAGACGCCGATAGTCGATGCAAACACGGTACCCAGTCACCGTGCGCATCGGAATGAGCTCGTTCTTCTCGTTAGGCACCACGGTCATCCCACCCTTTTTGGGCACCACCTGGGTGGGACTGACCCATTCGCTGTCAGAAATGGCGAAAATGATCCCGGCGTCCATCAACTTCACGATCTCTGCCCGAACCACAGCCTCCAGGTTCGGCGTCAATCTCCTCTGCGGCTGCCTCACTGGCCGCATCTCATCCTCCAGCAGTATCCGGTGCGAGCAAAAAGAGGGGCTGATCCCCCGGATATCTGTGATCTTCCATGCCAAAGCTCGCTCGTACTGCTTCAGCAAGGCCACCAGTCTGGTCTTCTGCTCGGGTGTGAGGGTCGAGCTGATGATAACTGGCAGCTTATTCCCCTCCCGGAGAAATGCATACTCCAAATGAGGAGGGAGGGGCTTAAGCTCCAGCTCTGGTGGTTCCTCCAGAGAAGTGGTGATGCGGGTGGAGGATGAGATCGGTTTAAACAGCCTGTCGCCCTCCAAGAAGGGGCCACTCTCCAATGCGGCCAACTGCTCCGCCAGCTGCGGCTCCTGCAATGCCTGCTCACCTAGCAAAATACAACGCTCAAGAGCATCATCAGTACCCGCACTCGTGATGGCGAGTGCGGTCTCAAAATCGGCAAGCACATCACAGTAGTCTATGTCATCATGCAAATGAGAATGTTTCCCATTGTCAGACACAGAAAAAGTAGCCTGTTCATCACCAGCACGCAGAATCAATTTACCACTATGCACATCAATAAGCGCCTTGGCAGTGGCGAGAAACGGTCTACCCAAAATCAAAGGCACATCCACATCCTCATTTATATCCAAAATAACAAAATCAACAGGATATGTGAATGCACCCAGATTAACAAGCAAGTCCTCAATGATACCCCTAGGATGCACGATAGATCGATCAGCTAACTGAATGCTCATCCTAGTAGCTCTAGGTTCACCTAGGTCTAGCTTCTTAAACAATTTATAGGGCATGACGTTAATGCTAGCGCCTAGGTCCGCCAAGGACTTTCCTACATGCATGCTGCCAATAACAAGAGGGATAGTGAAACTCCCTGGGTCTTTGCGCTTCTCTAGCAGCTTGTTCTGCAGGATGGCAGAACACTCTTCGCTGAGCATCACTGTCGAAAGATCCCCAAGTTTCTTCTTGTTGGTGAGGAGGTCTTTCATAAACTTGGCATACTTGGGCATCTTCGACAGTGCCTCCACGAACGGCATGCTGATGTTGACCTGCTTCAACATTGCCATGAACTTGGCAAACTCTGTCTCCAGCCTGTCTTTATGAAGTCTAGTGGGGAAAGGCAGCTGGGGTGTATACTCCTTAACCACAGGTTGTGGCTTGGGAGCAGGTGCTGCGCTGCCTTCCTCCACTTCTGCAGTATCAGCTGGAGGTGTTGAAGCAGGAAGTGGTTCGTCTTGCCTGGGCTGGGCAGAAGCAGCAGATATGGTCTTGCCACTCCTGGTGGTGATGACATGGGCAGTCTCGTGAGGGTCGCGAGGATTGGGGACAGTGGTGGCAGGCAGAGTCCCCGGTGCCCTCGTAGTGTTCTGGCGAGCTAAGCCCCCTATCTGGTGCTGGAGATCCTGCAGAATGGCACCCTGGTTCCTCTGGCCTGCCTCCAGTGAAGCTATGGCCTGATCCATCCTCGTGATATTTGCCTGGCTGGTGGTCATGAATGCTGCCAAAATGTTCTCAAGCTTGGTCATCTGATTATCGGGAGCTGGTGCTGCTGCTGGCTCGGCATACTGACGCTGAGGCTGCTGGAATGGCTGCCCTTGCCTAGGCTGGTAAGGCTGCTGCTGTGGTGGTGGCCCCTGCCTAGCCTGGAAGGGCTGCCTCTGCTGGAAACCACCTGCTGGTGCTGGGAAACCAGGTGGCTTGGCGGTGTTATTGCTCCAGGCAAAGTTGGGATGCTGGCGCCATCCCTCATTGTAGGTGTTGCTGTATGGGTCCAGGCGCCGAGCATTTGCTATGAAGTCCACCTGCTCTTGGGGAGTAGAAGACTCCCTCATAGACTGACAATCCTCCACGAGGTGATTCGGGCTCTCACACCACTGACACTGAGCAACTGGAGGTGTAGCCAAACTTCTGCCCGGAATAAGACTGTTGGGCTGCTTCAATGCCTGCACTAGCTCAGCTACCTGCTGCTCGAGCCCGGATCTGGTCTCCATGGCATGCACACCACGGTCCCGGGAGTGCCTGCCTCTGCTGCTCTGCCCCCAGGAATGATCGCGGGCAGCTAAAGTACTGATCATCTGGTTCAGCTCGGGTGGAGTCTTAGTAAGGATATCCCCTTCTGGGCATAGAGACTCGATCACCCTCTGGCTGTCTGGGGTGATGGCACTGTAGAAGTTCCCCACTGTGAAAGCATCGCTGAAGCCATGATGGGGACACTTCCAGAAGTATCCCATGTACCGCTCCCATGCATCACGAAGGGACTCATCTGGCTCTTGGCGGAAGTGAGTGATCTCCCGCTGAATCTCAGTAGTCTTCGATGCCGGATAATATCTGTGCACGAACTTATCCGCCAGATTGTCCCAAGAAGTGATGGACAGTGGGGGCTGGGTCTCCAACCACCTCTTAGCATTCCCCGCCAGAGAATGGGGGAAGAGGTGAAGGCGGATTGCCTCATCCGGAACACCATTCAGCTTGAACCCGTTCGTCAGCTGCAGAAAACGGGAAAGGTGTGCCCGGGCTTCCTCATCCTTCAAGCCATGGAACTGGATAGAGGATGTGATGAGCTGAATCCAGCCTGGCTTGATCTCGAAGTTGTTTGCTGGGACGGGTGGATAGAGGATGACCGGGTGGATGTCAGCAATCCGTGGAGTGTAGTAGTACTCCAAGGTGGGACCCGGCGGTGGTGGTGGATGCTGATTCACCGGGGGAACCTGTCGAGCATTCCCCGGTTGTGGGATGTCCTCGCCCTCCATCTCGTACTCTTCCTCAGAATCGCTGGTTAAGTGGCCGTCTATGCGCTCTCCCGTAACCAGTCTAGCTCGCTGCTGTCTCCTAAGTTGGCGGCAAGTGCGTTCAAGCTCTGGATCCAACGGCAGTAACCCTCCTGACTGGCTACGGGTCATGCACTACCTGCACACACTCAAGCAAGCAAACCCGTGAAGGCACAAGTGGGACAAAGCAAACAAAGCGAAAAGAAAAGCTAGAGTAACAGAAATCACTTTTCTTCAACAACCTAGCCGTCCTCGGCAACGGCGCCAAAAACTTGACTCGACTCTACTGTCACCCTAGAAAATGGCCAAGTGTAACCACTTCCTAAAGCGTAGTATAGCGGGTTTGGGTTTCAATGTCAACCCGGGTCCTAGATGTGATGACTACTCAGTGAATTCGTATTATCTAGCAATGAAACTTTAGTGAGATTCTAAACTAACAAGCAAGCAAAGTAACTAAAACGGTTGTATTCAGGTTAAGAGAGGTCACCCGGATATGGTTCCCCCTAGTCTGCAGTTAAGCCGGATTGTAATTACCAAGTTCAGTTTCTATGAAGATTATACTGCGGAAGGTTCTTAAACAGCCTGAAGTCTCGACTAAAGGTCTTCAGACCCTCTCAATCTGACTCTCTAGCGGGCGACTTCTCTCCACCGGAGTCGACAGATTGAGGCCCTAATAACAAAACCTCCACTACCGGAGTAAATCCGGTACAGAATAGTGAGTTGGCTCCTCGACTAAAGTCACCAACTCCCTACCTTCAATCAAGGATACTCTATTAACCTAGGCAGATATTCTCATTCTAGGTTAAAGTAGAAACAACAGGAATTTGATCAGGATTCAAGTCATTCAATCATAAAACCTCAATCGAATATAATCAATCACAGAATCAGTACTTGGGTTCATACAATCGAAGCCTAACATACAAATCTAGGGTTCTCCATACCCAGATGAAAGGGAGAACTACTCCATGGAGAAGAAAGCAAAAGCAGAATCAGATGCGGAAATCATACTGTGAAGATGGATTTCTGCTCCTGGACGTTGAATCGGCACTTCTCCAAGCTCAAACCAAGCTCCAAAGGTGTTGAAGATCGATCTAGGGCACTTGGAGACTCTTGTTCGTCGCTTTCTCTCTCTAAGAATCGTTCTATCTCTCTAAAACTCTCATCCCCTTCTGTTTGCTCGAATTAGGCTTTAAAATCAGTTTTCCCCGAGTTGCACGGCCAGGTGCACGGCCGTGCACCTCACAATTCTGGCCGTGCACCCTCAAAACGCACCGTATCACTTATTCACCTTCATCCACCTTGCACGGCCAGGCGCACGGCCGTGCACATCTGGATTGTGCCCGTGCAAGCTCTCGCACCAACCCGCACGGCCAGGTTTGTATGTTGCACGGCCGTGCGGTTCTTTGCTTTGCCCGTGCAAGCTCTCGGCATGAGGCGCACGGCCATATGGTGCAAGTGCACGGCCGTGCGTCTTCATGGCCTGGCCGTGCGGCTCTCCAACAAGCTCGCCCTTCGTCCGTTTGTCGTCCAATCGAACCCAGACTCGCTCCTAAGCCTTCATCCACGTACTAGGACCTGAAATAACACAACCAAGCACAACCTAGCGTGAAATCGGCCTAAAACACGAGAATCAACACCTCAAACGGTGTAAGTATGAGGGTAAAAACATGTGTAAATGACGGTCTATCAGCAACGTCGAGAGCAAGAAAAGGCAAGTAATGCCTCGGCCAAGAAAGGAGAAGAAGGAGTTGGAATGGTGGATTCGAAGGCATTGAGGCTAGCACGCAGTGGAGATCTGAAGCAGGCTGCCTGTGCACGAGAACCTTTGATTGTGCTCATGTACAGGGACGTGCTACTCAATCAAGAGCTAGCCCAAGAAGTTCCAGCCGAAGCAAGAGTGGTGTTGGATGAGTTCGAGGATGTGTTTCCAGAGGAAGCACCGAAGGGGCTGCCTCCTATTCGCGGAATTGTGCACCATAATGATTTCGTGCCGGGAGCTCAAATTTCAAACAAGGCAGCATATCCAGCTAATCTGGAAGAGACCAAAGAGCTGCAAAGCAGATTGACGAGCTCATGGAGAAGGGGCATGTTCGAGAAAGTTTGAGCCCGTGTGCAGTTGGCGGATGTGTGCAGACTGCCGAGCCATCAATCAAATTACAGTTAAGTATCGTCATCCAATTCCTCGATTAGATGATATGCTTGATGAATTACATGGCTCTACGGTGTTTTCCAAGATTGATTTGAGATCAGGTTACCACCAAATTCGTATGAAGGAGGGAGACGAGTGGAAGACTGTGTTTAAGACCAAGCAGGGTCTATACGAATTGATGGTGATTCCCTTTGGTTTAACCAATGCTCCTAGCACGTTCATGAGGCTGATGAACCATGTTTTGAGGCCATTCATTGGCAAGTTCATGGTTGTATACTTCGACGACATTCTAATCTACTCGAAGTGCATGGAGGATCATCTCAATCACTTGAGACAGGTGTTGCCAATGTTGAGAAAGGAGAAATTGTATGCTAACCTCAAGAAGAGCTCATTTTTCACTTCTAGTGTTATTTTCCTTGGTTTTGTGGTGAGTGCAGATGGAGTCAAGGTGGACGAAGAGAAAGTGAAAGCAATTCGTGATTGGCCTATTCCAACCAACGTGAATGAGGTGCGGAGCTTTCATGGGCTTGCTGGGTTCTATCGTCGATTTGTGCTCAATTTCAGCACCATTGCCGCACCATTGACATCCATCATCAAGAAGAACGTGACGTTCTATTGGGGAGAGGAGCAGACCAGAGCATTCGAGCTGCTCAAGCACAAGCTCACACACGCACCTGTCCTGATGTTGCCGGATTTCAATAAGACATTCGAGATGGAGTGTGATGCTTCTGGTTTGGGAATTGGAGCAATGCTGATGCAGGAGAAGAAGAAGCCGATAGCATACTTCAGCAAGAAGTTGAGCGGGGTTGCCCTCAACTATCATATGTATGACAAGGAGCTCTATGCTCTAGTTCGAGCCTTGGAGATGTGGCAGCACTATCTATGGCCGAAGGAGTTTGTGATTCATACTGATCATGAATCGTTGAAGTATTTGAAAGCTCAACACAAGCTGAACAAGAGACATGCTCGATGGGTTGAGTTCATTGATTCCTTTCCATACGTGATAAAGTACAAGCAGGGCAAAGAAAATGTAGTTGTTGATACCCTATCTCGAAGGCATACACTGATCACTACGATGGGAGTACGGTACTTGGGATTCGAGCATATTAAGGATCTCTACATTGATGATGCTGATTTTGGAGAGATCTATAACAAGTGTGAGAAGTATGGAGATGGGAAGTTTTATCGGACTGATGGCTATTTGTTTCGAGCTAGTCAGTTGTGTATTCCTCGAGCATCACTTCAAGAGTTGCTGTTGAAAGAGGCTCATGGAGGAGGCTTAATGACCCATTTCGGTGTAGCCAAGACGCTGAGTTGTCTACAAGAGCACTTCTATTGGCCGCACATGAAGGGAGACGTGGAGAATCTGTGTGCGAGGTGTGTGGAGTGCAAGCAGGCCAAGTCGAAGGTGCAATCATCTGGATTGTACACACCACTACCGATTCCATATGCTTCATGGATCGAAATCTCTATGGATTTTGTGCTTGGTTTGCCGCGGACAAGGAAGGGAAGATAATCGATTTTTGTGGTGGTGGATCGATTCACGAAGATGGCACACTTTATCCCGTGTCATAAGAGGGATGATGCTATTAACGTGGCTGATTTGTTTTTCGGGGAAGTGGTGCGATTACATGGGATGCAGCATTCCATAGTATCCGACGAAGATACTAAGTTTCTGAGTTTTTTTTGGAAGACGTTGTGGAGAAAACTGGGGACGAAGCTGCTATTCTCTACCACATGTCATCCTCAAACCGATGGGCAAACATAGGTTGTCAATCGAATTTTGTCCCAGATGCTGCGAGCTGTGATCAGGAGCAACATCAAGGTTTGGGAGGACTGCCTTCCCCACGTGGAGTTTGCTTACAACAGGATGGTGCACTCGACGATGAAGTTCACTCCGTTTGAGCTCGTGTATGGTTTCAATCCACTCACTCCTTTGGATTTGATGCCATTACCTTTGAATGATCAGGCCAATCTCGATGGAGCCAAGAAAGTTGAGTTCGTGAAGAGTTTACATGAGAAGGCGAGATTGAACATTGAGAGAAGGACGGAGCAGATCATGCGCAATGTGAACAAAAACAGGAAACCGAGGCACTTTGAAGTTGGTAACTGAGTGTGGGTGCATTTGAGGAAGGATAGGTTTCCCCATCAGAGGAAATCAAAGCTGATGCCCCGATGTGATGGTCCTATCCAGGTGGTTTCGAAGATTGGAAGCAACGCCTACAAGATCGACTTGCCGGGAGAGTATGGAGTAAGTGCAACATTTAATGTTTCTGACCTTGCACCTTATTTGGATGGCAATTCGGATTTGAGGGAAAATCCTTTTGAAGAAGGAGGGGTTGATGAGGACATCAATGGGCAGTCACACGTGCTGAGGCAATAACGTTGAAGGAGAGGCTTGCGACATATTTGGAGAGCTACTTTGCAGGCATGGACGTGGAGCTGAGGGAAGCCATATATGATGATTCGAGTGGAGGAAGAAGGAGGAAGTGCTGAAGAGAAGTCAGATTGCAAGAAGCAGCATTAACGGGTTTACTTAACGGGTCCAGGCTTAACGGTTTGGGCTTAACGGGCTGTTTTCGAGTTTCCTTGTTTTAAAGTTGGTTTATGATTGTTTTTCCATGTTGGAGTCGGATTTGGGTTGTACTTTGCCTATTTAAAGGGATGAACACGTTGGTTTGCCCTTAGACGATTATTATTGAATTTTAGAGGCTATTGTCGAGTTCCCTACACGGAATTTTCCATATTTACTATGTCGAGAATCTCCAAAGTGCTAGAGCGACTCTTATCAGCTAGGTATTCACCCTTGTGGCGAGCTACCCATATCGATTTCCCTTTATTCTGATTTGAATCTGTCCGATCGATTCATATATCGATTGCCCTTATTCACGGGTGAGTACTGTCCGATCGATTTCCATCCTATCCGGTTCTGTTTGGTTCGAGAAGCTTGACCCTGTGCTACTTTGATAACTTTGTACTCTGCAATCCGAATGTCATGAAATTGTTTTTGATTTCGCATAACTTTTGATGGACTACAACTTTGAATATAACCATATTTTTGGAATGTATGTGGATTTGTGAAAAGTAAAGGTAAAGTTATTCCCAAAATCCCGTATACCCAAAAATATTTCTTTTTAAAAAAATTCTTTCCTAGTAAAAGTTGTACTTCTTAAAAATTTATGCGCAATGAAGAAAAAATTTACGATCTTAAAAATTTATGCGCAATGAAGAAAAACTTTACGACGGTCGGATTGAGGAGCTAAAAGTTATGGCCTTCCAAAGTTTGGCAAAATCAAAAAATTGCTCGTTCCGGGTAACAACCGACATTTTTTTTAGATGAAGGCTTGTTGCATATTGAAAGATCTTGAAAAGTTATGCGGAATCAAAAGAAATTTCGCTACAATCGGATATCCGAGCACAAAGTTACGTTCATTTAAAGTTTCGGTGTTACGTCAGGCATTCACCGCTTTCGTCTGCCGCAGTGAATGCATTCACTGCGGGTGACGACTGCAGTGATGTGATGCCCAAACATGTGTATTTTGAGGGGAAAAAATTATAAGTTGTATATTTTGGGAATTTTTTTTAACAATATGTGTATTTTGGGATTTCATCCCCAATATTCTTCGTTTTGTTTCTCCGTCTAGCTTTCCATCTAACAACTTAACGACAAGATTGAAAAGAATACTATAGGGTTGATTGCATGGTTGGTCACTGAGATTACAAAACACGTTCAATTTGGTCACTGAAAATATTTAAATCCAATCTTGGTCATTCAAATTAGTTAAATGGTTCAAGTTTGGTTACTCTCTATTACCTTCCGTCAGTTTTCGTTAACACCGCCAATTATTTGTTGACGTGCCTAACAGAAGTGGTGATTCATCCAATTTAAATTATAAAAAAATAAAATCAGACTCGTACAGTCAGCAAAACCCACCAATTGGATACCCACCCCAACCTGTGACCCAACCCTTCCTTTGTTTGACCCAACCAAAATACAAACCCTAAAAGCTCAATCATAAATCGTCCCCGTGCGGACTCACTATGTCCATATATTTCCTTCAAGAAGAATCTCACGCACAAATACCTCTCTGAGCTCTCCCTCATTGTCGCCTACTACGAGGTCACCAACCATTCCCCGACTCCGTCTCGTCCAACATTGGCATCCTCCAAGTCCGAATCCCTCTCCGAGCTTGCCCTCACCTCCGCCATGCCCAGCAGATCTGGACGGTGTTGGACAAGGGCGGCCTGGTCCGGTTTCCAATGGTGACTCCACTGTTGCTAGGCGAACCAAGGACGGGGAAGATGGAGAGGATTGAGGCGGCGACACCATTGACGAAGGAAGGGTTGGAGACGACGATCGTACTGCTTCCTATTAATTCGGCTCAATTTCCCTTTTTTAAATTTCATGGGTTTTAATCCGTTTTTGGTTTGGATGCTTTGTTTGGTTTATGGAGAAATGGATGAAAGTTGGTATTTTTATCATGTAATTGATGTTGGGAAGCAGAATGTTGCTTGTTTAGTGAGGTTTGGATGCTCCATTTGAATGTAATGCTCCGTCATTGCTCAGTCAGATTAGAGAGGGGAGTGGGATCGACAATGAGGGAAGAAATGAGAGCTGGCTAGATTCGTTAGCTGCATTGACGAAGGAGAGTATGAAAACAGATGATGAATCAAGGTAGATCAGCGGCATCCCGCGATGGAGATGGTGATGTTTATGTTGAAGGAAGAAGAATAGGAGAGGGAGGAGAAGAGGGAAACCGACGGATTGGACGAGGATGACGACAATAGCTTCATCCGGTCCTCTTCTCCATCGACTGCTGATGGATTTTGCAGATTGGTCAATCTTGGATTTTAATTTGGGTTAGGTCGGATCATGGGTTAATGGGTCGGGTCACATTGGTTAGGTTTTTATGATGTGGCATGTTTTTTTATTTTTGTCGAAGATAGGTGACTAGATGAGTCTATCAGCCACATCAACAAATAATTGACGGCGTTAACGGAAACTGACGGAAGGTAAATGAGAGTGATCAAACCTGAACCATTTAACTAATTTGAGTAACCAAAATTGAATTTAAATATTTCTAGTGACCAAACTTGAACGTTTTTGTAATCTTAGTGACCAACCATGCAATTAAGCCGAATACTATATAACATGCCGGTTGCCACATAGGCATTCCAACTAGGCTGATGGTGCTGACTATTGATTCAGCAAAACAAATCATATGACCTCATCCCATAGAATAAAGGGACATTTTTCTATTTTGACCTGAAATTTGATGTAAAATATACTTTTGGTATGAACTTTCAAACAATATAGTTATGGTCAAGTTTTTGAAAGAAATAAAAAGATTAGATTCGTGTTGAGTGAGAAAAGAAAGAAGATGAGATTCATGCTGGCTAAATCTGCAGTTTGTTTCAGCAGGAATACGCTGGCATCGAATAGAGATGAGATGGGGCGTATGCTAGGGGTGGGTGTCATTGGTGTTACAGATCAATATTTGGGCCTTCTGTTCCTAGTTGGTCGTTCAAAATATGACACCTTTAAGTATATCGAGGAACGAGTTATTCAACGACTCCAGGGGTGGAAGCAACAATGTCTTTCATGGGCTGCTAAGGAGGTCCTTATTAAGTCTGTTGCTAATGCTTTGCCCATCTATGTGATTTCTTGTTTCCTTCTCCCTCTGTCTCTGTGTTGTTTGCTGGATAGGCATTTGGCTAGATTTTGGTGGGGGTGAAACAAGGTGAGAGGCAGATTCATTGGGTTTCTTGGAAATCGTTGTGCTTAAGTAAACATGAAGGTGGGTTGGGCAAAAGTGGCGTGGCGAATATGGAAAGAGCCCAACTCTATAAGCTCGAGTTTGTAAAGGAAAATACTTTCCTCACTATTCTCTTTTGGATGCTAAGGCTGGATCTCTACCTTCTTGGGGATGGCGAGAGGTGTTACATGGACGTGATTTGTTGGTTCAAGGTCTGCTCTGGCAAATTGGCTCGAGTGAGTCGGTCGATGTGCTAACAGACAATTGGGTGCTAGCATTGCATCCATTTCCTCCGAAACCTCGTTAGGGGATCATTAGGGTCGAGGGATCCGCCGCGTCTTTAATATGCTCGTACCAAGGGGTTTGGAGGGTGGACTGCTTGCGTCAAATCTTTGAGGAGTAGACTGTCTGGGCCATTCTTGCTATTCCGCTGCCCATTTCTCCGGTGCCTGATCCTGTGTTATGGAATGAAGAGCAATCTGGTCTTTATATTGTTAAGTCTGGATATCACTTAGTAGTGGAGTTGAGGAGGAGGAAGGAGCTACGGGTGAAGGCAAAAATGCAGGTGTGGGATCGTAGCCTCTGGAAACGGGTTTGGGGGTCTCACATACCCCCCAAGTTGCGGTATTTCATATGACAGCTAGTCCGTGGTGTCTTGCCAACGGGTGAGGCATTGGGGTCTCGGGGGGGGGGGGGGACTGGAGCAATGTCCGGTCTGCGGAGAGGAGGTGGAATCTCTTGAGCATCTCTTCTTCCGCTGTCGAGTGGCGGTGGGTTTTTGGTAAGGGGCGGAGCTTATGGATATCCAAGATCGCCTTCCCCTTTGTAATGTTGCCATATTTTGGTGCAGGTTGCTTGAGTGGTGGGATCTGGATCAGAGGGCCTTGATGGGTATCGTGGTCCTCTTTTGGCGTGTTTGGAAGGCCCTAAACTGGGTGGTTTTCAATTTTACTCAATACATTGTTCCGGTTTTGCTGTCTCAATTTCGATTGCATTGCGGAGTGGGTTGACATACTCAACAGCCAGGGGGTTAATCGTTATTCAGGGGGGCGAATTGTCAGTGGCAGAGGGGAGGTCACGTTGGGTGAGCTTGTGCTATTCGTGGATGGGGCTATAACTCCAGGTTCTCGCGGTGTGGGCAGTTGGGCTCTTCAGAATCCCACGGGCATGGTGGTGGCAGCGTCAACAACATTGTACGAGGGGATTTCAGAGCCGACTCTTATGGAACTACTGTCCTTCCGGGATGCAGTTCGATGGTGCTTGGCGTGCGGCTGCAGTCGATGGCTTTTGCAGATGATGCTCAAGTGATCATGCGAAATATCCGGGAGGGTGATGTAGCTGATGGCCTTGGCGGTACGCTTTTGGAGGAGATACAAAGTTTGTGGGGCTTGTTCCAGGAGTTTTGAGTTATTTTTTGTTGGTCGTGAATGTAACAGGGTTGCCCACTTGGTGGCAAGAAAAACCCTTTCGTTGTCCCCCTCTTTAGTGGGGTTCAATTTTGTTTCTTGACTGTTTTCAGATATGTGACTCATTGTATCTGCCTGTTTTCTCGGTAATACGAGCGATCTTTTGGTAAAAAAAAAGAGAAAAGAAAGAAGATAAAAAAGGCTTGGGATACGGTTAGTAACCATTGGTTATTGTGGTTACTGACCTATGAGTAACTAAATCTGGATCTTTAGATCTAAATGGGCCCTGAAAATCCAGATATAAGGGTTGTGAATTAAAGGCATTTTTATCTTCCCTAGTTTTCTTAATCGGCTCTTATCTTCTTCGTTCTAATTTCGGATTTCAATTTTTTTTTGCACAGATAGAACGAGTTTGTTGTGCTCTACAAAATGAGATCAATTTTCAATATATTTCGAGAAACTTTTTTGCATACCTCCCGTTAGGGCTGTTAATGAGCCAGCTATTCGTGAGCGGCTCGATCTCGAACTCGATAAAAGCTCGTTCGATTAAAAAAAGTTCGGCTCGTTAATAAACGAGTCGAGCTTGAGCTCTGCCTTGTTCGACTCGTGAAGTTCGTGAACTAGCTCGATTAGGTGGCTCGTTAAGTCTCATGAACTGTCTCGTTTTGAGCTTATGAGATGTTCCAATATTGTGACTAGAGAGGTAACTCAACTACAACTTATGAGAAAATCAATCTATATTTTATGAGTTGGTTTGTTAATGATGCATATAATTATTAAATTGTATATATCACCTCATATGGTGTTTAATACATTGAGTATATGTAAGCAAATACCTCTCATATATGACATAATATTAGGTAATCAAATATATCACATATCACATATAAATATTATGGCATTTATATTATAAATTATCTTAGAGTTGAGCTCGAGTCGAACTTTCGATCTTAATGAAGTGTCAAGATTTAATAAATGAGCTAGCTCGGGTTCGACTCGACTCGGCTTGTTTATAAAAAAGTCAAGCTCGTCTCATTTATAAACAAGTCGAACATGAACAAGGCAAAGTTCGACTCGGCTCGGCTCATTAACAGCCCTACCCGTAACTTCTTCGTTTTTAAGTCGTTTTTTTAAAACGTTTGCTCAGAAGGAACGAGTTCATCATGATCTATTGGATCTACAAATTTCTGGGTAAAAAAATACAGGACCAAAAATTACCATATTTTACCACTTTGGTATGTGGGTGGTAACTTGTGGTAAGCAATGATGAAAGTCATAAATGACAGTTAGTATACTCCTACTATCATGTATTCAACCTTCCTACAGTATTGGTATGCTCATACCATCATGGTACGCGTTCTTACCATCTGTTATTAAATAGAAGCATACATATGGTATTGACTGGTAAAAAATGACTCAATTTTTTTTTGTTCTAAAAATATATCAAAGTGAATATCATTTTAAAGAGCATAATTAATCTGATTTGTCTATGCAAAAAAAAAATTCAATTCCGACTTAAAATGAGAGAGAAATCGTCTGTTAAAGATTAAAGGGGAAAAGATAAAAGGTTTTCTATGAGAGAGATGCTGATGTCATGCTGATGTGGACGAGTTACTCGGGGTTACTCACCATAAGATTACTGACCTAATCCGCTCCCGATAAAAAGCGTGAGTTTCCCAAGATTTTCCTTATTTAAATTTATTTTTATTCATTTTTAATTAATAAATTACGTGGAAAATATGCTAAGTCATAAATGAAAAAATAATTAACTATAAAAAATGGTATAACCAAAAAACAATAATAAAAAAAATTGACTATGCCACCCGACTAGAAATCATTGTCTCATATCTTGCTCTGATAGTTTAGGAGCGGCGAAATTTCTTACGATGAGTGTTCTAGGGTTTCGTTCTTCCTCTCTATGTCGGCGGTGGGTACGCCACTAGCCGGCGAGGGCTTGGACAACCCCATGTCTGCTGATTCGCTTGCAGGGCAGCGTTGGCCGCCCACGGACTCTTCCTCCCCTAACCCTAAGGGTGAGAAGGAGGCCCAACAAACCAAAAAACAGATAAAACAAACGGTGCTATTCCCAGCGGGTGAGACACGTGATGAGGTTCTGCATGATGCGCATGATGATGCGAGTAAGACATCATTGCCAGCTAACGCGCGTCCCTCAGCCTGGGGTACTAGCGCGGGAGCGGAAAGAACTCTATTCGGCGATGCGGTACGTACAGGGATGTGGTACGTGGCCGATTCTGACTCCGAAGATGTGGTTGTGGTGCTAAGAAAAGATGGAATGGAGGCGGGCTTCGATGGTGAGGTGGACCCAAAGGCCCCCCCCCCCTATTTATTTCACGGCCACGGAGGAGCGTATGTTCAACCGGGAATGGAGGTCGGCCCTCGTGATGAAAGCACTTGGGCGGTAGTCTCATATACTCTTATGGCGAAAAGACACAACAGTATCTGGGCGAAGGCAGGAGGGATCCAGGTCACGTCAGCCAAGAATGGGTACTTTCTCGTGAGATTCACTAATGGCTTGGACTTCGAGAGAGCAGTAGCAGGAGGTCCATGGATGTTGGGTGAAAACTACTTAACTGTTCATCCTTGGACAAAGGATTTCAATGCTTATGAGCATGAAATTTCTTCAACCCTAGTATGGGCTCGTCTGTTGGAGATCCCGATCCAGTATTTCCATCCGGTGGCAGTAATGAAGATTGGCATCGGCAAACCGCTGAGAGTTGACCATGCTATGAGCACGGGAGCCAGAAGCAATTACGCAAGGGTTTGTGTGCAAGTAGACTTGACTAGGCCGCTGCTGTCACAATTTACCATTCATGGGAAGATGTATTTTATTCAATGCGAGGGACTCGAAAACATTTACTTTAGTTGTGGCACATATACGAATAGAGGCAAGTGCTCCTGCCATTATACGGGGGCGACCATGGAAACCGAGAACCATACCCAACAAGATACATCCGCAACCGAGACATCAAAGGAGTTTGAGCAACCAAAGTCTCCGGAGGGGCTTTATGGTGAGTGGATGATTGTCAAGAAAAAGACTAGACCAAGAAAGGATGCAGGTACTTCGGCTGCCGGGAGAGAAGGCGGTATGAAAATGAACAAATCTTCCAGCTCTAACAGCGGGTCGCGGTTCAATGTTTAATAACAGATGGAGGAGATGACCAGCAAGGTGAACACCATAGGGAAGAGGCACGTAGTACCCAAGTTTAAAATGCATCAGCTGTACCCCCTCGGAAGACCTTCCCCGATAAGTCTGGACAAAAAGTGAAGCAAAAGGGAGCGAACTCCGTTGCAACCCCAAGCCAACCTCGTGATAGCAGTACTCCTGTGGAACATACCCCCACGCCAACAGCCACTAAGAAGATTATTGAGAGCGTGCATGTGCTCGAAACATTGCATGCACCCTCTCGGATTGAGAAGATCTCGGATGATTCGTTGACAATGAAGGAACAAGGACGGTCAGCAGCGGATGGTGTCAACTCGGTCCCCACTACCTTGGTGGCGGAACAAAGCTCGCCCCTTGCTGTTAATGGCATGACAAGGCCGCCGAATGCGCTTAACCCCCCTGGACGCCAACCGAATCCTCCCCTGGAGGCTTCTACAAATGAGAAAGAATGGGATACAACTCTACTGATGTAAGGAAGCTCCAATCCCGGGGATTCCACCATGCAATCGTGATTTTTTTTTTTTTTTGCGTAAGCGGGGACCTTTACTACTTTGTTTAGATGATGTTGAACATCTTTTAATGGAACTGTAGAGGTGCGGGAGGAAAACGTTTCCTCAGAGTTTTTAGAGAATATAAAAGAAGGTATAGACCGTGTATGGCTATCATTGTGGAGCCGCGTATTAGTGGAGTTAAAGCTGAAGCAATCCTGCAGAGAATGGGGTATGACTAGTGGCTCGTCTTCGAGGCAGTGGGCTTTGCTAGAGGAATATGGATCACTTGGGACTCCTCTGTACTATCGGTGACAGAGGCTGGTCGCTCTGAACAATTCCTCCATGTTCAAGTTCAAATCGGGCAGGAGTCATGGTTCTTAACGGCAGTTTATGCAGATCCAGCTCTAGTCCAACGCAAGAACCTATGGCAGTCGATCCGAAATTTGGTGGAGGACATGGTCGAGCCCTGGCTCCTCACGGGTGACTTCAATTCAATTTTACAGCCTTCAGACAAGATGGGGGTGCCACATTTGATGCCAGCAGAGCTCGGGAGTTTGAAGACTGCGTCCTGGATGCGGGTTTGTTTGATCTTGGCTTTTCTGGTCCACCGTTCACGTGGTTTTGCTTGGGGAACAAGGAGAGACTAGATCGGGGACTTGTTAATTCAGTTTGGTCATCTTTCTTCCCAGATATAGTAGTTCGCCACCTTCCCAGAGTAAAGAGTGATCACATGTAGCTGCTGCTCTCCCTAAATCCTCAGTTCCAGCCCGCGGGACCAAAATCCTTCAAGTTCCTAGCAGCTTGGTTATTGCATGATGATTTCAAGGATATGGCCGAGCGGGCTTGGAAGAGAGGCACAGACTTATTGAGCTCAATCAAGGAATTTGCGCAAGAGGCTAAAGCATGGAACACCCACACCTTCGGTAACATCACAAGGAAGAAAAACACTCTCCTTGCTAGGATTGAGCGTTTGGAACTCCGTACTGGAAGTGATGATGAGAACATGGCTTTACGACAGGCGAGGGACGAGCTAGAAGATATCCTCGCACAAGAGAAGCTTTTGTGGTGTCAGAAATCAAACTTGGATTGGATCACATCAAGTGATAGAAATACTAAATATTTTCACTCGAGAACTATGAAGCGGCGGTGAGGGAATAGAGTTACCGTTTTAAAGAATAGCGAAGGACAATGGGTAGATGATCCAACTGTACTCCTCGACATGGCTCGCCATTTCTTCACTGATCTATATACTGATGATGGACTGCCTATCAGTGTTATTCAGGGGGCTTTCCTATCGTCCCGGCCCATCTATGGCAGGCCGCCGAGCCCCAGTTTACCGAAGAAGAGCTCCACAGCGCTATCCGAGCAAGGGGGCGTTGAAAGCACTAGGGAAGGATGGTCTCAATCCTCTGTTCTATCAAAGATGTTGGGATTTGGTCGGTCAAGAAGTGGTTGCGTTTGCCCAATCTTGTTGGGATGAGCCAGCCAGAATCAAGAACATTAATGCAACGATTATTGCTTTGGTCCCCACGTTACAACGGCCTACTCTGATAGAGCATTTTTGGCCTATTAGTCTCAGAAATGTAGCCTACAAGATGATCACTAAATGTCTTGCAGAACAATTGATATTTGTACCATCTAGCTCCGGTATGAACAATGATATTTGTTGGTGTGGGTTGACTCGTCATCCGTTCGTCCAATCTCGTCGGGAGAGAGAGAACCTGTGAAAGAGCCGGGGTTGCCCCTCGGATTAAACTCCGACGATCAAGTCAGTGTATGTTTGAGGAGAGAGTTGGGAGAATAGATAGAGAGATAAAGTGCAGAGAGATAGTCGAAAGTGGAAAGTGAGGAGAGAGAAGAAGTCCCCTTTCCTTGGTGGGTTTCATACCTTTATATACTCGTAGCGGGTTTAGAGCGTCATACGTTGTCGATTGGACGCGGTATTACTTGGTCTCTGCGGGGAGTCTCTTAGCAACACCCCCAACAATTGCCCCCAAAGTTGGTGGTGAGTTTTAACTCATCACTAGCTTATATTTTATTTTTTACATCTTCGTCGGTAATTTTGGGTGGGGCCCTATGTACCCCAGTTGCCCCCCAGCTGGTGGCGCGTTTGACTGACGCGGTGCCAGCTTCTTGCGTCTTGCCCCCCAGTTGGTGTATTTTATTAAGGCGTGTAGCCTTCACCCCTTGTAGATTCTTCATGGAGCTCTCCTCGTCGGGGTGTTTTTTAACCCTTAGTTTGGAGTTCTCCTCGTCGGGGCTTTTAACCCTCAGTTTGGAGCTCTCCTCGTCGGGGTTTTTAACCCTCAGTTTGGAGTTCTCCTCGTCGGGGTTTTTAACCCTCAGTTTGAAGTCTTCGATGCTCTTATTGAAGTCTTATTTTTGTGCTTCGTTGAGACTTATTTGTAGCTTCTTCATGGAGGTAGTCGAGCGCTCCCATATGTCGCTTGATTGAGTTTCTCATCTCCCATGTTGTTTGGTACGTCTTGCCTCCCATTAGCGCCATTAGCGCTCATGAAAGTAAAATATTTCAATATTTAATAATGATAGAGGGATAGAGTACTTAGCTTTAAATTGGAGAGGCGGCAGGATACCGATTAAGTGGGATGCGCCGCACTATTTTGGCACAAGGCGCGTATGTAGCCTACTGGTATTGTTGCTTGTCATGCGGAGGAGTGACGCAAGTTTGAACCCTCGCGGCGACAACAATTCTTTTTTTGAAGCGAAGCGAAGCTTGGACTTGGCGGGCCGGGGAACGCGAGCGAGTTAGTGGGCCGCGAGTTGGAGATGATCGCGGGCTTCGACTTGGAGGGCCGTGGAACGCGAGCGAGCTATTGGGCCGCGACAACAATTCTTTTTTTGAAGCGAAGCGAAGCTTGGACTTGGCGGGGCGGGGAACGCGAGCGAGTTAGTGGGCCGCGAGTTGGAGATGATCGCGGGCTTCGACTTGGCGGGCCGTGGAACGCGAGCGAGCTATTGGGCCGCGAACTTGGAATTGGACCTCCGAGCTTCGTTGCGCCGAGGTGGTGGCTGATCCGCGAGTTCATAGCGCGCGGGCTATAGCCGCGAGTGGGCTTGGCGGGCCGGGGAACGCGAGCGGGCCAATACGGAATGAGAACGAGCGGGCTTGACCTCGCGGCCCGGGAGATATGAGTGATTAGTTTTGACTTGAAGAGGCGGCAGCAAGGCTTGTTGAAATAGGGCAGTCGCGTGAATGTTCACAACTTGACTTGTAGACTGCTGGTCAGTGTGCTTGAATGTTGAAGTAATGGCGCGGGCTCAATCCCAGGTGGCGACAACAATTTTTTTGAAGACCCCAGTTGGTGGGCTTGAAGGGTGATGGCGCGGGCTTAATGAACATGGGCCTTGAGTTGTGTGGGAGTGGGCCGCGAGGCAGGCTGGGTAGGGCGGAGATAATGCGCACTCTGATATGTAGAGATAGTGAATTTTTTTTTCCGAACTGAGTGAGCGCGAATAGTGCATGACTATTGCTATTTTTTGTTCTTTCGGACTGAGTGGGCGCGAATAGTGCATGACTATTGCTATTTTTTGTTCTTTCGAACTGAGTGGGCGCGAATAGTTCATGACTATTGCTTTTTTTTTTTTTTTTGTTCTTTCGAACTGAGTGGGCGCGAATAGTTCATGACTATTGCTATTTTTTGTTCTTTTGAACTAAGTGGGCGCGAATAGTGCGTGACTATTGCTATTTTTTGTTCTTTTGAACTGAGTGGGCGCGAATAGTGCATGACTATTGCTATTTTTTGTTCTTTCGAACTGAGTGGGCGCGAATAGTGCATGACTATTGCTATTTTTTGTTCTTTCGAACTGAGTGGGCGCGAATAGTTCATGACTATTGCTATTTTTTCTTCTTTCGAACTGAGTGGGCGCGAATAGTTCATGACTATTGCTTTTTTAACTTAGTGGGCGCGAATAGTTCAAAATCAGACGCCGCGCCATTGAAACACAAGGGTCGCTTGTAGCCTGCTAGTCAGAATGCTTGTCGAGTGCAGGAGTGGCGCGGGTTCGAGTATTGGCGGGGGCGATAATATTTTTGACTCGCTCAGCCCAATGTTGGGCTTGGCGAACTGCAGCACTTGAACGGGCGGGCCGGATACGCGAGTGGGGACTGGATGGACGGGCGGACTTGGATCCGCGAGTGCGGGCCACGAGTAGTTAAAAGTCAGACGCCGCGCAATTGAAATACAAGACTTGCTTGTAGTCTACCGGCCGACTTCCTGGTATTGCTGAATGGTGGCGCGGGTTCAAACCCTGGTTGTGACAAGAGCTCCTTGTCTGATGGGCAGGCTGGGGGCCGCGAGTAGTTAAAACTCAGACGCCGCGCAATTGAAACACGGGACTTGCATGTAGTCTGCCGGCCGACTTCCTGGTATTGTTGAATGGTGGCGCGGGTTCAAACCCTGGTGGTGACAATATAATTTTTGATGAGTTCCTTGTCTGATGGGCAGGCCTGGGGACGCGAGCATTGGGCCTGATCCGCGAGTTGAGGGCGCGCACTCGCGGGCTAGTTGTGCGGGCGCGATGCAAGGCGGGCTTTTCATCTAGAGAGGCCGAAAGCGGTGGAGCGGACCTTGAACGCGGGCTTGACTTGCGGGGCGGTAGACTGATCGCATCGTCGGGCCAGGCGCGAGTGCGGGACGCGACTTGGTCTTGGCGATCCGCGAGTTAAGCGGATCGAAATCGAGGACTTGGGCCGCGAGAGGTAAGGTGGGGCGCTAGCGGAGGTTTGGGCCGGCTTTGCACGCGCGGAAGGCCTGAGCGGGCTCTGTGTGAGGTTGCACGCGGAGTGTTGTTAAAATGAGAGTACTGCGCCAAAAGGTTCACAAGGCTCGTATGTAGCCTGCTGGTAATGTTGCTTGTTTGGCAGAAAAGTTGCGCGGGTTCGAGGACCGTCGGCGACGCCATTTTTTGACGCGGGAGTGGAGCAAGGATGGTCGGCGACGCCATTTTTTGACGCGGGAGTGGAGCAAGGATGGACCGCGTGCTGGAGTCGGGTCCGCGTAACTAGCGTTGACATTCCCGGGGGTGCGCGGTTGGAGCATGGAGGCTGGAGGAAGGTGGCTTCTTGGGAATTTCGCCTGTCTCTTCCTCTGACAGGAGAGAAGGTGGCTTTGCTTCTTCTTCTTCTTCTTTTTTTCTTTTTTTTTTTTACTGTTGAGGTGACTGAATAGAAAGTACTGATGTTGACCTTTCACTGCCCCCTTTTTTTTGGGCTTTTCTCTCCTCTTTCTTTTTCAGATGAACTTTGTAGGGGATAGAGTCACAGATGGATGTGGGAGCTAGCTAGGAAATGAGATTGATTTGTGGGAGCTTTTATCATTCAATCTCTCCCATTCCCAGCTGGAGTAGTGGGAGATCCTTCTCTCGAAGAAGAAACAAAAACGTACATCCATAGAGGACGACCTCTCCCGGCTGGGAGCTTCTGGCTCGGAGGCGGTGCGGTGGCTCCTCTCTTTTTTTATGAAGCTTTTGTATTCATTTCAGATCCGGAGTTCTTCCTTCTTCCGCGAACGAACGAACGAATCCAAATCAACCCCACGGTGGGCGCCAATTGTTGGTGTAGGTTGACTCGTCATCCGTTCGTCCGATCTCGTTGGGAGAGAGAGAACCTGTGAAAGAGCCGGGGTTGCCCCCCGGATTAAGCTCCGACGATAAAGTCAGTGTATGTTTGAGGAGAGAGTTGGAAGAATAGATAGAGAGATAAAGTGTAGAGAGATAGTAGAAAGTGGAAAGTGAGGAGAGAGAAGAAGTCCCCTTTCCTTGGTGGGTTTCATACCTTTATATACTCGTAGCGGGTTTAGAGCGTCATACGTTGTCGATTGGACGCGGTATTACTTAGTCTCTGCGGGGAGTCTCTTAGCAACACCCCCAACAGAAGCCAATCATGCCTCGTCTAGTCCATGAAACTCAGACGAGCTTCGTGCCTGGAAGACATATCACTGACAATATTTGTGTTTTACAGGAAGTTGTTCACTCGATGCGCGCAAAGAAGGGGAGGACAGGCTGATTGGTGCTTAAAATCGACCTAGCAAAGGCCTATGATCGCATCAAATGGAGCTTTGTGCGTGACACTCTGGAAGCAGCAGTTGCACCAACGAAGCTCATCGATTTTACAATGAGTTGTGTATCTACGGCGTCTATGCAGATCCAATGGAACGGGGGTCTCACTGAAGAGTTTGTCCCGTCTAGAGGACTCAGACAGGGCTGCCCTCTCTCCCCGTACTTGTTCACGCTTTGTATGGAGAGACTGGGCCACATCATTACTTTCGCGGTTGAGGAGAACAAATGGAAGCCGATCAAACTGAATCATGAAGCACTCCCTCTATCCCATTTGTTCTTTACTGATGACCTCATCTTATTTGGTGTTGCTTCTCTTGAGAAGGTTCAGACTATTTCGCAGTGTCTAGCAGACTTTAGCATGGCGTATGGGCAGCAAGTCAGCAAGCCCAAATCTAGGGTCTTCTTCTCACAGAATGTCACCGGTCCAGTTTGTAGGAGTTTGAGCGAGGCTCTCAGTATCCCGCGGAACTCTAACCTCAGCCGCTATCGGGGAGTTCCGGTTATCCATGACCGGGTTTCTAAGGCGACTTTTGTGGACTTGATCGGAAAAATTGGTGCGAGATTGGCTAGTTGGAAGGTGGCAACCCTTTCCCTAGTGGCACGGATCACCTTAGTTCAGTCGGTCCTGGGAGCTCTACCAGCATACACAATGTAGACCTCTTTTCTCCCGGCGGCTATACGAGATTACATAGATAAAAAGATCCGGGGATTTATCTGGGGGAGCTCCGAACAGGGGAGGAAGATTCATCTTGTAGATTGGGATACTATGTGTAGATCGAAGGCGGATGGGGGCTGGGTTTACGGAACGCCACCCGAATGAATGAAGCATTTATGTTGAAGATCGCCTGGAGGCTATTGACTGAGCCGGAGATCCTTTGGGGTCGCGTGATCAATGCCAAGTACCTTCGTGGCACAGCCGAGGGTTGGATTCCACGGACGACGGGTAGATTATCTAATCTTTGGAGGGGAGTCTTGCGAGTTCTTCACTTACTTCCTAAGGGGATTATGTGGAATGTGCGGAATAGTATGGGCACTCGGTTTTGGGAGGATGTTTGGCTGCATGATGGTCCTCCACTTATTGACATTGCCCAAAACCTACCCCCAGAAGCATCAAATATCTCAGTTGCTGAGATGGTTCTAAATGGCAGCTGAAATCTTGACTATGCACGAGTATTTATGCCGGAAGCGATTTTCCTACAACTCCAATTACATCCGATACCACATGAAGTGGAACCAGACATTCCCTGTTGGAGACTCTCCGCTACTGGACGATTCACAGTGGCCACCGCGTATGGGTTAAGGGAAGATGGGGACAACGAGAATCATCATCAGGCTGTGTGGCGGGCTGTTTGGAAGATTGAAGGTCCACAGAGGCTAAGGCTGTTCTTTTGGCTGGTGCTTCATAATTAGGGGTGTTCAAACGGTTTGGTTACCATGGTAACCGTTTTAACCAGTACTATTTGGATAATTTGGTTTGGTTAATTTGGATAATTGGTTTGGTTAAAGTTTTTAGCTTGTTTGGTTTAGGTGGTTTGGTTTGGTTTCAGGCACTCCTAACCAGTCAAACCAAATTAACCAGTTAAGTAATTAGTCATATATCTAACATATATTATATACACATACTTAATACTTTGCATAACCACTCAAGAGTTAACGTTCATCCCTTTTAGACTCATAAAATATAAAGCTCAATATTGCTCATATAGTGTATATTTGTATATGTAAAATGTAGACCACAACATATGGACGCCTAATTTAGATAAATTGCATACATCATGATGGATGAAAACTTGAAAGGAAGGTCATTTCCAGCCTATGATAATTGCTAAGAGACTAAGTCAATTTACACAAACACAACAATTCATTAACCCATACCATTGTCATAAATTTTTGTTAGGTGAATACTTCTATACTAATCGTAAGATAATTGTCTTAGTTGCATGTATTTTTGTTAAGGGTCAACTATAACTACATGTTGATTGTTATGTTTTATTCATTATATAAATTGTGAATTGTTGCATTAACCGGAAAATTTTCATCGTCAATGATAATGTGATTTTATATTGGTTAATCTGGTTAACCAATTAACCAAACCGATTAAACTTTAGTTTGGTTAATTTGGTTGTTGTATTAGTTTGGACGGTTTGGTTATGATATTGTATTCCATGGTTAATGGAATTTAGCCTTATTAGGTTTGGTTATAACCATAGTAACCATTTGAACACCCCTATTCATAATAGATTGCTCACGAACGCTGAACTGTGTCGTCGCCACTTAGCCCAGTCCGATGCTTGCCCGATGTGTGGAGGAGGTCCGGAAACGACGATCCATGTTGTTAGAGAATGCCCGTATGCGAGGTCAGTCTGGTATGAGATCCTCTTGGACGAGCCGGATGGAACGTTATTTGGTTTGCCTATGGATCGATGGGCAATGCACTATCTGTCCGGTAGAAGTAAGATTCTTGACCCCTCACTCTTTGCGCTTACCTGCTGGAGTTTATGGAAGAACAGGAATAGCTGGGTGTTTGAGAAACACCTTGCCTCAGCGCAGCAGATCACTCCTCAGGTTGTAATCCTACGGCGGCAAATGGAGTTGGCCCAAACGGCGAACAACCGAGTTATGGTGGGGCCACCTAAGCGAAGCACAAGGTTGATCAGCTGGCAACGGCCGGCAAGCAGTTGGTTCTACCTCAACACTGATGGCTCGGTGGTGGGAGGTCAGGGAGGTACGGCGGTGGGGTGTGTGATTAGAGACAAAGAGGGTCGCTTTGTGAAGGCCTTTCTCAACCAATTTTGGGTACGGGTTCCATTACTTATGCTGAACTTGCAGGGATTGCTTTTGGCCTCCGCTTAGCTTGGGATGAGGGATGCCAAAATGTGAGGGTACAGACGGATTGAGCCATCGCAGTTCAACTTATACAGGAAGCAACGCCATGCCATATTCACTTCGTTCAGGTGGCCATGATTCGAAAGCTCTTAGCGAGGGAATGGGAGGTTCAGATAGGCCATGTGTTTAGAGAGGGCAATGTTGTTGCAGATTATCTCGCTTCAGTTGGACATAGCTTAGTCGTTGGGGTTCACGTGTTTGAGAACCCCCAGTTAGACGTTAAGCCATTGGTTGTACTTTGATTTATTGGGGGTCCAAACCCCTCGTTCAGTTATTATATAAGGGTTAGAGCGCCCCCTATGCGCTCTGCATTCCACACACAAAAAATTTACTATCAATTAGGAAAGTGAAATCTATTCATTTTCTTCAAAAGTTTGTAATAATAGTAGAGTAATGTCTATTTTTTATCCAAACCTTTTTCAGATGCTTTTATATTATCCAAACCTATTAAAATGCTATTAATTAGCCAAATCTTTTGTAATGCATCAAAATATTAGTCATTTTACGTTATCGTTAATAATTTTGTAACTCTTTTCTTAGTTAAAATACTAAATTTTGCAATGTTGGCTTTCATGTGTCTCTACCAAGTGAGTATCATGTTGCCAAGTCAATATTACTAACAAAATTGCTAACTGAAAGTTAACATTTAGTTACTTTTTAGTATTTCAATAGGTTTAGATAATATAATGGGGGTGTATAGTTTATTGTTGTATAGTTTTTTTTGGGAAACACGTGATAAAAATAGTGAATTTTAGCAGGAAAGAGACATGAATGATGCAACGAATCAAAAATCGGCCTTATGAACCAAAATCAAGTACATGTTACCTTGTGAAACAATATTGTTTCTGATAATATGATGAGGTGGTGTAAGTTTTATAGAAACCGAATTCCAGAAAATCGATTAAAAATCATCTATCCGTCGGTTTTCGGGAAATGAGCATCTCACAATCGTTGCTAACTTTTACTCGGCCGGTTGGCCGATTAATTTGCTTTATAAAAATTTCATCTTGTCGTCATTGTGCTTTCTGGTTTTTGTCAGGCCATGATAAAATCTAAGGAAATCAAGAACGAACAACACGATTTGGGATAGGAACCGCCGTTGTCGTATCCCTAGAAAATGGTGGTAAACACGGACTCACCTGCCAAACTGGTTTGGATTGAGATTTTTATCGGGTATCAGGGAACCATGTGATTATAAATTAGACTTGATCAAAACGGGTCAAAACTTGAAACTCAGCCTGTTTGACCGACCCATGCCAAATTCTAATTATTCTTTACTTTTAAACTTTCTATTTGAAAATAAAAAATAGTGAAAGAAAAGAGATTACTGTAATTCGCCATTTGCACATCACTTATTCAGGAATAAAACCATAGAAATTCAAAAGGAACTGAAAATATGTAGGATCATTTTAATGTTTAAAATAACCAAATAGATCTTTCTGTTTAGTTTTTACTAACAAATATCAAACGATTCCCTATAAAATACACTATAATTTGATCATTATGATATCAAATAATTATATAATATATATTTGAAATTATAAAAATGGGACTAATTGGTTGGTCGAGGTTGAAACATTGAATAACTTTAAAATACATTATATTTTAGCCACTATGATATAAAATAATAGCATAATATATATTATACTAGAGAAAATAGCTTGTTTTAGAATGTCAAACCAATGATGTTCATTTGTTTTACTTGATGGCCAAATCTCGTGTAGGTCGGGCCCATTCAACTCTTTTATTTTATGGTTAGCGGTTAGCCCATTAGATGCCATGCATTAGTTTATTGTTAAATTTTTTATTTTTAGCAATAAAAAGAAGTATTATTTTTGCCTTTTCATATATATTTTATCACCACGGAGAAATAAAAGGGCTTAAAGAAAAAAATTGACACTCCTGGACCCGTTCAAATCCGCATGTGTACGGTAAGTTGGCCCGTTCCACATAGGAAAGAGAAAAAAATTGACACTCCCTATTCTACCCTTCCTACAAACGCTCCTGGAGCAGGAAATTTGAAATGGAAACGCTCCTGTAGCAGGAAATTTGAAATGGGGGAAGAGTTTTTCCCTCCCTGCTATTATATGTTTTTAATTTAGAAATATATAGCAAATGTATTTAGTGTGATTGGTTATGATCATTGTTTTTCTTTAAATTGATCATGGTTCGAATCTCAGTATGTCCTTCCTACTTTCACTCTTGTTGCAGGAAATACTTTGAAAGTTATGTTTTTTACGCAAACTTGGACAAAATAGGGGTATTATACATAAATAAAGTACCAAAAGGTAAACTTTCATTTAACTAACCCCTAGTGGCCTACCTCAGTTCCGCGCCGATCCCCTTCCACTCTTAAACCCTTTTCCCGTCTCCCCCGCCATCTTTAGGGGACGCCAGTTTTAGAGTCGCTTCTCTGTTCTTGGCGATTCAACCAGTATGGCGGATAGCTTTCTCCGCACTGATTCCCAATTGATCGTCGCAGAACTTAAGCGAAAGGACAGACTGCTGAAACTCAAGCGAAGGTGGGCTTATTGCTTTCTTTTTCTGTTCGCCTTCTTGCATTTTGCTTCTTCTTCTTCTTCTGTTCTATCTCTCTATTGATTGAAGCATTGAACTGTGGGTATTGAACCTAAGAAGCTTTTGGGAAGTCTTAGAAAGTTTTTATTTTTTTCATTGAAATCGTTCCTTGTTTTGGAGAGCTGCCTCCTTTTGTCTATTGGATAATGTAGAAGCAGGACCAATAATTTTAGATCCTTAGCTTTCATCACCAGTAGTTTCTATGGCGTTTGTTGCTTCACAAGTTATTTTGAAGGAATTAGTCATTCTCGTATTCACCATGTGATGCTTTTTGTGCAGGTGGCTAATAGGAGCGCCATTGTCAGACCTCAAACTGAAGAGACTTTTGAACAACGAGTAAGTTATTTTTGCTTATACCCTGGTTTCGTACATGATGCTGTGTTTACTGAACAGTCGTTCTTGTGATCTTTCCAGGTGCCTGCCTGAGTCTTTGCTTAGAGAAGATGATGTAAGTTATTCTCTTTAACAATGTATGCTTCTACTATTAAAAATGTAGTTTCACAAGCTTTCACCGCTATGACTGTTTTATCTGATCTGGAAGTCTATAACTGGTGTGTCTTACCAATCATGCATTAAACTTGAAAGCCTATCCCTTATAATTGCATAGATTTCAACCTTCTTGATTTTTCCGTGCGTAGTTATCACATAAGGTGCTTAAAGTATCCCAGGTCACCAGGATGCCAATTTGCATTTAGATTATGTAGGTTTGATGACGAAATAACTCGGTTCCTTGTGCTCACACAAGTGACTAGTTTGCAAGAGTTCTTAAAAGGTGAAATGCAACCGACTGTAACATATTCTGCTTCCTATGAGTCTCGACCAATTAAATGATCATGAATGATGGGGATATAAGGGTTGCTTATATGTCAGTCATGGTTTTTATTCCTATTGCTTTGGTAGATTCGTAAACAGGTACGCCATGGTTGACAATTTTCATTTCTCTTGCACAGATATTTTATGATAATGTTAAAACGTTTGTTGAACAAGCATATGGAGCATACCATGTTGAAAGAGAGGTCAAAACAACTAGTCAGTTTCTCAACGTGAACAACATTGAAGGCATCTTGTTGTCTTGCCTGGATTCTTTGACCAGTAAAGGTCTTTACGTTGTTGCTATGTTCCTTACAAAAGGTGAGCTGAAGTGTGAAAAGACTCGGAATAAAATGAGAAAGGTTATCCAGAAATCTATTCCAGGATTTCTTAGGAGTCTGGATAGCAAGGATGACAAAGTAGAAACTTTTACCAAGTTATCTCAGCTTCTCACTGACCGAGAGAATATTAGACATGACCACTGTTCACATCTCTTTCAATGGAATGCTGCTGCAATACAAATTCTGGATAGACTGAAGGACTTGCCAACTGAAGCCCTGTTTGCTATGCGCAGAAAACTAAGAGGGATGCCGGCAGAATTACCTAGTTTACGGAAAACGAAACATGGTTGGAGTCGAGATACCCTGATTTGTAAGGTTAAGAGAACTATTAGGAAGATGCTATCGGAACTTGTTGGGAGTGGGAGTCATAGCTTCCAGGAACCTTTAGCCAAGGCCCTAGCGGTTGCAGGTTTATCACTAAAGCTGAAAAGATGTCCTGGTTCCTGCATGACTGACTTCATGAAATTTTCGCCAGAAATAGAACTGTTACAGACAGAAATCATAAAGGCTATTTGGTTACTAGAAACTAAGGTCAGAATGCCAGAGCTTCAAGCCTTGCAACAGTTGTTGGATCCATTTGCTAATATCTCAGCAAGGTCTTTACGAACAGCGATGAAGAAATTATTCACCGAGTATCTGTTTGACTGCAATGATTTAGACTTCATTCCCAAGGGTTTTCCGAAAGCTCTTAATCTTATCAATAGGTGCACTCGAGTTTCACCCGATGGCTACTTGTTGAACTATGCTATTGAAGAGGAGGCAGAATCTATCTTAAGTGTAAGTTCTGATATAAAGCAGCTTGTTTGGGATTTAATTCCTGGCTATGGGCTCGCTGAGAATTTTGGCGATGCATATATGGAAGAGCCATGTGGAAGTGAAGATGATGATTGTAGTGATGTGTCTCCCAAGCAACAAGAAACTTTCGACTCCCCAAGTCTCAGATATGGTTCTATGTACTCAGAGAACGATGAAGAGAGCTGTGGAGAATATACGCCTTTGGATGTTGAGCTAGACAAGCCTAATCCCGACCAGGAAGGTGAGAGTCTTCCTAGTACACATGATGATTGCGAGATTGGCAATCCTTCTCTGAGCATGGTGTTAAGAGTCGAATGTGATATGAAAGCTGAACCTTATCAGAGTAATGCAAATAGTCCAAGAAATGCATCAGGTTTTCATGAATTGAACCTTTGCTCTAGAGGGGAAGAATCTGGCCCTAGCAATCAGACTCTTGGTAACAACTTGTACCTTGATGTCCAAGACGCTTCCGATGAGACAAGTTTGGTAGCCTACAATCTCATTGGTTCTCTATTAGCGGGGTTCACATTAGAAGAAAGGCTTGATCTAGATTATGCAGATGGATATCTGAGAGGAAACTATTCATATCAACAGGATGCAGGTATTGAAGTCCTTCCCTCTCACTCCAAAAAAAAAAAAAAAAAGTCTATGCCTCTGTGTCCACTTCCATAGTTCTGGTTGATTCATGTTGTACAGATGTTGTATGATACATGAAGCCATCAATTGATCTGTGAGATATCGGAACTCTAGCTTTCAAATATTCAGAATGTTTTTTTGGCTACATACAACAATTTTGATATGCTTATGACTTCTCAAGCATATAAACATGGGAGCAGTATAGTCGACTGGATCTATCAGTCACCGTGTTGTGCCTGCGGGGAGAGTCTAACGACGAAACTTATGCTTTTATGGAAAATCTCCTGCATAAAAAGTCATCTAGGGTCTAGTATTTCAGAAAAATGAGAGATTGATGACGTATTATAATTAAAATAGTGACAGACAAATAATGTTTCACATGGCAACTCGGTCATCTTTCCCAGGGATCCCAGATTAGGGAACCTTGGGAGAGCTGCTGGCTCCAACATGAGATTTTGCTTGCTGGTATTGACCAAGTACTCCTTTTTGTTTGAAAAGTTAATCTGAGAATATTTGCATCTAGGTTCTGTTAGTTGTTAAAGAAGCAAGTTGCTGTCACTATTATAGTGTTGTATTTGAGCCAACCTTGACTACTTAGGTGACCTCTGTTGCCTGGTTTTTATCTTTCTAGTCAAGATTGTCATGCTTCCAGTTGTCTCTTCGTGGTGTGATATAGGACCAGCGTAATTTCTGTTAGGCTGTTGCTGGTCCTTTTAACTGTCCCTAGAATTTATCATCCTATCTTCTTTTAGATTCTTACGTGCTGAGTATTTGACAGATCTTGTGCAAGCTTTGGAAATCAATTTTCTGAGATTAATATAATCAATGGCCAACCAAATGGCTTCGAATTAGCATTTCCTAACCTTGTCATGATTGCATAGAATATTTTACTTATGTGGCTTCTCACTCTCTTGTGTTATTATTAAGCAGGAAAGATCTCTCCTAAGAAACAGGCAGCTGGTTCTACAGTTGTTCAAGTGGTTGAAGAGCTAATACCTTCCTTCCCTAGGAGGTATGTTGGTTTTCCATATTTATTTGTTTCTGAGAGTTAGATTGTTTTCTTCGACAATATTTGCTGTGTCCTGCTCAGTAATCTGTTTCATGGCTGAGGTGATCAGAAGATGATATTGAACAGTCTTCTGTGATACTTGATTAACATAGGTGCAGGCTTGTTTTGTGATGGCATAGAATTACAGAAGACCTATGGTTGCTAATCTTTGCTTTGCAATTGTCTTATGGCTTGCAGTGGTGTGGAAAAACTGAAGGAGCTGATGGGCACTTGAAAATTGCTTGGTAGAGCCTGGAGCAGCCCCAGAATCATATTCTCCAGTGTTCTGGCTGCGTTGTGTGTTGAAGAAGCTCATCTCCGTTTGCCAATATGTGCATGGTTATTGAGTTTAACAGAGAAGCAAGTCCCTGATAAGTAAGAAACTCAAACCTAAACGTCAAATGTGAGATGATGAGGATGTATCAGTTGTTGTGAAATCTCTTCAACTGTAGAATATGTGTATGTTCGTTAAATTATGCATCTATGAAGGAATCTCGATGTGGAAATATAAGCATTTACGTAGGCCAGAGAGCCGAACTAGAAATGAGGCCCTTCTGCATTCATTTTTCAATCTATTTTGGGTCTGCTCACTTGATAGTTTAGAATCAACTTGTCTTTAAAGGTAGTGTGCCCTGTGAGATTGGTACCGAGTGTCCCGTCCCCCTTGCATTACTAGCTGTAGCGGGCAGTTAGAAACGTGGTATGGACCAAACCAAAGGTTCTGCTGCTATCGACACCTACCCAATTAACCAAAAGGGATAGGAAGTCTGGTCTCTTGAGCACTCTAAGCTAGTGACTGTCGGTGAGAAACACATGTTTCCTATTGCGTTCGTTTGCGGTGGCAGGGCTCCATGCTTAATTTTGGTTTCCAGTTTTACTTTCTACTAGACACTTGGTAATATGGTCTGCATTTAGTTTGCACGCAGATGTCGTTGATGGTGAGGCTTCATGGGATAAACATGCTTATGACCTGATTTCGTGGATGGCAATGATAGATAGAGCTCATGCATCGAATTTTTGGTAAGTCATCCCTGTTCTTGCTTGATCATGTGTGTTGCACTTGCATGTCCCGTGGTTTCTTCTTTCCTTGTTCTCGATCTTTTTATCGTTTGCCATGAAGCGTCTTGAACTATAATAACTTTGTTCAACATGCAGGAGGGGTGTAACAATCTGGCCAAACTACAGCTAAGAATCATAGAAGAGGCAGAGTACGCATTTCAGGATCATTGCACGCAACTTGGTAGTAATTAATCCAATAGGAAAGCAGATACGCTGACGAGCCCTTGTCGACATGGCTGAAGTTTTGGCAGCTGCTTACTGAGGTAAGCGCGCAGAAATTATCCCTTCTCATCTCGTGTCGAGGTCCAGAGTCTCGAGCTGTTTCGATGAGATTTGATGCATCATTATGATGTTGGTAAATCATGGGTTGAGCTCTATTTTGGTGGAGAACATGAAAATTTTGAGATTTAATATCCAAAAGACAAATAAAGTTATTTTTATTGTGGAAACCACATAAGTCATATATGATCATCCGATCGACGAGGCGTCTCTATATAATTTTATTTCTAAACCTAATATTGAGGAAAAGATTTATCTAAAAGATGTGTAAAGCAACTATGAGCAGCAGGTAGAAAGTAGAAACCGAAGGCAAACAGATTCTGCCAAAGAAAAATAGCAATCGGGTTATTCAACAGTCAAATTCACCGCATGAATTTTCCATCTTTGACGGCTCCTCTGCCCCTGCAGATACAAAATTCGTCTTCGCTGCCGTGCCGCACGAAAAGTCGAGAGTTGACATTCTAGACTGATGATGACTTGCACAGCTGCTCTTCGTTGAGTTATCCATTATAACTTCTCATCTTCTCGCCAAAGGAAGGATTTCGGATTTTCGTTCCCCTGTAACTTGAAACAGACCAGAAAAGAAAGTAGCGGAATGGAGTCACCGAAATCCAGCAGCCTCGGAAACTCTCTCCTCGTGCCTTCTGTCCAGGAGCTGATAAAGACCCAAATCGACTCTGTTCCGTCCAGATACTTACGCCCTGATCTTGTTGACCACCCGATTTCCGTCGCTGATGTTCCGGTTGTTGATTTGGGGAAGCTGATTGATGAAGCCACCATGGATTCCGAGCTCGCAGTCCTTCACTCTGCCTGCAAAGACTGGGGCTTTTTCCAGGTTCAACCAAGCCCCTGTTTTCATTCACACTTCCTTCGATCAATTTTTTTAGAATTCTCTTCTGAACAAAGGATGAAACAGGGGATTGAGCTTGATTCTTTCTGGAATATAAACTGGGTTTGCAGAATTTGTTTCATTCCTTTTGACTTTCGCTCTTGGCGGAAATTTGATGCATTCTGTATTTCTGATGCAGTTGGTAAACCATGGAGTGAGCTCTACTCTGGTGGAGAACATGAAGACACAAGTTCAGGAATTCTTCTACTTACCAATGGAAGAAAAGCAAAAATTATGGCAATTACCAGGCGAAATGGAAGGGTTCGGGCAGGCATTCGTTGTCTCTGAGGAGCAGAAGCTCGATTGGGCCGACGTCTTCTTCCTCGTCACTCAGCCTCCCCACCTCAGAAAGCCGCACTTGCTCCCAAAGCTGCCCCTTCCGTTCAGGTCTTATACATCAGTTCCCTTCGCCCTTTTTCTTGCGAGTGATTCAGAGTTAGAGTACTCACATATCGGTGTCCTATATTCTTCGGTTCTTTCTACAGAGACACATTGGAGAACTACTCGCTCGAGGTAAGGAACCTTGCAGCACAAGTACTGGACCATATGGCAAAAGCCCTGCAGATGAAACCAGAGGAAATGAAGGACATATTCTCGGGGAACGTAAGGCAGACAATGCGGACGAACTACTACCCTCCGTGCCCGGAGCCTGACAAAGTCATCGGCTTCACACCTCACTCCGACGGCACTGGCCTCACCATCCTCTTGCAGGTGAATGAGGTTGAAGGCTTGCAGATCAAGAAAGACGGGCAATGGGTGGCAGTCAAGGTCCTTCCCAATGATTTTGTGGTCAACGTCGGTGACATTCTCGAGATGATAACCAATGGAGTGTACCGGAGCATCGAGCATCGGGCGACGGTGAACTCGGAGAAGGAGAGGCTGTCGATTGCTTGCTTCCATTCTCCTAGGTTCGATGGGGAGATCTACCCTGCGCCGAGCTTGGTGACTGGAGACAGGCCGGCCTTGTTCAGGAATGTGAGCGTTAAGGAGTTCTTTAGGGGATTCTTCTCTCGTGAGATTCAGGGGAAGGCATACCTCGATACCTTGAGAATCTGATGTGTGTGGAAAACGGTCTACGAAAGCATTGATTTGGGTTCGCTTGCAGCTTGTTCTTTGCCAGGTCGATACTGGGTGGGTTGTCCTGTGCCGGAATAAAATCCATCCATTTGATTGGATGCCTAATTTAATTAAATATGCACAGGAATTTCCGAAGTTATCTTATATAGATAAATCTATAGAATACACTTCTTCCAAATGATCAAAAGAAAATATTTTGACATGATACTATAGGCTAAAGTTATTTAGATCATTAATTAACTAAAATTTGAGACATGATACTATAGCCAAAACCATAAATAAATTGCAAAGTCCAATTTACGTTGTGTATAATGGACGTATGTGTTGACATGCATGAGTTAAGAACTGAAAATGCTTTCATAAATTAAGATTAAGATTAAAGATAACGCGCCCTTTCTTGTTGTTACGGGTTCCAAACGAAATTTTATCCACATTTGTCAGTTTTTTTTTTATAACTTCGATAATAAATAGAAATCTGTCGCACACGATGTCATGGCTCTAACACGTGTGTGGCCTCTCTTAGAAGCAAATGTATCAGCTAGCAGATGTCAGGAATTCCAACTTTGATGTATTCTCAACTTGACAGAGTACTCTTTGAGGGTTTGGATGCACCGTCCGACACAGTATATCCACCATTATCTCTTTTATTTATTTATTTTTTTTTTTTTTTTTATAATGGCGATGGAATGCATTCACCATTATCAAACTAGATAGAAAAGGAAACAAAGAAGTCCATGGCTTCAGAATCAGAATTACCTGCTGCTGGAATGAGCATTGGCAGCTCCCTACTTGTCCCTAGCGTTCAGGAATTGGTGAAGCAACAGGGTTTGGCCACTGTTCCACCCCGATATGCTCGTCTTGATGATCAGGATGTTGCTTCACTCCATCAGCAGCAGCCTCAGCTTCCAGTTATTGACCTCCAGAGCTTGCTCGATCCAGAGTCCATGGATTCTGAACTCGCCAAGCTCCACTCCGCCTGCAAAGATTGGGGCTTTTTCCAGGTATGAATATGATCACCACCAGTATGCATGTTATTACTCCGAATGTTGGAATGCCTTGAATCTGTTATCCGTATGCATACCTTCTAACCCTCCATTACGTTATAACAATGAAGCCCATTTCTGCTTAACATTGAATGAGCTCGTGCAGTTGGTAAATCATGGGATAAGCAGTGGTCTGTTGGAGGAGATGAAGGCACAGGTTCAGGAATTCTTCAATCTGCCAATGGAGGAGAAGAAGAAGCTGTGGCAGTTTCCAGGAGAGGTTGAAGGGTTTGGACAGACGTTTGTGGTCTCCGAGGAACAAAAGCTGGACTGGAGTGACATTTTCTACTTGGTCACCCAGCCACCCTATCTGAGGAAGCCTCACTTGCTCCCTAACCTCCCTCTTCCTTTCAGGTTTGCATAGATTTCAAACTCGCGGATAAAAAACGATTCGACTTTAAGCCTCGTTCGAGTGATTTTCTTGTGTGTAGGGATACTGTAGAGCAGTACTCGTTGGAGGTGAAGAATCTGGCCTCCACCATCCTGAAACATGTTGGAAAGGCTTTGAAGATCGAAGGGGACGAGGAAATGAAGGATTTTTACGAGAACGTGAGGCAGACGATGAGGATGAACTACTACCCTCCATGCCCCCAGCCAGAGAGAGTTATGGGGCTGACTCCTCATTCGGATGGCACTGGTCTCACCGTCCTTCTGCAAGTAGGTCAAGTGGATGGTCTGCAGATAAAGAAAGATGGAAGATGGGTTCCTGTCAAGGCAATTCCCAATGCTTTCGTGGTCAATGTTGGTGACATTCTAGAGGTGAAGGAACTCAAATACTAAAAGCTGTGCATACAATGGGAAGTTCTTTACTTCTGTATGTGCTGAACAATTTCTGGTTGTGTAAGCAGATCATAACCAATGGAGCATACCGTAGCATCGAGCACCGTGCACTGGTGAATTCGGATAAGGAAAGGCTCTCGATTGCCTGCTTCCATTCTCCAAGGTATGATGGTGAAACCGGGCCTGCTGCTAGCTTGATCACAAAAGAGACACCGGCTCTTTTCAAGGTGGTGACAATCAGAGAGTTCTACAATGGCCTCTTTTCCCGCCAGCTTGACGGCAAGGCTTACATCGACACTTTGAAGATCCAACACAACGAGAAACCTTGATCGAAGCAGGGATAGAATGTGCAAGGGTTGAACAATCGCAACGTTCCAAGTTTGAGTCATGTGACTGACTCTCTCTTTGGTATCCTTCATTCCATTGTTGTTTCTTGTAAGCGAAGAAACCGGAGAATTCCGAGTTTATTAAGGTGCTGACGACAAGTTCAATCATGTCCAAAGAATGATGCATGTTACAATCCTACTCTGCAAATGAAAAGAAGCCAAACTTGTTCTGTCATATTCTTTCACGAGTTGAAATGCAACTACAAAATCGTATTACCCCTTTTTCTTCATCCCCATGTTTCCCTCCCTGTTCATTTTTTCCCTTTTGTGATTCTGACTGAAGGGATGATATCATGGACTTTCAACACTTTTTCTTTCTACTGCACATGTATATTGCCTTGTATATCACAAAACCCGTTTTGACTTCAGTTTGAGATTCTTTTCTTTTTACATATTTTTGTTTTTCTGGTTGGGATCACTCGCCTCCTGCAGAGGTGACTTCCTCATTGTCAAAAGGCGACGAGGAAACTGTGGTGTCTGACGCGGCATCGTCGATGGTCAAGCTTGATACATCACCGGCGATGGAAGAGCTTTCATCTTCACCACAAACTGAAGGGGCCGGGGATGCATCAGGTGTAGCGTTGCATGTGTTGCAACTGGAAGGTGCCGGGGACAGCGACTCCCCTTCTTCCACTGCTTTTTGGAGGCTCCAGTACATAATGCTCGCCGCTAGCGTCAGAATCATCTTCTGGTTCACCTGCAACCAAACTCGGAGATAAGTTTGGCTGACCTTAATTCCACCCCTAACAAGAGATTTCCCTCAGTAATAACAGTTCTATACAAAAGAAAGCAGTGTTACCTCCATAATGTCTTCTGGCAACACGAAAATGGAACAGCCAAGTTTCCTGGCCACGCTGATAATGTATGTAGCATTCAGTCTCTTTTCGTCATCTGTTGTATTGAAGTGGGGAAAGAAGATGATGATAACCAAAGCTGTCAATGTCCTACTACTAAAAATGCAGAATACATGCATTCACAATGCAGAATAGCTGGGAAAAATGGTCATTAGTGATTACCACTTTCGCCCTTCGTGACAAGGTTCCAGTTTACAACTCTGGGTTCCACAGAACTGAGAAGCTCAAGGAAGAATATCCCATTTGATATGCTCTTATCCTGGCAATAATTTCCATATTTTTATAAAGTCAGCACACGTCAGCTAACATATGTCAACTGATGACGGGGGTAAAAAGTGGATAACTTTTATTTTATTAACCTTGAAATTTTCAATCCGGGAAGTTCTCCCCATACTTCGAACTTTTTTATTCACCCAATGCAAGATATCTGTATCAGTTACTTCCTTCCCTTGAGAGTGTGATCTCAAGTTCTTCAAAAGTTGAAGCATGGAATATCTCATCAATTGCCATAAGAAAGCTGAAAAAGAACTAAGAATCTTCAGATTCAGTGCGACATTAATCATAGGTACTAAACTCAGGGAGAGCATGAAAAGTGAAGAGACCATGGACATTTACCGAGTATGAGTTTCTTATTTCCTTGCACAAAATCATTGCCAGCTAGATTAACAAGTGAAAACTTCAACTGCCTCCCAATCTTTATGACCTGATTGCAATTCTCCACTTTCCTGAATGGCATTTTGATGGGAGGTTTTGTGGCATGCTTCCAGTTAACTGATCCGGGTTTAATCTTGTCAAGTACTTCAAGAAGTATCCACCTGCAAGCATAATGTTCCAGAATCCAAGTTACCGCCAAACCAAAATGCAAAAACTGTTCCAAGAAAAGAAAAAACATAAGTTGAAACTTAAAAAGATACCAATACACCAAAATGGAATCCGTACTATAGAAACATTGCCTCAAAAGGTAACAAAAAGAGACTGAACATCTGCAAATTGTACCATGTGAACACCAGTAGATTGAACAAGAGAGGGGAAATTTACCCATTCCTAACATCCTCAAACACGTTGTTACAATAGGTAGCTCCAAGACTATTGATCCACAATCTAAAGCATCTCTCTTCTCTGGATGTTTGCACATCATCTGTCATCATCTCTGCAAAAGCATACTTTTTGCCATCTGTACTCAGGCCACTCCTGCAATAGTAAGATGCAAATTTCATTTCAATCATAATTTTTGGGGGGAAGGAAATAGCACGATCAGAAAAGCTTTTTGACCAAAGGAAAAAAATGGCATGAACATGAAACCATAAAGAGCATAGACTATGGTACTCCTACAAAGTTATCAAGAAGAAGATAGCATAAATATTTCATGATGACTCAGAATAACAAAAATGCTTAAATGATTAAAATGCCGTGACCCTAATCAACCAGGTCAGTTGGGTTGAGGGATATTTTCAGCATAAATGCATCAAAACTTAATTGTAGCTACTATCAATTCCGACTATGGAACCACCACTTGTTTGTGTGAATGTGTGCATTTGCCTGCATGGAGCAATTACCAAGAGCTAAAGCAGCATTTTTAAACACATTGGACCACAGCCAACAGGTCCCTTTTCCAACTACCACATGATTAGGGAACACAAAGTCTCTAGAAAGCATTGGTACACAGACTACAGTAACTATGCTGATACATTTACTCTAAAACACCACCACTGATGCAATGTAGATGGTGTATATATCTCTACATTTACTCTAAAACACCACCACTGATGCAATGTAGATGGTGTATATATCTCTACAACGCATTCATATGAATGAGCCCACCTCACTTAATTTCTTACAAAAGTATACATGCTCAGCGTAATAGTAACATATACCCAACAGTTCAGAAAGTAAGGCCCTTAGAGTCAGTGTCCCTCACCTTCGATGAAATATTTGTGCTACAAAGGCAAGATTCAGATTTGATGAGCCTTCAACAATATCAGTTGGTTTCAAATACCGTTTGCAGCCCATTTTCTCAGCATGATCAAGTACTAGTGTAGCCCTCTCAAGCGCAGTCTTAGCGTCCAATGTAGCTGGATTGCAGTGCTCTGGTGCAAGAACATTAAGAAGGTAGGCATAAGCCCTTCCATCCTACAAGTTCGGCCATGAAAAAATCACCACAAGCATAATTTTCAGAGAATGGCAAGATTCAATGTCAGCAGACAATTGGGGTACTCAGTATTTGGAGGATGTAGTATTCATAGAAAAAGACTACTTTTTGGTACTGAAGAGACAATCAGGCATCAACTAATACATGTGCCTAAAGTTCTAAGAGTTTCAATGCATCTCCTAGAGCATGACTAACAGAACAATTGAGGCATTTTTCCCAAAAACGAAGAAAAGGAGTCATGTCACCTGTGCATATTTGTTGCTAGAGAATAGATATAAAATGATATTGCTAGTACCTTCAAGTCGGAAGAGAAGTTTGAAACACGTTTTTCATAGCCTGCTTTGCCCAGATGGAAATTCATCCATTTCAATAAGAGCTTTTCAGGGGCCAAGCTCATGAGCTCTTCTATATCCTGAGAGATAAATTTTTCAGTGGACAATTTTTCAGATTGATTTGCTGAACAATGCAAATGGGGAGAAAAAAATTAACGGTCCTCAATTATGTATTTCATTACAGTGTTGTCCTCCACCAATTCCACAAGCTGAGGTGTCTTCTTGAGGTTGAGATCTGCTAACAATTGAATCTGAGAACACCAGAGTGAAGAATTTAAGTCCATAGACATTAACACCCAAATCGAGAAAATATGCAAAGTAATTTAGAGTAATGTTTTAAATGATTAATTTCTAACACCTGCCAGCTACCCCATAGCCTTATAAGTTATAACTCGCGATATGCAAATTTGCAATGAAGAAAAAAGCCGAAGTCTAACCTTTATAATCTGAGAAATTAGACCAAGCACAAGATGAGGCTGCAAAATCATTGGAATTATGTTAGCAACAAATCTTCTGATTACCACAAATCAGACCTAGTTTATAGCATAAAAACCTATAGGTAGATTAAACCTACTCTTGCTTCCACCAAGTCCTGTGTACCAATGTTAACCACTGTGCAACCGATAGCCTTTGCAGAGTTGAGGCAAAGGGTGTGGTTCTCATTCCTCTCCCACAAGTTAAGAATCTTTTTACAATTGATTGCCCGCTCATCAATAGTCCCAGGAACAGCAACATTGATAAGCTTACTGAACAAAAACCAAAATGAAGACGATGATTAAGTTCAAGGTAATACAGCAACAAAAGTACCAATGAAATTGCCAAATCAACTAACCATAGAAGAACTCCATCCTTCGCAAGATCAAATAAATCATTTGTCGCTGGATCCAAGGGAAGAAACTGCTTCAGAAATGGGTCATCCTCAAGGTAACTGTTTATGTGAGCTACATATAATGCTCGCTCAGAATGGCTAATAGTGTGAAGCAGAGTGGTTATTGATGCCTTGAGGAATGCTGAGGCTGTTTTTGAATGCCCTGATTTAGCATTAGCTTGACCTTGCAAATTCAAGTACACCTGTCACATTCCGAGTTCGTAAGCAAAGAAAGAGTATATCCTTTTCCTTGGAAACAAACTACAATATACCAATCACACTGTTCAGTTCCTATTTATTGAAATTCAAATGCCAAATAGGGTGGTTCAAATGGACATTATGAGACTTCAGACGATAATAAGTTGGTTCACAAAAGCAAGTATAAAAGGGAAGGCAAGGTTATGAAAATGAGAGCAGCTCACCCTGAGAAACCCTTCAAAGTCTATATCGACAGTCAAGTCAGGAAAGGATTGAGCTAAGAGGCCTGCAACCTCTTCCTCCTTGAATGTTGAAGCAAAGGCTTTTAATGTCACCAGCAAAGATGGCAAATCTCCAATTGTAACTTTACCTTTCTCGTTCTTTACTGCGGTAAACTGAATTAAGGGAGGGGGAGGAACAAACATCAATAACATTAAAAGTCAAGCTGGATCAAAAGAACTTGAAATGACATTTTTCCATCGGAGGATGATTCCAGCGGACAAAACGCCGGCATTCAAACAGATAAACACTGAGGATAACAAAAAGGGACTTACTTTAGATTTGAGGCTACGAAGCTCCACCTGAGTGAACTGATTCTGCAGCGTTGGATCAGAGACTTGAACACCTAAATAACTCGTCATCTACGCGAATTAGCCTTCCGCAAAGAAGGCCAAATGATTTTCAGTGGTACCTAGAGAACGCCCAAGTAGTCCAAACTTTCACGATCTCAGAACCAGCAGCAGAATCAAAGCTCCATATCAATCAGCAGGTCTCTCCCCTCAGATTTGCATGAACCGCACAGAACCTCAGAATCCAGTCCCTGGATCAAAGATTCAATCACGGCCCGATATTCTTGATTTACATTGTCGAAAAGTTCAATAAACATTTGACCACCAAAAACAAATCGCAACCAATCAAACACATTCCACCGCCAAACCATTAAGAAACAAATTCTATCATAAACCAAATGTTGTTAGCATCCAAAACAAATTCTATCATCCGCCAATCAGAAAAGAAGCGCATCACAACATGCGAACAACAACAACAAAAACTTATGCAACAAGTTTCTCCCCATTTTTCCCCAAAAACAAACAGAATTTAGTGCGACCCAATAGGGCAAACACGATATCAAAGAGAATCCAGAAAATAGCATACCTGCAGAAGGGGGAGAGACAATCAGAAGAAGAAAAATAGAATTTCTTCTTCTTTTCTTCCCCCCGGAAGACGAGAATCCAAAAACTGGATTCACGCCCCAATTAACCAGGCAGCAGTATCCAATAGCACCAGATAAAGCATATTTATATGACTATATCTGGCTTCGCCATCCCATGTATCACAAAAAGGACCGAACTTTTAATAGAAAAACTGGATAGAGGGAGAAGGGGGATCGGAATTCCTTCAGGGGAGAGCAAAGTTTGTGATTTTGTGTGTGGCCGAAACGGGGAGAGAACGGTTGTGTAGCAGCAGCAAGCCAGCAACAAGGGAAGACGACAGACTGGCCTATTCAGAAAAAACCAACCGGTTCAATACGCTAATTCAAGTGCTGGAGGGAGCAGGGTCACTACTGTGAGCTCGCGGGCTCTCCGTCTGCCAACGCATTCAAGGTCTCATGACACGTACCTCTGAAGGCTGTTTTGGCTCTGTCCTCAAATTAAATGTTCTGCTTTTGTTTGTTTTTTTGGGGAATTGAGAATTGACCACAACAACAACAATCGGTAATTTCCCCGTATTACAAGTTTTGATTTATCACCGTGTTTGTGAATCTGTAATCTATTGACGGTCTAATAGTGTTTGTGAATCCGTGTTTAAAAAGCATAATAACATAAACACAACTTTAGAATCATGGATCAAAATCAATATGTAAAATGAGTGTATATCATTGGTTATGCTTGGTGCAATAAATGGTCATGGAGTAGTGTTTTCTAAACTTCAAAATAATTTTATAGGCTCCATTTGATTAGTCTCTTCTAGAACATTAGCAATCAATTTATATGATCAAGTATGTACTTTTCTCAATTTTTAATTCATGTTTTTATTATTAAATTTTAAATTAATATGGATCATTATTCTCTTTATCTTACTCTTCACGTTAGTGCTCAATATTTTTTTTAATATTCACTCTCTTTCTCGTAATTTGTAAGATTATAATCACCAATATTGAGATAATTATTTGAACAGTCGAAGTATCGATATATAACCGGTGGATTGAATTCCTGAAGAGGTATAAAGATACTCTTTGACCTCGAAAATTTTAACAATGAATACCTGTAAAAAAACTCATTGACAATAAATTGGTAGGATTTATTTATGGTTAAAGTTGCTATGGTAAAATAATGAGTAATAGTATTGACAGTACTTTTGAGTAGGGATGGCAATTTAGGGGTCGTTTGGAAGTTGCGATTGTTTTGTTGAGATTGTCATTATGCATGTATTGTTTACAATGCATCGTTTTTTTTGTTTTTTTAGCAGAAACAATACATGGATTGTTTCTGTGATGTGACAGAAACTATCACTCATTTTGAGTGATTGTTATATCTCAACTTTTAGTTGTGATTGTTGAGATAGTTGAGTTGAGATTGTTTTGTCTCAGCTTTTAGCTGATGCGACATACACAATTACACATACCAAACGTTGTATTCTATAATGCATCAAATTCGACAATACATGTATAATAGTATACATGCATTCTCAACAATACATCTATTTAACAATCGCAACTTCCAAACGACCCCTTACCCACCCATGGGTATTTTTGCCGGGACGGGATACGGTGACAACCCCTAAGGGGTTGTCAGATTGACAACCAAGGGTATTTTGGGTATGAAAAAAAATGAATTTATTGATTAATTATTTTGTATTAATTACAGATTGAGAATTCAAAACTCATATTAAATACATGCCTTTTTAAAAAAAAAAATTAAACCCTACAATTAATTCACTTGTATCTTTCTCTATCTCTTTTTTTTTCCAGCAGCCTCTCCGCTTTGACCGCCAAACTTTCTCCGCCCGGCAGACTTTTTCCCGGTCAAATCCTCCGATCAGACTCACTCCGGCCACCTGCAAAAAAGTACCACTTCGGCAGTGCGCTAGTGGTAGTGATTTTCGACTAGTGGTACGCTACCACTGGTATTGGTATGATACCACTACTCACTGGTAGCGCTATCAGCAGTAGTGGTACGCTACTAGTACTAGTGGTACGCTATCAGGGCTAGTGGTACGGTACCATTACCACTTGTAGCGGTACCATTAGCAGTACCAGTACCACTGATAGGGGTACCATTAGCAGTACCAGTACCAGTACCACTCGTAGCGGTACCAGTGCCACTGGTAGCGTACCACTAGAGACTAACGCAAAAAAATCAGATCTGAAATATGAAAAATCACAGATCTGGAATAAAAAAAAATCAGGGATGAGGAAAGGGGGAGGCAGGGGAGAGGCGGTGACCCTCGTGGCGACGGTGGTGATGGGAGACAGAGGGCGGCGGGAAGGTTGCGACGGGGAGAGGGTGATGGCGCGGCGATGGTGGGAGGAGGAGGCCGCGATGGCTGCGGTGGGAGGGACCTGACGGTGCTGGGAGGCGGAGGGCGCGACGACGGGAGGGCTGCGGCAGTGACGAGAGGCGAAGGGCGCGGCCGATCGACAGGAGGGCTGCGACGACGGCAGTGGTGGCAGTCGATAGAGAGAGGGAATAGATGGGAGGAAGAAGAAATATGGCGTGAGAGAGAGAGAGAGAGAGAGAGAGAGAGAGAGGAAGAGGAAAGAGAGAGTGTATGGTTTTAGGTATTAATTAGGGTAATAATCTAGTGTGGTCAATTTTTTCGTCCAAAAATACCCTTAATCCAATATGTACCATTGATTTGAAAAAAAGAAGAAAGAGACAAGAGAGAGAGAATGAATTCTATGGTTATAAAATGGGTTGTCAATCTCACAACCCCTAATGGGGTTGTCACGGTATCTCATCCCTATTTTTGCCCAAACCCATTTATATCCATTTATATGGGTTGGGTATGGATTTATTCTATATGGATTTGGATAATGTTTGGGTAGGTGGAGTTGGGTTTGGATTTTATTTTTGGGTATGGATTGGGCTTGGGTACCCATCTCCTTGGACCCACCTGTATATATTTTTTTTATTAGGTGTTAAAATGTAAAGCAAAAATTTTAATGTACTAAAATATAATTTTCCACATATGATGTTGAACCTATTTGTATCTTCTTAAAAACTTCAGGTACTAAAATGTAACTTTGGCCAAGTCCAGCTGCTTCGCCGGTGCCGAATGCCGGCGCCGATTCCGTGTCCTTGAGCTCGGCCAAGTCCCCGAGCTTCCCCTCGTCGTGGAGCTTCTCCCTTGCTCTGTCCTCGTACTACCCGCTATCAGGCCGCCTTTCCGCCGACGAACCCGATTCCGGCGGCAATTCCTCTGTTTTCATCCGCTGAAAGCAGAGGCTAATCGAAGCAGGCGGAAACCACTCTCAGCAGCTCATCGGCGTTCACCGCCACCTGCGAATCGGCTTCCCAGGCGTCCTTCCCTACCAACTCCCGACTGCCTCCGATCAAATCCACTCCATCCTCACCACCACTAACAAAATTCCACTCATCGTCAATTGGGTCCCCACGCCGCCGATCCAGGCCCAAGTGGATTCAGCTCTGAAGGTCGTAGAAACCCTCCGACGAGCCACTAAGAACCCGGCCCAACAGGAGGCGGAGGCGCCGGAGGAAGAGCCGATGACGCTGGGAGCGGAGGAGTTTAAGCAGTGGGTAGTGGTGCTGTTCGCGGATGCCGTGGCGGAGAAGGCTGGGAAGGCTCTCCTGCAGCGTGTGCCGATTGGAGTCGCCGGGATAGTTGGGATTGGTGGCGTCGAAAGGAGTTGTTACGGAACTGGTCAAATTGGGGGTAGTACCAACCAGGATGTCAAGTTTCCCAAACTGGGTTTTGATGAAATCGGCAAGAGAAGAGATGCTGGAGCTGTCTGTCACGTCGAGCTGATGGTAAACGATGTTATCGGAGGAGACGCCATGGTTGGTTAAGGGGTTGACTCATTTAATTGGAACAGAAATGCATACGTTTCTCAGTTTCTCTTGTTCTTAACTTCTGGGTAGAATCAATCAGTTCGTTTGGATAAAAATGAACCCACCGGAGAACAAAACAAGCAATTGGGTTCAACTGAATTTACCTTCCCGCTGTGTTTGCCTTAGTACGCTTGTTTGATGTGGTGGACGAAACAGCTGCTGCTAAGCTCACCAAGGCGAACGGTGGAGCGGCTATAGCGGGAGTCAACGGAATCAGCTATAGCGGCGGCGACGTCGAAGCTTGGTAGCACTGGGCGGCGGCGACGTCGGAGCTAGTCCCAGTGGAGCACGGCGGGCAGATCGGGATGGTGGTGGAGATGTACAGGAACTGCGCCGGGTTTTTCGATCAGCTCGAGGAATCGATCGATTCCACTCTCGGCGAATCGGGATTTGAGGAGAGAGAAAATGGTGAGGTGTTCGCGATGAAGGTCGGGCTGGCGCTCGGAAGGAGTCCGGCGGAGGTCCGGGAGCTGGCTGGAAAGTGTGCTAATAGTAGGGATGAAGGCACGCCGTTGGATGAGTTTGCTAGCGAGCTCTTCTGATTAATCTTATTTTTCTTTTTAGTTTCGTTTTTCTTTTTTTAATTATTTGGGTTTGGATTTTTTAACCCAAGTTCATGGGTAAAACCCAATTAAACCCAACATAATGGGTATGGGTATTGACCCATCTAACTTTATCCATTTACACTTTAATTGGATTTCAGACCCAACCCAAATGGGTTGGATAGTTATAAACCCATGGGTATGAGTATAATTGCCAAGCCTACTTTTGAGCGTGAATCCATATTAACCTAATATCCATAATACACCTATCCCGATCATGAGCTGTATCCCGATCATGAGCTGTTAGGGTTTAACTGGGGTGAACCCCAATAATATAAAGCGGGTAAAATATCTCGGGTACCATTTAAATTTGATAATTGGGGTAGACATATAACTTAACTTTAAATATGAATTCGGGTACCATTAAAGTCGCCAAAATATGCATCCGTCTAGTTTCCATCTAACCCAAAAAAATTAATTACCTTTTGGTACCCAAAACCTTTTAAAACATCTAAAACTATATTTCAATAAGTATTAATTGATATAAAAATGAGAATATAAAAATGAGAAAACCTTATAAACATAGTATTACTAGAATGACTAATGAAAATTTATCGATAAAATAGATAAATTAGTAAAATAATATGACTATAGGAAGAGCATCTAAAATATAATATTAGAAAATTACAAGGAGATTTAACATAGATAATTAGACAATATCATCATGATGTAAGAGAACTAAATATAACATCCTTAGATTATTTATATCGAGACAGAATTCATAGGATAAATTTGCTTCAGGGAATAATTCAATTATTAGAACAGCATAATGATAATTAAAAATACTTATAATGATAATTGATTCTAAATTTCCTACTAGAAGGACCAATTCTGAAATTTAGAAAATAGAATATTCCAAGAATATTCTGTTAACTTTAACGAAATGCACTTAACAGTAAACTTAAGTGGTACTAGGTGCATATATAATCGAGTTCAGTGGTACGTGATGCCCTATTCTTATTTAAGTGGTATAGCTCCCCCAATTTTCATAATTTAGTGGTAACCGAGGTATTTTACCAAGATGGAGCTTTGGTTATGGTTAATTACGTTGGTTAGGATGTTTAAGCGTGGGTTGAACACTTTATCCCTTAAGAGTTAAGATACGAGCTAGGTTGTTTCAATATAGGTGCCCTTATGTCTTGCTTGTATGTTTTGTGCGAGTGATGCAAAGAATATCTTGGTTCCAATGATCAATGTTTTATTAATTTAGGATGTCTGTAGATTTATTTATCCTAAAACTTAATTTTATCACATTGATTAAGTTTGATGAATTAGTTGTGGTATAAGGTTGACTTTATAAATAAAGATTAAATGAGATAGTTGGGTCTTATTGGTTTGAGTTTTTCAGCTTAAGTAGCTAAAGCTCTCTTTTGTCGTCCTAACTGGCCAATAGCCCCTCTCTGGCCTTAATGGTTGGCGGTCACCTCTTATTAAATAAGTGGTTGACCAGTAATAGGTCACGTATCAAAACGGATTACAAGCTAGTGGGTATGAAATTTGGCAAAAAAAAATTAAGTTTGAAATCCTGATGATGGAGTACCAAATCGGCAGGGTGACAAGGTGTCAAGTTGCTTACACAGATTTATTTACTAGCTCATCGGGTAGGGGGTTAAGCGACAATCCCTAACTTCAAAAGACTAAGTATGGAACCTCAGGGGGTGGAAACTTGTCAGTCAAGGTACCAAGTCGACGAGATGGACTTGCTAACAAGCTGATGAGATGGGCTTGGCGGCAAGACGAAAGGCCTCGAGCTGATGAGACAAACTAGTTGACAAATTACAAAGACAGGTTTAGTGTCACCTTGATAGGGTACCGAGCTGATAGGGTATCAACTATCAACTTGACGAGGACTTGGTGTCGAGTCCCTTAGGGGCCCGTATGAAGACTAAGTTGGTTGGACGGGCGTGGTGGAAAGCCGATGGGGTACCAAGTGGACGAGATGGACTTGCCAACAAGTTGGTAAGACCATTTTGTCGACAAGGTGGTAGTGTATCAAGCCGACAAGACGAGCTTGATGTCGATATGACAAGTTGGCATCATGTCGAGCTCCTCAAGACTAAGTGTGGAGTCTTGGTGGGAAAATGGGTTAAGTTTTCTTTCCGTCAAGGTTGGTAACAAGGCCTAGCGAATAAGACGGTTTCATCGAGGTGGCTAGCAAGACGGGGGATAGCAAACATGTGAGGAAGAGCTAGGCTGACGAGATGACGATGGTGCCAAGTCGGCATGGAAGATACTATCTCATATCATCAAGTTGGTAGCGGTCCCTAATAAAAAAAATGGTGTGTTGAGGTGTTTAGCAAGATGAGAGCAACAAAGAATTATTATTTAATTATTGAGTGATTAAGGTTGATAGGGGTGTGATCAAGACTTCGTAATGGATGCTAAGAAGATGAGGTTTCAACCCTATCCAGCTAGTACAAGGCAACAAGAATTGGTGAATCTCAACTCAAAACTAGTCCGGCCCTACGACGAGGCTATCAAACTTATAGCAATTGTCACCAAGACGACATGAAGGGGTCCATGAGGCAATTGGAGCAACCAGACAGCTAGAAGTTACTGTTAGAGTGTGATATAAGATACAACATAACCTTCTCCCAACAACTCGAGTTATTGGGACCAACTGGTTTATGATATGGTATCAGAGTTGGTTTGACTAAGTGGTCGTGTGTTCGAATCTCCACCACCCCCAATATTAACAGTTGATTAAAGCACAAGGTGGGCCTGTGCAAACTTCAAGCCCGTGAGTTGGCTAGGAGGCATGTTAGAGTGTGTTAGAGAGTGTTAGAGTGTGGTTTATGACAGTTACCAGGACAATTACACTTATTTACTATAAAATAAGAGTAACAAAGAACTGTAGAAAAGGGTCCCAAACCAACACTAAACACCCAATGCCAAATTTTATCCTTTTTCTGCAATGTAGCAATAGTTGTAGCATTTAGTTTATGACATTCTCACTGAACCTCAATAAGATAAGTGTATAGTAATTTAACTCAAATTTCTCACTCATAAAAACATCAAACACTCTCGTTGGAACTTTATTTGGAGAGGTGTGAACCGTGTTATTAATCGTTGTTCTATAAGTGAATGTGTAATCCATCAAAATTCAAACATAAAATATTGAACTGTGTTATTAATCGTTGGATTTCACCTTCACCGTATATGGATTCCGCGGCAACGGGGAACGGAGTGAACAACTTAGGGCCGGCGGCGATGGCGATTGAGGAGAGAACAACCCAGCGACGACGGCGATTGACGTTGATGATTGTGACGACTCCGACGATGAGGTTAGAGGTTAGTAAGGCTTAATATCCAAGTACGCATGGAACTTTTGGTTTGTTTTCTCCTTCGCCTCTACGTATCTCATCAATTTCGCACTTCTTTTGTATTTGGTTGAAGCCTTGAAGGGAAGCATCGACCAAATCTTGGTTTGAGGGAGATGGCGTCGAGCAGATCTTGGTTGTTTAGGGGCGGTGGCGTCGAAGCTGGCAGATCTTGAACTCTGCCGATGGGGACTCCAACTCCGCCAGCTATTGTTGCAATCACCGGTGGGTACTCGAACTCCGCCGCCATTCTCCACTTCTCCTCTCTCGATGCCAAGGCCTTCACTCTCAACTGGCGATTGTTGTTAGGTTTGGGTAATTTGGGTTGGGCTAGGGTTTCAGATAGAAGAAATGGTGAAAATAGATTAGCGGGCTTGGGGTTTGTGGGTTGTGGGCTTGGGGTTTGGGCTTGGATTGTGTAGGTTCGGTTGGTCGGTTTGGAAATCGAAAATTGGATTCGGTTGAGCAGATCCTGGTTTCCGAAATACTGGGTTTTGCCTTCCGAATTCCTGAACTGAATAATGATATTTCGATTTCGGTTCGGTCTAGTTCAGTTTTGGTCTGGTTTGTTTAGGTTTACCGAACAGGATGCCCCACCCCTATAATCACTTGTCTAGGTTTTTTCCCCTACAACCCATCTTAACAGAAGTCTCCCCCTAGTCAGTTGTCCAGATATTTTTATTCTTAAAAATTCATTCCACATTACAAAAGGTTATGTATTTAAAATACATACATAAATTATAAATATGTTACATAAAGCTTATGGATGGATAGTTGTTTCTTATGTATCAATTAGAAAACATATTACGCGGGTATTTCGTAATAAATAAGATAATATGTAAAGCTTATGAAGGCATAGTTAATTCCTATGGATCAACTAAACATTAGGTAAATTTTCGTAATATCAGTTTGAACAAAACTTTCTTTATCATCAACTAAATTGTTAATCATTTTATTAATTAGCATTACACAAAGGTTCTGTAAGCTCGATTCTTTTTTGCATGTTTCGTGAGGTTAGTTCTTTTTATACAAAAATTTAGTCAATTTTGATACTTTCCATAACTTAATTACTTTACTATTAGCTACAATATTCACACCTCATCAATTTGCATTACATAAAGGTGGTGTGAAGCAAGTTATTTATTATATAATAGTTTAATAAAATGTGATACTTGAAAATTTTGATTTTGCTATATAAAGTTTATGCAGATATACTAACCAAATAATTTTTTGAATTATTTAATTACAACAAAATTATTGAATATATAGATAAAATTTAAATATGATTAGATTTTACCACCTCAAAAGCGCGAACTAAGAGACTAGGAATCTTGAAGTGTGTTTATATCTATTTGAGCATAATATAAGAAAACGAGCATTCAATTACTTTTTTTTAATATACCCAACATGAACAGTGAAAAAGGAAAACAAATCTGTCAATGTTGGTAGGATAAAGATCTTGAATCTCTCTTATCTTTCAAGCATATTAGCACTGGGCCCGGCCCTTGGCCGGGAGAGTTTGGTTATTATATATTTTGATGTGTTGTTGTCATTTATAATATGTAACTTTTTAGTGTAGTATAAAAAAAATATAGAAATGAATAACAAATATAAAAACTAATAGCGATATTTAGAAGTAAATGGAGTCTATTTGTTTTGTATTTCATGTAGGACAGCATGAGAGTTTTCTTACATTACACACACAATCAATCTTAATCATAAAAGAAAATGATTGTCAATTCATGTAGTTTAATCTAATATTTTTCCCCAATAGTTACCATCTTTATTCATTACGGTACGTTATAGATATGAAATTATATCATGTGAAAGAATATACATGGCATATTAGAGATTGATCAACAATATGAAGTAGCATGTTGAAGATGTACCACGATGACGTGAAAATCACCCTCGATACAACATTAACCTTACTTATTTTGCACAAACTAATATGCTATAGAATTTGTGATCATTTCGCATCCATGCATGAGAGTGTCGTTGTAGAAGCTATTAGAGAAACCAGAAAATGACATAGTGCCAAGATTCCGAGTGAGCATTCTTAACATAAGTCAAGAGCTCGATGCATAAAAGAAAAATCAAATGAGTATTTTGTGCACTGCGGAAGTTATACTTAAAAGTTGAGCCTTTAGATGCCTCGTTGGTAACTTCGGTATTAATATTTTAATGTGAAAGTAGAGGTAGACAAAACAGTGGGCAATGAAGAGCAAATTGATCTCAAATGCTCAATACATGGGAGCTCACTTTGAAAACCAAATATAAAACTAACTCTGTGCCTTAATGTTGCATCTTATTCTCTCTAAAATCCATAGCATATTCAGATGTGAAACAAAAGTCTTTTAATTATGCTCCCAAAAGAAATATAGGGAAAGACAATTAGATATAAAAGGAGATAATACCACCTTCTATAATCTTAAACACTTGGGGGGAGATGAGCGAGCTTGAAGATGAGAGTCAAAGACATTATCAAAAAGAGGTTCATTGTGAGAAATTCAATATCAAGAAATCCAATAAGAGATGTACATGAAAAAAGTATTGTGTTTCCGAGTCAATTAAATAGGCAAAAGCAAGAGAAATAGACAAAAAAAAATATATATAACCTATCAATTTGAAGGTCTGCTACATGAAACAAAAAACCATTAATTAATAGTCTGTGTGTCATCGCGATGAGTTAACCCTTATCCACATCCACATAAAGATGTTTCTTAACTTAATAGGAATCATTTGATTAATCAATAAGAAAAATACATAAAAGATAAATGTCGATATTCTAAATTAATAATTAGTTTAATAAGTATTTAAAAAATAAAAATGTGAAACTTCAATCTCACACTCTTTCTCTACCACATTCAAACTGTGTCGGAACTTCTCATTTTATACCTTTCTATTTTCTCTATGTCGTTCGACACATTCGCTTCTTTCCAAAATGAATTTTTGGTTACCCTATTTCCACTTTCTTCATATACCATTTTTCAGACATGATGGATTTGCATTAGACGAAGCTTATATCATTAATCACGAGGAATAGAATCGATAACCGTCGTCGTTGCTTCGTATATGTCTGCCATCTAATTCTTCCGCTGCGGTCGATGTCAAAGTTTGGAAGGTTCATTTATTAACTGTTGATATTCAGACTTTAGTGTTAATTGCTTCAGTGACGGTTCGTTCATTGGCTGCTTCCTGTTCATATGAGATATATATGGTTAACGGTTTTGCTTATGTTGGCAACGTTTCAATTTGTATACTATTAACAATACATCATTTCATTGTTAACAGTATGATCCAATATCACAGTTGTCTATTAATGTTGTTTGTTCATATTATTGATGTTCTTGGTATCATTAACAAATTATTTTATAAATGAACATTTTGTTGATTATGATAATTGTTAACATCACACAATATGGAATAGGTACTAAATTGTATAGTTAAAACTGATATCATAATTGTTAAAAATAACTCTAATGTTGTTAAAAATACATGTTCGTTCGATAAATGGTTCTATGGTTGGGATTTTGTAGAGTTTTTTATGTCTGGATTTTGTATCGTAATCCAAATCATTATTAAACCGTTAGATTAATCTAAAGGCCAGAATTAGGCTGAAGTAAATTATAACCAACGATTAGTACCATATATATTATGGAAGCGAAAATTATATTGGAATCTTCAAGATTGGGAATTTTATTAGAATAATGATAACTTACTTTTTCATTCATGTGTAGCTTGGTTTGATAATTGGATTTATGGAAACACACCATCTTTTTGTTGTTTGACAGGTGAAAATAGAGAAGATCGGGCGTGGAGACGCATTATGAAGCTTTAGCCAACTGTGTAGTCATTTATGAGGAAGCATGGTGATGAAGGCTTTTGGAATGGGAAATTGATGCACAACTACTCAGTGAGTGCAGTCTAGGACACGATACGTCCTGTGAAGAGCAAACAACACTGGTCTGCTCTTCTCTAGAGTAAATTCTATGTGTCACGTTGGAGTATCATAGCATGGATTGTGGCCATGGATGCGATAGTAACCAAGGTAAAGTTGATGCGGTGGGGTAAATTAAATGAAGTTAGATGCATTTTATGCCATGCCAATAGTGAGACATGAGATCATTTGTTTTTCGAATGTTGTTTCTGAAGGAGTATTGTTAGCAGAGTTGGCAATTTTTCAGTAGCAGCTCTTGGGATCTCCGACTCTCATATGCAGGTGTGGTTGCAAAGCGAAACACGGCTCTGGGGAGACTTATTGGACCTCTATGGTGCTCCTTGATTAGCTTTGTCTGGCATGAAAGGTGTCAAAACCTCCATGGAGAGGTCCTAAGAACGACCTAGTTGGTGGCGGAGTTATGGATGCGGATTTCCGCTTCTTTGTTTTCTCTTATCCAGGTTTAGAGGTTGAGAGAGTTTGCGTCCCTCTAGCAACATTACAATAAAGAAAAAATAAATTAGAAACTAAAATATAACCCAACGAATTTAAAGCCTAGCGGAAACACTAAAATCCATGCGACAAATTTAAAGCCCAACATAAATGTTTAAACAAAGTATTCCAATCAAAGTGTGGTAAATGACATTTTTTCCTTCCAAAAATCACTCTGGTTGTTGGATATTTGAAATTGAGAAAATTTAACTCATGAATCTCCTTCATTATTTTAAGATTGGAGGATAGTCTAGAATTAAAACAATCAAATATGAAAATTGAAGTATCAAACACCATAAAATACTTACAGGAGACTTAGTGAGCTAGCTTATCATTATACAAAAGTCATCCGTTTTTTAGATTTTAACTTCGTGTGTTTTGTAATAAAAAGTATACAATGTATTTGTTTAGTGTAATTGGTTATGTTTCTTATCTCTCTTTAAAGATACCATGGTTCAAATCTTGGTGCCGATATATTTTTATACGAAACAAATAACTAATTGCGAAGACAAAATACCCTTCATACTTTCACTCTGGTTGCTCGAAATTTGAAAGGGAGAAAATTCAACCCATGAATATGCTTTATATATAGTATAGATAGAAGTGGAATCCCTAAAAACTAACAAAGAACTAAGAACCATTGCTTAACCAAACTAGTGTACAATTATCCCTACTAAATATGTTTATCTCGCCACAGCGCACCAACAAAATAGTTAGTAAAATATGATTCGATTAAGTTGAATATAAAATATATACGAGTACTTATCTCATCACAGTGCACCAACAAATACCTTTCATACTTTCACTCTGGTTGCTCGAAATTTGAAAGGGAGAAAATTCAACCCATGAATCTGCTTTATATATAGTATAGATAGAAGTGGAATCCCCAAAAACTAACAAAGAACTAAGAACAATTGCTTAACCAAACTAGTGTACAATTATCCCTACTAAATATGTTTATCTCGCCACAGCGCACCAACAAAATAGTTAGTAAAATATGATTCGATTAAGTTGCATATAAAATATATACGAGTACTTATCTCACCACAGTGCACCAACAAAAATAGTTAGTAAAATACGATTCGATTAAGTTGCATATAAATATATACGAGTATTTAATTTTATCTCTTAACTAATGTTACGTTTATAGTACGTTAATAGTCATAAAGGACATGAAAAGAATTATTTTAGAAGTAAATAAATCATATTCGAACTAGCAATTAGTTTATAAATATTAATATTATAAGGGTTTAATACGTGTTTAGTACATGTATCATAAAATGGACGGGGAAAAATAAACGTTTTGAAAATAACACAAAAATTAAAAATTTAAACCCATAAAATATGTGTGTCTATATATACACATATTAAACGAAATATTTACTAACTATGCCAAGAAAAGTCACCCACTTCTAGAGAGAGAGAGAGAGAGGCGCAAATACTTATCCTCAGAAGAAGGGGAGAGAGAATCGACCAAGAGAGACAAAAATAAGAGGAAATGAGAAGAGGGGAGGCAAAGACGGAGCGAAAAGAGAAAGAAATGGCAACCAAATTTCTAAACACAAAAGAAGAGAGAGAGAGAAGGAAAGGAGAGATCGAGGATTGACATGGCCAGACTAGGGAAGGAAACACCGTGATGATGTTGTTTGTTTGCTAGTTTTTTTTTAAGAGAAAGGAAAAACAGAGGAGAAGAGGAAATGACGGATCATGAGATATCTCAAGCCTTGCACTCTCTCCTCCACTCTTCCTCATCTCAATCATCTCGCCTTGATTCCCCGTCACCTCCATTTACCTCCCTCTCCTCCATAGTCGGCGACCTCGAGCTCAAGCTTGGTATCGGTCTAGCCCACAAAACAGACTTCATTCGCGCTCAAATCCAACAATATCTTCTTTTCCAACCTCCACCTCCACCTCCACCGCCTCATCTTCAATCGCAACAATATCAACCACCGCTCTACCTCCAACACCAGAACCAGCCTCATTCATATCAGTACCACCTTCATCAACAGCACCAACCATTTCAACACCAACACCCGCAGATACATACACACCAACCATTATCGTTGATTCAGCCTAAAGAACATTATGCCTTCCAGCAAACTCCCCATTTTCATTCGGATATTGCTTCCCCAAATCTGTTCTCCTCTTCTTTTCCTGGAGGCTTGTCCTTCCACTCCATCCCTGCTCATTCGGTCAAGCCCGATAACACCACCACCACCATCGACCCTTCCAAGGCGAGGTTGGTTAGCCTTCTCTGATTACTTTATCCATGGATGTAGGATGGCTACGATTTTGGATGGGATCGTTTTCTCACATACCATCTCTCAACCACACTTTTAAAATCGTAACCATTCAAATAACTAGAACTATGCGGGAATGAAATATGGCATATTCCAAAACCAACTCGTATGTCTTTCGAGAAAAACTCACTTGCACCATCAATGAACAATCATATATGAAGTTCTGATTTCATCTAATTTTTTTTCTTAGAATGTCAATATTAATTGAAGTTTCTTTGTCTCATTGTTTGTAAAACTGAGAAAAGATTATAAAAAATTGTGTAGAATATACGATTAACACATATTCTGCTAGGTTTGGTAATAATACTTAAAATATAAAAATCGCACCAAATTCATTACTTACCTTGTCGGGTTATGGGAAAATCCATCCAAAGATGATATGATAAAAAATTTCTCGATATATCAATTCAAATTTGATTGGATATTCGCGATGATGATGTGTTATTTTGCCATTCCCGTGTGGAAGTCGAACGACCTATTGATTTTTTATGGTGGGCTAGTGATCTCATTCTTTTTTTCCGTTCTTACTATTAGTGGGTCGAGTAAAGCAAAAAGGAGAGGCGGGGCCGGAGGTCTGAACAAGCTCTGTGGCGTTTCACCGGAGCTTGAGGCTGTTGTTGGCCACCCAGCTCTTCCGAGAACAGAGGTTATCGCCTTCCTCCTGTAACCCTAAGTTTTTGGACTTTTTGTAAGAAGCATTATGTAAATAACAAATTCCATCCATGGAAATGACATTTTTGTAGATTGTGAAGCAGTTGTGGGCATACATCAGGAAGAACAACCTCCAGGATCCGAGCAATAAGAGGAAAATAATTTGCGACGACGCTCTGCGTGTGGTGTTTGAGACGGACTGTACTGACATGTTCAAGATGAACAAGTTGTTGTCTAAGCACATCACACATCTCGACCCTAATAGTAAGTCTGCTCTCTTGTGGCTTCTTTCATTTTCCCCCTTGGATGCTTTATTTAGTGTGAAAACCAACTAGTGGCAATAACTTGAGTTGTTGGAAGATGTACATGTATAGATCTTAGTCGCTTCTTCATACGATCCCTCGGACGAAAACCAACTTATGAACTTGATGTTTGCATAAGCCTGTTATCAGTGACGGAACCAGAAATTCGACTGATGAGGGGGTAACTTGAATTTTCGTAAATGTGGGGTGGGTGTTAAAGGCCTACCGACTATTCTTATTCCTAAATTTGTGCAAAATTTATATGTAATTTTACCTATATTTCAAAATTGAGGAGGGCTATAGCACCTCCTAACTTCAACCTAGCTCCACCAGTGCCCTCCATACCATGGCTTTAAGATAACAATTAACATTGAGGGTTGTGACTCGTGAGGACTTGAATATGTGACCTCAAGAATAAATCAACTTTGATAACATGTCATAACTATTTGTCTCAATAACTCGACTTGTTATGAGAGTTCCATGCATGAATCTTAACTACTTCCTTATATTTAGTGCTGACTGTTTTGGAGTGGGATTTTTTCTCAGAGGAGCCCAGTTCTAAGAAACAGAAGGTGGCCAGCGAAGAGAAAAAGTCTTCTTGTGTGACACAAATCACTGTGTCTGCAGCTCAATTGTCTTCTCCCTCTCCAGCTCCATCGCTAGCTGCTTCTCCAGCTCAAGGTCCAACTCCTCATTTTGTCGGGATATCAGAAGAGTTGGCCAACTTCTTTGGTGTTGAGGTGAGGGAGATGCCCCAATCCAAAGTTTTGAATCGCGTGTTAGAATACATCAATTCCAACAATCTAAAGGTAATAAAAATTTATTTTGTCGTTATTAAATATGATTCGAGTTTGCTTTTTTGGTTAAAACAAGTGATCATACTTTTTTCTTTTTAGGACCCCGTTAATCCCGGAGTGATAGTATGTGACATGAAGCTTCAAGAGCTCTTTGGCTGTCATAGTTTCCCAGTTGAGAAGATCATGGACATCCTATCCTGCCAACACACATTTAGGATTTGAGTTTCTGCAAATGATGGGTTGCTTGTTGCCAAAGTAAAGGGTTGGTCGTATAAATAGTAATGATTGAATAGTATTTCTCCTCCCTCTTTTGTTTCTTACTTGCTTAACAATGTTGACTGATTGCTAACCTTTTTGTGGATATAGTTGGTTGTTTATTCATCCCTTTGAACAAATAGTAAGTTGAAAATCCATCCATGTATGATGGCAAAGTTGAAAGGATGAAGCCTTTTCTCTTAATGTTGTTATCATTTGGTTCCTCTCATCATGACAAGTCATTTACATGCATACGATTTATGTATTTAAGTAGATAGTTCTTGGTCTTATTTTGGTATTGTATAGTTCTTGGTCTTATTAGAGCATTTTTTTAGGGGCTTCTTGATTTTTTTGTAAAAACTAATGCAGTGAAAATCTTAGCAAAACAATGATTCAATGTCGTGTAATTGGCATTTGCCCTGTTGGAAATGAGGTAGACCCAAATTGGTTAAATTAAAAGAGCATAAGTTAATAAGGAATTATTGTTCCTTTACTTTGGAATAACCAATGTTCAATTCCATTAATCTATCCACTTGATGCATTGGTTTAATTGGAACGTTTGGATTTTGGAGTGGAAGTAAGTTTCAAAATGTAAAAAACACATCCTTTCCAACTCCAATTGCATTACTTAATGCAGTTAAACTAATGTAACAATTAAAGACTAATGGAAGTTATGGATACTACTTTAACTAACCAAAGTTTGTGATCTTTCAAAGTTGTCATTCATGCATTATGAAATCAGAGGCTCAGTTGATGGCAAAGGAGACAACACAAGAAAACATTTATTCTTCTTCTTTCATAAAATATTTCTCGGTGTACTTTACTGTTCTTAAGTCTAGAATCTAAAGTGATGATAATTTTATCTTACGAAGAAATTTTTTGTAATCTAAGGCTTCGCAAAAAGGTGGAGATATTCTTTACGGAAAGTAAATGCAGTTCATGACTCTATCTTATTCTAGTCACCCAATTTCGGTCTATCGTACAAATACACCCTTGTAGTTTCTAAACCAACATGCCCTTCTATCGTCCTTTAATTGGATTTTCGCCCAAACACCTTTGTGGCTTTGTCAATATACTTGTCTGCTTTCCTGTAGAATTGCATCAGATTAATGGGTGGGTGTACGAAAAAATGTTTTTGTTTTTATTGCGAGTTACAACTCTCATAAATGTCATATTGAATAGTTTAGGACACAAGTGACACTTTCTTAATAGTCCGGGTTCCCCATTGATATTAGCTCTAAAATATATTTTGTTGAACACTGTAGATACAAAATGTATTTGTGAACGATTGAACATAGCGGTAGCTCTGATACCATGTGAACGATTGAATGTAGTGATTTGCATTGATCAGGAGAGTGGTTTAAGTACCAACTCTGAAT